>OZ010677.1:67264846-67657346 GCA_963932185.1 Troglohyphantes excavatus | reverse complement strand
TTTGAGAAAAATGGATTTGTCTTCTTCAAATCCATTTTTCTCAAAATGGATATTTTTTTTGTGTGTTCGATGTACCTTTTTACTGATACTTTCTATTGTAAGCGTGTAATTTTTTTTATATATATGCTCTACATACCTATATACCCAATCTTACACTGAAATGCGTTTTCCAAGATTATTGTTTTACTTATTTAAAAAAAAATATTTTTCTACTTAAAAAGGGATTTTTTACGCAATTGAAGTCACTTTCTTTAAAATTTATATGTTTAAAAATCTATAAGATTTTTCTTTAAAAGCTCATTTCAGTGAATTAAGAAATGTCTCTAGTTAACACAGAAAAAATTTCAATCCTGTATCTACGGCACATTCTGAGAAAAGGTACATCGAAAAATGGTAGTTTAACATTAGCTGTATAGGAGGTTCCGACTAGCGCCTTCAATAGACGTCGGGACTTTGGACCCCGATCAGATTCATCGTGCACCAGTCCCGTATACACATCGTTAATTTTTTGTGGATGTTCTGGACGACATTCTAGTATTTTGGTAGCGAAGTTGTCAACCCTCCGATCGCAATATCACTACTTTTTACTATTCTTTAGTCTAGTCCATCGCAAGGTTTGAACCGGGGACCCTTGGATTCCCAGCTGACGCCTCAATCCACTCGGCCTCGGAGGCCTCCAACTCTAAGAGAGAGAGAGAGAGCTTGAGATCGCGGGACTAAAATAAATCCCGATATTAAAGTTTATGATTTTGCTTCAAAAAAGATCTCAAGTTTATACTTCAATATGAGTAAGGAGACTGGGAAAATTTATCTATTTACATTTCAATGTCTCTAATGGCTAATTTTCATAATTCATTTAATTTTATTTTTTATTATTTAAAACGACTATTTTAGATAAAAGGAAAATTTGTCCATGAAAACACCGTCTGAGTTCTGAAACCGATATAATTCGGAATGGAAATCTCCGTATATTTCCTGATCGTCTTTTGATTCTGAGGATAAATGGGCAAAAATATTTCGAATAAAATATATTTTGACAAGCTGTACTTTTGACTCTGACTCAATCTACATTAAATATGAAAGTTTTATATCACAAAATTAGACGAGACGTAATTTTCAAACTTCACTCAATACAACCTTATAACTTTTGCACTAAACAATTCAGAAATGGTGTATTGAAACTAATGCATTGTCGTTGCGCTCATTGTAATGTTTTGCGAACCAATTAAGAAAATATGTTGTTCAACAAGACTGAATTACATGGTTTAAAAATATTTACTTTTGGTTAACAATGTTAGTTCATTTATTGAATTTATTTTGTTGCTTTGAGTGCAATTATACTTTAAATTAATGTATTTAAATTTACGAAATTCATAATTTTATATCAAATGAGATTTTTCATACCACTTTGCTTGTATAACATTATCTCGCTAAATTATCGATGCATATTTTTTATAGCTAATACTTGTTTCAAATAACATTTGAAATAATTCAAAATTCGTTTGCAAATTAATCAAAACATTGCGAGATCCAAATGATATCGCCCATTTCACAGATTGTGACAATAAAATAAAATTTATGAAACAATTTGGTAGAAATTATTAAAAATAACCGCAGCGAATACTAATTTTAAATATACTGCCAATACCTTCACTTCATGTCAACAATACAATGTAAAAAAATGTACTTATAAATAAGTACTTGAATCTACTCGTTTTTTTAAGTATATTTGCATCATAAAGGATCTATGACATACTCAAATTAAGTAACCGCACTTACTCAAAAATAAACCCGTTTAGACATGGTGTACATAAGAATTTACATGTATATGTACCCTGAACTAGGTATTAAAAAAATCGAAAAATTGAATTTTCATTTATGGTTGTGTTCAATCTCCCCCCTAAAAATTTTGTTTTTGGATCTGCCACAACGAAATGCTTCAATTGAAAAGAACCGACAAAAAATATCGGTCGCTAAAGAGTTACATGAGTGTAAAAAAGATGCCTCCTTCGATCGGTAGGGGGCGATCCAAGGACGTGTGATCCTGGAGAAAATCTCACGGAAGAGCAAGCAAAACAAACGCGGGGACGGTTGCCAAAACATTTCAAAATAAACACAATGTTCTTTTATAACAAAAAGTTCGAAATAAAAAAAAATCCCCATTCTTTTTCGAATAATTGCACCGACAGAAAAGGAATTCCAAATAGAACATTGGTTATCTAAAGCATCGCGGGTCAATGAATCCGATCGAATCCAAACAAAAGTGCGTTTGAACCCTCGGCGGACTTCGCATTTCTTCAAATCATCGAATTTATCGAGACAAAAGTGGAGGGGGAAATTCTGCTCATACACTGCGATGCAAAAGTTTAGACAATGGCGGCATTTGGCTTTAGAATTTAGAATTATGATAGTCGAATTACCAAAGCCATTATTCATATTCAAAATCTCTTTTAAAATGCTATAATCAAAACACGGTTGTTTGATTTGCTATAATACACATTTTTTACATAAAAAAAGAAATTTATTTGTTGCAAAAGACTAGACACTATTACGAGTTTCTACGGACTTTTGTTTGCATATGCAAATTTGAAAAAGATGACGTCACATACTTCGAGTACTCAAGTTCAGCAAACGATAACACCTCGTTTGTCGAGATGCCTAAAGAAATTCAAGCGGGTGAAGTTACGAAGATAGGGCAGTTGAAAGCTGACATTAAGCTCGTTTCGGAAATTTCAGTTATTATTAATTGATCAGAGAAATCTATGTATCGAGTTCTATCTAGTGGATGCAAATACAAAGCAAAACGCAGATCTTGGAAGCGATGTGTGACAAATAAACGCGATGATTGTCAGATCCAAAGACTGGCGAGTACCCCCAACAAATGACTGTTTGCGAAGTTCAAAGGTCATCGGAACACTCGGTATCAAAGGATACGATTCGTAGACGAATTTCGGAAACAGGAACAATGGTTCATTGCAAAACGAAAAAGAAACCAGCTCTGAAGCCACATCATAAATCACAAAGAATATTGAGGACTCGAAATCATATGCCATATGGACCGAAACGGCAATCAGTGATATTTAAATATGAAAAAAAAGTGGAATCTAGATGGTCCAGATGGCTGGAAATCGGTACTGGTGTGATTTACACATGGCACCTCGGTGTTTTTTTAGTCGCAGACAAAGTGGTGGATCGGTGATGGTTTGGGAAGCCTTTCGCTACAATGGACAAATGCCTCTGCACTTTACCAGTGGTCGCCATACATCATCGCAATACACTAAGACATTGGAGAAACCGGCAACCATTTGCTGAGTTCCTAGGTGGCCCTCAGTGTGAATTTCAGCAAGACGATACTTTGATTCATACTGTAAACAACACAAAAGTCTAGTTTAATTCTCAGAATATAAAAGTTCTGGCCCAGATCTTATCCCAATAGAGAATCTTTGAGGCATTATGTGTCGCAAAGGTTACAGCAATGATAGACAATACTCTTCTGTAAATGAACTCAATAGATATATTAAGGTTGCATGGTACGAAATCGAGTCCCAAACCATACAAGATTTAGTTTTTTTTTTTATAAAAACTCGTATTTATGAACTAATCAACAAGTTCATAGAATCAGGTGTTAAATCCTGTTTATTTTAATTACATTTAATTTTTGTCTCAACTTTTGAGAAAATGTTAGTTTTGTTTTGTTACCAATTAATAACTTGCGATATGCACAAGTAAACTTTTATTGCTATAAATATTGTATATGCATAGCACATTACACTTAAGCCGTGTTAGGAAAATTTATAAACTATATTTTGAAATATGTGTGAATTTCTTCATTGTCTAAACTTTTACGTCGCAGTGTATTTGGGGAAGTAAGTTTTCGCACAAAATCTATACACAAAACCCTATTAGAGTAACACATGTGAGAAGATAGACAAATGTCACAGGAGGCAGATATTTTTTCATGAATAATAGGAATAATTGCAAAATCGTCGAAAGGCATTTTAAATTTAAAAAAATATGAAAATTATAAAAGTCCTTGTTGTTCTATTGTTTTTGTATACATAAAAGAAAACAATATTTGAAAATAAACAAACTTGGGAAATCTTTACTCTAACTCATAAAAACTTGGGCCGCTAGGGGCTGAAATGTAGAGTACCGGACTCAAAATCGGAGGGTTGTGAGTTCGAAACTCATCTTCTCGAAGTTGCCAGTTTCACTCCTCTTCGTCCACAAAATAAATATATTTTGGACTTTTGAACATTAAAGGTGGGGAATATATTTTCGCTTTTTTCATCCGCCTTTTGCAATCGGACCCCCTTGACACTAGTTTCCATCAGAGAAACCAGCGTCGGAATCCTTTGCGGATGTTAAGATTAGGGTCTGCAGATGAAAAAAGGTAAGACAAGTTCCTCACCTTAAAAGTGGGAAATATGTACTCGCATTTTTTTATCCCGACACCTGTGACACTGGATTGGTTGGTTTCACTAACGTGACATGGATAAAACCAATCCAGTGTCGGAGTCTTTGACGGACGTCGAAAGCGGCGTCTATAGATGAAAAGCGCGTGTAAATGTTCCCCAACTTAAATCTTTCAGGTCTAAAAGTCATCTTTAATATGCAATACACCAGGGTGACGGCGCGGGACGCCCATACCCTTACATCGAAACAAGTGCCATTGGCGCCGAATTGGAAATCGAAATTAAAGTTACGATGTATCGACCCTTTGGTTCTGACACATTCCATCGAATTAAGCGGAGGACTTTAGTAGGACTTTTTACAGGTTTGGTTTGGTTAATAACGTCGCACTAGAGCTGCACAGTGGGTTATTGGCGACGGTTCGGGGTCTATCTCGAAGGAAAGACCCGGGAACACATACACATTCACACACACATTCATACATGCACCTTTTTATTTTAGAACCATGGTCAGATGGCAAGGAAACACTTGAACTGGCACCAAACGCCTTCGATAGACGTCGGGACTTTGGACCCCGATCAGATGTATCGTGCACCAGTTCCGTATACACGCCGTTAATTTTTGCGGATGTTCTGGACGACTTTTCTAGTATTTTTGTAGCGAAGCCGGCAACCCTCCGATCACAAGATCACTACTTTTTTACTTTTCTTTGTCAAGTCCATCGCGCGGGTTCGAACCACCAATCCTCGGATGAGTAGCTGAACGCCTTAACCGCTCGGCCACGGAGGCCGACTTTTTACAGGAGAACTTTAGTTAGTTTAAGTATTAACTATGGAGGAGTTTCATGAGGAGAAGAAGAAAACCGCTGTTACCACAGAATACGGAGAAAAATCCGAGACGTCGAAAAAGTTCCGTGGGATTTGCATGGAACTTCTGCTTCTATTATATAATAATAAGTTTTTGTCATTAAATAATGGCTTAATATAGAAATATTTACTTCATACACTGATATAGATTGTACACAACGTTTATGAAGCATTTTTTGTGTTGAAATAAAAGTATATTTCCGTATTTCGATGTAATTCTATTTATTAGCAACTTATATACAGATTAAATATAAGTATTTCTGTATTTAAATTTATTCATACATAGAATAAACATATTACTTATTTGGAAAAAAAAAACAATTATTGTAAACGAACTTCATTGCAAGCGTTATGACTAAACGAACAAAAGCAGAGTTGTCTGTTGTAAGGAGGAGCCCCAGTTGCTCAGTTGGTAAGGCGTTCAGCTACTAATCAGAGGATTGGTGGTTCGAATCCGTGAAATGGACTTGACATAGAAAAGTAAAAAAGTAGTGATCTTGCGATCGGAGTGCCAGCTTCGCTACAAAAATACTAGAAAGTCGTCCAGAATATCCAACAAATTATACTGGCGTGTATACGGGACTGGTGCACGATACATCTGATCGGGGTCCTAAGTCCCGACGTCTATTGAAGGCGTTGGGTGCCAGTTCAGGTGTTTCCTCGTCATCTGACCATGGTTCTAAAATAACGAGGTGCATGTGCGAATGTGTGTGTGAATATGTATGTGTTCCCGGGTCTTTCCTTCGAGATTGACCCCGAACCGTCGCCAATAGCCCACTGTGCAGCTCCAGTGCGACGTTAATTAACAAACCAACTGTTGTAAGGAAACAATCGAAACTACGTTTTCCTCTGGATACGTCACGTGAAACTTCCCCATTGAGTGACGTTTAAGTTGATTGAAGTAGGCGCCGAAATGTCTACACAGAGTGTGTATATATTCGGAAATAGATGAAAATAGGTGGTAGTTAAGAAATTTCAATTACATTTCAAAATGTTTTAAATAGTGTCAGTAAATTTGTGTGGCAAAGAAAACATCACATTAGTGTCTCATGTAAAATATTCATTTGTATATTAAATATATTTGTGTTACTAAAAATACTTAAAACTCTGAAACGTTGATTTATTATACACTTGTAAGGAAATATTTGAGTTCCATCGTAGTTTATTATATCCCTCGAAATGAAACTCATCTCTTTTATCATAAGCACAGAGTTCATTCATTGAGATGACAAGAAGACAAGATTTTTGTATTTGCTTTTTTTTTTAACAATTAGTTCACCTGGATAAATGTCAGACCATTTATTTTTGAAATGAGAAGAGTTAAAAGTTATAAATCAAACGAAAAGTATATAGAAATTTATATACGTAATTTCTTTCATAAAAATATAGGTACAAATTATATAGAATATGCTTGGGGTGTAAAAATAATTACATAATTACTACTAATTATGTAATTATGACAAAATTCCTAAATCGTTGTAATCATTATATATACATAATTACTACTAACGCTTCTCTAACTATTCATATTTTTGTTACTTTTCGATTTTGTTCATTTAGAAGTGAATAGTGTATGCGTGAGAATATGTCGATGTCTTAAAGACCAATCGTTGTACGTCCACTTTTATAAACTTTCGGAAAACGCAAAAATAAGATTTCGAAAATTGTCAAAAACTATAGGGAATTTTATTTTAAACCTTCACCTCAAATTTATTATTTGGGATTGACGTGCAATGTTTGCGCAGGAAGCACGAATCCACTTAAATATCATTTTTTGCAAAAATATCATACACCGATTGTACTTTTAGCCATCGATGCACACGTGCCAGCATACAGTACACACGTGTCATATACACATCACCACGCAAACATCGGTGGTCGCTTTTTTCGAAAAAGAAAGGATATTTAGCGAAATTTGTAGCATGTATTTTCTCTAAAATACGAAAGTAAATTACTCTTTAAAAATATAATGATTACATAGGGATATAACTGAATTTCTTTTTGCAGGCATTCTCCACCCCCACCCCCCATCCCTTCTTTCCCTTAAGAAATTTAAGATTTCTTTTTTTTAAAAAAAGTAATGATTTTTGAAAGTTTATTTAAATTGTTAAAATATTTTTTAGGATGCTCACTAAAAATCCAAAAAGGTTTCTAAAACTCAGCTTAAACACACTCATATTTAATAGGCGTTACCTAGTTGACAAATGGCATTTCAATATTTTTTTAAGGGTCACAGTACCCAAAAAATGGTAAAATTCTCGATTTTTTTTATTTTTCTAAAATTATAGTTTAGGATCTTCTAAATGTGCTGGGAATATTCCGAAACAGTAACGACGTTTTTTAGTGAGTTATTGTTATTAAGTCTTTAGAAACGCTAAGACTTTTTTTTCATTATTATTATTAATAGAGAAATGTGTAATTTTTAAGCAGATTGTAAAATACGTATATTGGCATGCGAATTAGTTCTTTAAATTAGTAGTTCTTTTTTTTTAATTACTAATGTAAAAAGAAATGAGTTTTAAAGAAAAATTGTGTGTTATTATTAATAACTATTTATATAAAAATAAAATACATGTTGTATACAAAATTCTAATCTTAATTCTTATGTATTCTAGTTTAAAGGATCTAAGATATAAAATTAGTTAAAAATATAAATATTTAAAAAAAACTTTTTATTTTAATTTTTAATTAATTTTGAAAAAATACAAACAATTAAGGAATTTTTGTGTGAAATATTGTTTTCTTTTATAAATTAAAATTAATATATTGTAAAATTTTAATTCAAAAAGTCTAAAATAAAAAAAGAAGTTCAGACATCCCACACACCAAATATACACAAATAAGTAGAATCGTAAAGTAAACATCAGAATATTAAAATGGCCGCGTCTTCATTGAACAGCGAGCAACGACCATTAAAAAAATATATAATATAATTTTAAAGAACATACGACTATTTTTTTCCAAACAAAATTTGACCAGTTTTTCTTTCGAATCGCTATAATTATCGACATCAAATGGATTATTTTGAACTATGTTCTAAAGAGAGATCTTCATAAACAACCAATTAAGTAATCAAAGTTTCTTAAATGATATGTGCCCACATTTTACATTTGCTGTTTCTTTGGCAGTTTGTTTAAAGTTGGACGTTTTTTTCGAAAGCAGACGCTTACAAACTCTTTCATACAACAGGGTTTCGAAACACAGGGTGGTCACAAAATGTTGACGGATGGTCATTGCTTGGTTGTATCACATTTACGCGTAATGGCATAATAATACGCCCAATTATTTCGGTTATATCTTAAACAAGCGATTTGTTTGAAAAATAAGATAGCTGGGCAAAAAAATAAATGTTTTATTACATCTATACAGCTAAATGTGATACAGCAAAACAATGATCACCATTTTGTGACCACCATTATAGGTTTCCATGAACAAATTTCGAAGAGTATCGAATGCAAAAAACATCCGCCATTAAGGATAACGGTAAATAACATTCTACGTCGAATGTTCACCGTGTAACACTCGGCAATGAACTCACCACAGCTGCCAACTCAAAAGAATAAAAGAGTGAAAATTTTTAAAAACATTATGTACATTGTTTAAAATTGCTTGTTGTCCAACCGTACATTGCTGAATTATCTTATGCTTAGCTTTAAACAATATTTATATAATAATTTAATTGTAATGTCAAAAAGTTCGCAAATATAAAATCTTTCTCTATTAACAAACATTTTTACAACTGTATTGAAATGGCCAATCGACATGCGACGACATTTCAGCCAGGTCTATTTGAACCCCACATATTGAATTGAAAAGAAAGGTCACGTATTTACAACTCTTTCATATTTTTAAGTTAGAATAATTCAGATTTTTTTTTTTTTCAAAAAATTTCAATTTCAAATATTTTTCGCCAAATGCTAAATTAAAAAAATTGAGAAAAAAAATTCCAAAATTATTCTAAATATTTTGCATCTATATTTCATGTTTGGTTTGAAAATAAACAGGAGAAATGATTGCACTACACAAGTTGTGTGGACATGCGGTCTCCTAGCCGGAAGAGTGCTGAGTTCATAAATCGGAGGGTTGTGAGTTCGCGAGCGAGCACAGTGAACTCGTATTCGGACGAGACAGTGAACTCGTATGCGGAGTGGTTGCTAAATCGTTAAACGTCGTTCACCAAACATCCACCTTGTAGATTGGGCTGGTGCACGTTAAATCTATCGTTGTCCGAATGTCTTCACTTTCGTCATAGTGAGGAGCCCCAATTGCTCAGTTGGTAAGGCGTTCAGCTACTAATCCGAGGATTGATGGTTCGAATCCGTGAAATGGACTTGACATAGAAAAGTAAAAAAGTAGTGATCTTGCGATCGGAGGGTTGCCAGCTTCGCTACAAAAATACTAGAAAGTCGTCCAGAATATCCAACAAATTATACTGGCGTGTATACGGGACTGGTGCACGATAAATCTGATCGGGGTTCAAAGTCCCGACGTCTATTGAAGGCGTTGGGTGCCAGTTCAGTTGTTTCTCGTCATCTGATCAAGGTTCTAAAATAACGAGGTGCATGTATGAATGTGTGTGTAAATGTGTATGTGTTCCCGGGTCTTTCTCGAGATTGACCCCGAACCGTCGCCAATAGCCCACTGTGCAGCTCTAGTGCGACGTTAATTAACAAAACCAAACAAAACCAAAACCAATCGTCATAGTGAACAAATTTTAGAAAGTGGGGTGCCAGTTTGGGTGTTGTCCTCGCCATCTGACCATTGTACAAAGTTACGAGGCAGTGCTCCCGGGTCTTTTCTTCGGGATAGCTTCCGAACCGTCGTCCATTGTTCATTGTGCAGCTCGTTGTGTGTTGACACGTGGAAGAAGCACTTTACCTTTACCCCGCTTATGCACGATACCCGATCAACAACTTGAGGTAGGAAAACAGAGCAGTTCTTCGTTCATTGCTAGTGTGTAGTTTTTATTGCAAGCACAAGCAATCATCGTGATATTTTATTTGCATTTTACTCTCGCAGTGTTTTATCTACTGATCTAGTAATTACTTCAATAATTGTAGTGTTGCGTCTAGTAGTTTTTTGGGGATTTTAGACAATTCAGTGGAATCTGAATGGAGTGTTCAGTGGGTGAAAGGGCCTCAGGGTTATTGCGTCACTCAGTTTTTAAAAAAAAAAAATCCAGTCCATCAACCCACCCTCACGGCCCGGTGGCCGACCGATTAGTACTGCAATCAGAAGATTGCGCGTTTAAATCGGCAGAGGACTTTACAAAAGTTAAGATGTAGCGATCTAAACTATACTCCACTGCGACCGGCGGCGGCGTGTATGCTGGGGCAAGTTAAATCTGATCGGTGTTCAAATGTCCTGACGCTTATTGAGGTTGCGCCGGGTGCCACCTCAGGTATTGTTCTCTTCATCTGACCACGTTTCGAAAATACCAGACAGTGTTCCCGATCCTTCCTTCGATACAGACCCTGGGCCGTCCTCATTGTGCTTCTTTACTATAGCCCATTGTGCAGCGTTTTGCAATATTTATATATAATATATACACGAGAACTACATGTTCTTGATCAGAGAAAAGGGTTTCTTTCGTTAACTTGTTCTTTATCGAACTCTATTTTAAAGTATGACTTCACAAAACATTTTAGGAACCCTTTGCAATTTAGTATCGCCTGTAGTTACCAAAATAACGACGTGTTATTTTTCTGTTTGTCAGTTCTTCAAAATAAAAGAAAACAACATATTTTTTTTAATTAAAAGCGACCCTTTCACAAAGTTTAATATAATTTATTTTTGTCACCTAGAAGCATCAGCATATATGTCGGTGATCAAAAACTTTCTTCACAATGAAATTCCTCACAAGCCTCGTTTATTATATATTTTTTTTAAAGTAATATTTGACAGAAATATCATAAACTACAAAATATATATTTGAAATACTGAAATTAAATTCAGCTTCACGCATCATTTTTTTTTTTTTTTATAATTATCGCGCCTAAACGGAAGAAGGACACGCTAAGAATACCACTTGAAAAACAGCAGAGACAAAAAAAAAATAACTGTTCCCTAAAAATAGCGTAAATATCTGATATGTTCCTCGAGTTCAAAGGATTCAAAGCTTGATGTAAATATTATTTCTAAGACGAAAAATGTTTCAGAAAAAAACTCTGTTTTTGATAAACTCATATGAAAAACTCAAAATACCCTGGAGCGGAAGCAGAGCATCCCAAATACTGCAGTGGAAGAGGCGAGAGCAAAGGTCGTAAGGACAGTGGGCGAAGTTCATAAAAAAAAACGCTTCCATACATATTTTGACATTTCATTGCACATATTTCCACTGAACATTTACACTTGAAGGGTACACTTGAACATCACAATTTTTGAAACAATTCTTTTGAAACTACTACAGCATAACTGTTTTACAGTTGCTGTGAAGATAAGCAAAATTTTAAGAGAAAAAAATATTTATATCTATTTTTTTAATTATAATTATTTAAGTTTTCGAATGTGCGAATATTATTAACGTTTCAATCTTCTCCAGATACTTAAATTCTTTTGCATTTTTATATACTACATCTTAAATATTATAGCAGGAATTTGAATACTTTTGAATAATTTCGGAAGTATTTTTACAAAAGTTAGAAAGGAAATATGTTTTTATGCAAAAAGTTCGTTCAATTCCCGGTCTTCCCAAAGAACTCCGAAAAAAGAACTCCCAACAAATCCACAGAACACACGTTCGCTCTTCTAGGAATAATCACATGGACCTGTTTTGATTCATGATAGAACCTTTAAAGATAGAACTTACAATTTCCTTCCTGGAGGACGCAGGGCCCCAGTTGCTCAGTTGGTAAGGCGTTCAGCTACTAATCAGAGGATTGGTGGTTCGAATCCGGGGAATGGACTTGACATAGAAAAGTAAAAAAGTAGTGATCTTGCGATCGGAGGGTTGCCAGCTTCGCTACAAAATTACTAGAAAGTCGTCCAGAATATCCAACAAATTATACTGGCGTGTATACGGGACTGGTGCACGATACATCTGATCGGGGTCCTAAGTCCCGACGTCTATTGAAGGCGTTGGGTGCCAGTTCAGGTGTTTCCTCGTCATCTGACCATGGTTCTAAAGTAACGAGGTGCATGTATGAATGTGTGTGTGTGTGAATGTGTATGTGTTCCCGGGTCTTTCCTTCGAGATTGACCCCGCACCGTCGCCAATAGCCCACTGTTCAGCTCTAGTGCGACGTTAATTAACAAACCAACCAACCAACCAACCTGGAGGACGCAGCGTACTCCCGTACTATTCACCTTTTTACGACCGTATAGAGTTTTTTCTTTTCTTCTCGCTTCCGTACTTTAACTAGAAATTCTGAGTTGGCGCCAAAATAAACCAGTTTTGTGATGGAAAGTAACACCTCTTTCCTGAAGGAAGCATCGTACTGCCGGAAGTTCTCACATTTAAGATCGCACGAAGGTGTTTTTTTCTCTTCTTTCCGCACGTACTACCAACAGAAAATTCAGAGAATTCTAAGTCGGCGCAAAAAAATAAGTTTACTAATTCCAACTGTAACATGTTTTATGTACAAATGTGCTTCCGGAAGGACTTTCCCCTATACGTTCTATCATTTAAAGGGTCACATTAAGGAGTTTTAAAATTTAAATGTAGCATGTGTGCATGCAAAAATCACAAATCCGTTCCTTAGGCAGCCAGTTGCTGGATAAACACCCTCGGGTGGCCAGCGCTTCATTAGGCAGAGGAGCGACGAAACAATGAGAGAAGCCCGCTCTCTCAACAGGACGCTCGAACGAGATGTGACCGGGATTGTGCATTTCTCACCGTTTATACTTAACATGGATGATACTGCAATTAGTGTTGTTGTGATTGTCGGAAGAGAAACAACCCCGCATGCGTAACAAAAGAATGCATATTCATATGGATCTTTGATTTATTTATGTAATGGAGAGAGAAAATTAAAAATTTAAAATGAAGTGAAATAACACAATTAAAGGCGTAGGTGCAATACTCAGACAGCTCCCCTTTTTTTTCTGATTTACACTTTTTAACCCTTATTCCCATAAAAAAAATCCTCTACAGTGTCCTCTAATCTCATACGAAGCAAGAAACATACAGCTCCAGGAGCTGTCTTGTTTTTGCATCGAATGAGTTCAGCGTTGAGTCGCTTGGTTGAATTGCTTTCCGTGTTGCATCAGCCAGTCTTTGCCAAACTCGTTTTTTTAAGGCGTGTTGTTTGTTAAACCAACTAGCCCCCGATGTTATGTAACTAACCCGACATTTTGAATTTAATAAATGGTGTCGTGGGGCGGGCGTGTGCTGCGTTGCGGAGTGCCTTCCTTGCCCGTTGGGGCTAGGGATCTGTTGTGCCTCCGGAGTGCTGGGGGGGGGGGGGGGGGCGGCATCTCTTTCCCGACCCGGACTATCTAACGCTCATGTCAAACTGGCAGCCATCTACGTAACTCAACCCAATGTCTCGCCCATGCAGGCTTCATCGACGTCAACAGGCTTCCTCCTTCTAGGTCTTATACATTTCTATGGTCTGGTGGCTGGGCTCCCTCCTCTCAGGGATGGATCTAAATTGGGTCCGGGTCCGGGTGTGGAAACCGACCAGCTAAAAAGTGTGTTTGCACATCCGAAATCCCAGTAAAAGGGAGTCATTCGGAGCGAGGAGGCCGAGTGGATTTAAGCGTCAGCTAGGAATCCAAGGGTCCCCGGTTCAAAACCTTGCGATGGGCTAGACTAAAGAATAGTAAAAAGTAGTGATATTGCGATCGGAGGGTTGCCAACTTCGCTACCAAAATACTAGAATTTCGTCCAGAACATCCACAAAAAATTAACGGGATACGGAACTGGTGCACGATAAATCTGACGGGGTCCAAAGTCCAGACGCCTATTGAAGTTGCGTCGGGTGCCAGCTCAGGTGTTGTCCTCGTCAGCTGACCATGGTTCAAAAATACGAGACATGCATGTATGAATGTGTGAATGAATGTGTGTGTGAATGTGTATGTGTTCCCGGGTCTTTCCTTCGAGATTGACACCGAACCGTCGCCAATAGCCCACTATGCAGCTCTAGTGCGACGTTAATTAACAAAACCAAACCAAACCGTCCAGAATATCCAACAAATTATACTGGCGTGTATACGGGACTGGTGCACGATCAATCTGATCGGGGTCCAAAGTCCCGACGTCTATTAAAGGCGTTGGGTGCCAGTTCAGGTGTTTCCTCGTCATCTGACCATGGTTCTAAAATAGCTAGGTGCATGTATAAATGTGTGTGTGAATGTGTTCCCGGGCCTTTCCTTCGAGATAGGCCCTGAACCATCGCCAATAGCCCACTGTGCAGCTCTAGAGCGACGTTAATTAACCAAACCATTCGGAACGAGACTTTATTTATACATAGTTTATTATGCTATCCATAAATGAAACGAATATTGCTGTTTGAAGTTCACAGTCGCTTTGAATGAACTTTAAAAACCAATTAGGTTGCATTGTGTCTCAGACACCGTAATAACGGCCGTTCTTTTGCTCCCTGTTCTTCAAATGGAACGAGAACTGCATATTCTTGATCATAAAAACACCCTTCTCTCGTTAGCTTGTACTTTGTCCATCTTCATTTAAAAGTATGACGTCACTTCGATTTCCACATATTAGATGAACCCTTTTTTTTAAGTCCTCAAAATAACTCCGCGTTATTTTTTGTCTCTGTTCCTCCAAGTGGAAGAGAACAATATATTTTTGAGTTTAAACAGTAATTATCTCACAAGCTTTAATAAAAATTGTTTCTAAAATTGAGTACCTATGTTAGTGAAATAAAACTTTCTTCAGATTGAAATACCATTAAAAATTCTGTTGTTTATTAACATAAACCACCACAATATATGTTTGGTATACTGAGATTAGACTTCAGCTTCACGCTTGACTTTTTTATTTTTATAATTATATTATCCTAAACGTGAAAAGAACACAAAAAAAGGATACCTCTTTGAAAAGAACATTAACAGTTCCATAAAAAGAATGTCAATATCTCAAACATGTTCCTCGAATACAAAGGATTAATTGAAATATCGGTAAATTATACTTGCGCCTCTTTCAAAAAGTACCAACCTCCCCCAGGCTGACCAATTTTCCGAGGAACCGCGTGGGTGGCTTGCTTGGGGAGGTTCCGCTACACCTGGGCTGTTCAAAAGTGCAGATGTGCACAAAAACGGAGCGACTTCAGGTGTTGCTTCAGCCACAAGTGAGGAACAAAACACTTTGAACTTGTTTCGTCTCATTACGCTTAAAGCCAGGATTCGCGAGGGGAGTGCCAATTATCTCACCACTGAATGACTCATCCACACAGTGGCGGCGATTCGGGGGGGCAGGGGGGGGGCGGTTGCCCCCGCACTTTTTTCGGATGTTGCCCCAGCATTTTTTTTGGAAGGTGCCCCCTTTTTTTTTGGAAGTTGCCCCATCACTTTTTTAGTATAGCACTTTTTAAATATAAAATTTAAGTCAATTGTTTTACTGCATTGCCAAAACCAAGAAGAATTTCGTACCCCACCCCTCCCACTACTACAGACGATAAACGCATTTACTGAACAAGTTAATGTGTCCATCGGCCATCTCAAGCACTTAAACAAGGCTAGACCGTCATTTGAAGTGTCTCGTCTCTGTAGCTGATGTTTAAATAGCTACTAAAAGTAAAACTACGAATTTTTTTAGCCTATTTTGAAAACGTTATGTTACATATACATATATTTATTAATTTTTTAGTTATCCGATTTTCAATATTGAAGTAAGTGAACAGATCAGTTGTCTCTCTCTAGATTAATATACATATGTTTTTGTAATATATTTCTATTATCGGAAATGGTACATAATTATTATTTTTCTGAAGAAAATGTTTAAAAGTCACCTTAGTCCAATTTTTTTTGTCTTTCAACTCTTTAACCCCCTCTCCCCCCCCCCCCCCCCCATCGCCTATTTAATCTTACCCCCTCACTTTTAGCACCCAATCGCCGCCACTGCATCCACACATTCGGATCTCGGGCAAGTTCACTTCGAAGAAACGAAGATTGCTTTAAACGAATAAAATATGTTCGATAAAAAAAAAATTATGGAAACGAATTCTGGAATGTAATATTTTTTTAATTTTTTTATTTAGTCCAAACACGTTTTGACGAATGCATGGGAATTTCTAGATACCGATAGGAGTTAGTCCCTCGATGAGGAGGGAACATAATGTGCCAATCAGAAGAAAATCCTGTTTTGTAGATTTTGTTTCCGAAGCTGAATAGCATTTGGATCGAAAACAACGTAAAAATACGCAATGAAAGACGCGAAGGATTCGGAAAAGCCCTGGTCGCAAAACCCGTGTTTTAAGTATTTAATTGCGTGTTTCTACTTTGTGTTTTTTTTTTAAGCAAAGTTCCATGAGACGCATCTTATTAATAACCTCATTAACCCTACTCATGTCATATGGAGTCTAATAAAAAAACATTTTTCCGAAATGATGCCAATTGTCGTAATTGGCGCTGGTCTTCTTGGAAGGCATTTGGCGATATATTCTTGTTTCAATCTTTGTGCAATTATTTTAAGCAACGTTTTTTATTTTTCTTTTACTCTTTACTCAGCAATTTCAGATAACTTTACTTTTAAGAATTAAAAAAAAATGCAGGGCCTACAGATGTAAGAAAATAATTTTTTTTAAAAATACCTTCTACAAACATTTAAAGAAAATTAATGTTCTGTCGATCTATGAAGTTCGATTGAATGTCTTGTTAAAAAAATTCTATTACATATTTAAAAATAAAAATATTTTTGGCAATGGTAAAAATTAAATAAATTATGTATTGTTACCAGATTTAAAACCCAGAACCAATTCTAAAAAGTAAATAAGATTAAAATTAAGATTATTTATGTTTTAGTGACATGTTAAATGAAAAATTTCATTTCCATAAGTCAAATTACTTTATTTTTAAAATTTATTGTAGTATTGATGTCCCTCTACTATTAAAACGGCTGACCATTAGTTGGATTAATTGGTTCTCGGTTGCTATGTCAGTTGGGATCCGCTCGTCTCCGAGTAGCAACCCTTCAAGGTGGCCATTTCTTTTTTTCTTTTTTATAAGTAGTCGATATTGGATTGGTTGAATGAATGTAGCGCTAGACACACACACACACATATATATATATATATATATATATATATATATATATATATATATATATATATATATATATATATATATATATGTATGTATGTATGTATGTATGTATGTATGTATGTATGTATGTATATATATATATATATATATATTTGTATATATATTCTAGTATAGTATTTGTATAGTATTCTGTAAAAAAAAATCTGTAGCTTGCGGGCCCAACTGAGTCTGCAGCCCTAGGCATTTGTGTAGTCTGCCTCATCCGGCACCGCTGGCATAACAATTAAGTCGATACTGAATCAAATCAAATACATACTAATAAAATAATAAAAGGCGATAAACAGCGATATATGGCACTCCGGACGTCGGCCCAATTAACGCAGCAACTGACGTAACAATCCACTGACTACAGACAATTTTTTTTTTTTTAACCCAATGGACGCTCTCCGATTCTGTGCCTCCTTTTCGATTATTCGCTCTCCACATCTCAAAAACATATTTTAAGATAATTTGGTTTTCAATAAAAAAAAACATCTCAACTACATTCCAATCACAAAACAGAAAAGCGTCCATGAATTTCAATTGAATGTCATCGAACTTTTAATCGATTTCATTGGAATTTCCTTACCCAGAAGTACAAAAAAGGATATTTGAAATCACAGCAAAGGATCAAAACGTCCAGTTAATTAAAATTTTTGGATAATTGAATGACGGATACCCAAATAATTATTGCATTTTATTCTGAATAGGGAAATTTCCTGTCCAATAAAAAAAGAATACTTTTTTTTTAATTGGGTAGTCCATGTCTATCGAGACATCTGATAAGGGTTCAAAGACGATAGATAGGTTCCCAACCTACATTTCATAAAAGGGGCTGAAGTAAAGCTTTTGTCTAATCACCAAAATATTTTTTTTAGATATTTTTAAAAAGGCATTATTTATTATTTGTTTATACGAAACATTTAAATAGAGAATCCATATTTATTAGTTTATCATAGAAAAAAAACAATTTTTTATTCTTTATTATTTTTTTATTATTTTGTAAAAGCATTTTAACCGCAACTTTGACTGCTAATATATTTGAGGAGTTTAATTTTTTGGTTTTCGAAAAAGAATAAATAGTTAGTTTACTCCTTCCATTAGCAATGGCATTCTTTGAAAAGGCACTATTTAAAATAGCCTACCTTCTTTTAATACGCGACTCCGTGGCCGAGCGGTTAAAGGCGTTCAGCTACTAATCCGAGGATTGGTGGTTCGAACCCGTCCGATGGACTTGTCAAAGAAAAGTAAAAAAGTAGTGATCTTGTGATCGGAGGGTTGCCAGCTTCGCTACAAAAATACTAGAAAAGTCGTCCAGAACATCCGCAAAAATTAACGGCGTGTATACGGGACTGGTGCACGATCAATCTGATCGGGGTCTAAAGTCCCGACCTCTATTGAAGGCGTTGGGTGCCAGTTCAGGTGTTTCCTCGTCATCTGACCATGGTTCAAAAATACGTGGCAACGTTCCCGGGTCTTTCCTTCAAGATAGGTCCCGAACCGTCGCCAATAGCCCACTGTGCAGCTCTAGTGCGACGTTAATTAACCAACCAACCAACCGTTCCTAGAGCAACGTTTGCGAGCATTAGACGAGCGGGAAATAGATGCAACCTAGCCAACGCGGTTTTGCGGTTTATGTTTTCCATATGCTCCCCTTTTTTTTTCTTTTTTTTTGCATTATTTCTAAATCAAAACAAAATTTTTCATCCATCAAAAAATATATATATAAATCGGATATCATTTTTTTAATTTGGGTATTTTTTTAGATATCGGGTGCTTCAATGCGGATAACCAAACTTTGAATCTATTTAACATTTAAGTTGGAAAATTGAGCAGAAAAAAGATATGATCGGGAAAAGAAATTAAGTCGGAGTATACTGTCCAAACGGGAAACAAATTGAAGTCGTACAATAAGGGGGAAAAATTGAAGTCGTACAATAGGATCAAAAAGGGATTTTAATTCAAAGCTCTGGGCAATCAAATGAAGAAGAAAAAATATTGCATTATGGAGAAATCCCCAATTTCTGTTACATTCCAAACAAAAAAATGGGTGATCAAGAAACTTTTGTGTAAAAAAATAAAAATAATAATAATTAGGTGGTCTGTGTGTTTATCGAGATGGCCGAAGGATTTATGACGCGTAACGTTTTACTCAACAGTGTGTAGGGAAGTGCGGTCTACCGCGATTGAACTCGGGACCTTTCGCATGCTGCGCCGATGCTCTATCCGTAAGGCTAAAGTAGTTCTATGTGCCATCTGTAACAACCCTTTTGTGTAACTCTAGGTCGACTTAATCAAATTAAAAGGTATTCCATAATCCATATTTTGATAATTTTTTTTATTAAATTATTAGTAATTATTATTAATTATGAGTTATTTATTCAACGTCGAGTTATTTGAAATTTCACAAGAGAAAATATTCCAAATGCTGATTCTGTTAAATCACTCAGCCTAACGTGGTGCTGTGTTCGTGTTCGGTGAATCCGTGTTGTGTGAGGTTCTCTCTGACGATTTGACCGCCGAGAGAGAGAGACCACCGCCCAATAGAGAGCGGGACCATAGAGTAATGATACAAATAGAGGAATAAAAATGCTGATTTCCGTGTGTCCATCATTGAAACCACGTGATAGGTGGAAATGCCAATTCATTCATGCGCCCATATTACTTGGCAGGCCTTGGCGACTTTCAGAACTAAACGAGATTAAAGTATTGTAAAAGGTTTTGTGTTTAATTTTGTATTTAAATATAGTTTTATTTTAACGAGTGGCACCATTTAAGGGAGTTTAACATATATATATTAAGGAGATTTTTCTCACTTTGTACTCTTGAAATAATTGCGTTACGTTTTTATGTAAAAAATTTACCATAAGCGAAGTTCTTTCATTTGTTATTTTGTATACTTCAATAAGAAAATATAAACAATAAAACCTGAGAAATATAAAGAGTTTCGCTTCTTCGAGTATTGAACACAAATAAAATATTTTCGTTTCGCTAATGAAGAGGAAATATTTAGCGCACATTGTTTGAAAATAAGTAAATACGTACATATATGTTAAGAAGTTGAATACGGACAGAACTCCTTATCACCAAAAGAGAAGAAAGTGCGCCAAATTTGAAACTCCTGCAGATGTCTGAACGCCAAATGGGGCAGCGCTATAACCACGTGATGTTGGTTTTCTTTTTCAATGTTGACAACGCGGCCTTACGAGAGTCTGGCATTGAAGGCGCTCTCTATTTAATATTATAACTCTCTGAGCGGGACCATACATTGAGGAGTTCGAATGAATGTCCCAGCCAGGGCATAATTTATCCTAAACAGTAAATGTTAAATATAATTAAAATTGTTATTTAGTTAAAATTCTTTGAAGAAATACAAATCTTTAACCCAAAAATTTTTCATTAAAACTTTCGAAATTCGAAAATAAATTCGAATTTGGTTGTGTTGTGTAGGTTAACATAGTTCTTTCACATAAGACATCATGGCCGAGAGTCGTAAGCGACCGCACATCAGAGCAAACGCATGAAATGCGAGTTCGAATCCCTGCCGTTGAGAATTTTAGCATTCACGCTTGGTATTTTTGGATGTATTCCTTCTAAAGCAACTGAATTGCGAAAGGGGGAGATTTTCAGGCTATAATCGTTACTGCTATTACGTAAACAAATCTTATAGGATTATTTTACTGGTAGGTGCTCGCTACATACTTCTGTTGCATGCGGTTTCACCAAGCGACACCCTATTAACCAAACTGAAAGAGTTTTCATTTCAAAACGTGCGAAAAACAGGTACTTCAACTAAAAACCGGAAAAAGCTTACTTTCCCTTCTTAAGGTGTGAAGGTCCAATTTTAACAAATATCATATTCCTGGTTCTATACGAAGCAAAAGAACTGGTGATGCGTGAGTGTCATTTTAATCCCTTGGCAGAATGAGTATTCTAGGCAGAAGTTCTAGTGCAACGATAGTTGACCGACCGACCAACCAGCCGAGTGTGGAAGTAGCATCAGTTTTCGTGTATGAATGGACTGTAGTAGAGCGAATACGACGTCATCATCGTGATGCAAACATCTCAGACCTAATGGCACCAGACACGTGACTTCCTTTCAAAATTTATGAATGAAAAAAACGTTCGCGATTGACTTGTGATTTGGAAATAATGGTAAATGCGTTACTTCATGAAGTACAGAATATTTTTATAAATGAAATAGAGAAAATTTATGAATGGATGACGTAAAAAATCACGTGTCTGAGGCCATACATGTTGGCCTCACTTTGATGTTAGCGAGATTATAACCTTATGATTTCTCTACTATGAGGCATCCATGCTCGAAGGTTGGAGACGAATTGAAAAGTTTTCTTACTGAAATGACATCACTTCGAAACTGTTGGTTGGTTTGTTAATTAACGTCGCACTAGAGCTGCACAGAGGGCTATTGGCGACGGTTCGGGGCCTATCTCGAAGGACCCGGGAACACATACACATTCACACACACATTCATACATGCACCTCGTTATTTTAGAACCATGGTCAGATGACGAGGAAACACCTGAACTGGCACCCAACGCTTTTAATAGACGTCGGGACTTTGGACCCCGATCAGATTGATCGTGCACCAGTCCCGTATACACACCAGTATAATTTGTTGGATATTCTGGACGACTTTCTAGTATTTTGGTAGCGAAGCTGGCAACCCTCCGATCGCAAGATCACTACTTTTTTACTTTTCTATGTCAAGTCCATTTCACGGATTCGAACCATCAATCCTCTGATTAGTAGCTGAACGCCTTACCAACTGAGCAACTGGGGCTCCTTCGAAACACACTTATGACGAATGAGAGGCTCGCAAGACCTCACAGTCGAATCGACCAGATGATTTCGCTCATAGGGTTTGGTTTGGTTAATTAACACTAGAGCTGCACAGTGGGCTATTGGCGACGGTTCGGGGCCTATCTCGAAAGGCCCCGAAGGAAAGACCCGGGAACGATGACTCGTATTTTTGAACCATGGTCAGATGACGAAGACAACACCTGAGCTAGCACCCAACGCCTTCAATAGACGTCGGGACTTTGGACCCGTATCAGATTGATCGTGCACCAGTCCCGTATACACGCCGTTAATTTTTTGTGGATGTTCTGGACGACATTCTAGTATTTTGGTTACAATCGGAGGGTTGCCAGTTTCGCTACATAAATACTAGAAAGTCGTCCAAAACATCCAACAAATTATACTGGCGTGTATACGGGACTGTTGCACGATATATCTGATCGGGTTCCAATGTCCTGACGCCTATTGATGTTACGTCGGGTGCCAGCTCAGGTGTTGTCCTCGTCATCTGACCATGGTTCAGAAATACAAAGCATCGTTCCCGGGTCTTTCCTTCGGTATAGGCCCCGAACCGTCGCCAATAGCCCACTGTGCAGCTCGAGTGCGACGTTAATAAAACAAACCAAACCAACTAGTATTTTGGTAGCGAAGTTGGCAACCCTCCGATCGCAATATCACTACTTTTTACTATTCTTTAGTCTAGTCCATCGCAAGGTTTGAACCGGGGACCCTTGGATTCCCAGTTGACGCCTTAATCCACTCGGCCACGGAGGCCTCGAAAATCATGTAGAAGAAATAACAGTTCGAGGAGGATTCCTTCCACGTGACGGAAGCCGCCGAGCTCGTAATGAGTGTATCTAAAATTGGCAATTTCTCCCGCGAACCTCGGGCGCTTCCGAATCGCAAAAAGATGAAGCCGCCCCTAATACGAGCTCCGTGGTAAACAGAACTGCCGCCTGGATTGTGGAGCGACTGTTATTGAAAGGGTTTCGTTCAGAAGCAAGTTTTTAATTCGCCAGTTCAGAGAAACAAACTTTAATTATTATCGAGAGAGAAAAAATCCCCACCTAGAACGATTTGTTATTTTTCCTGTGTTCCGAATTTCGAGGTCAGGACTCGGTTCTCCATCCACTGGTTACAACGAACTATTTTTTTTCATTTAAAAATTCAGTTTATCTTCTGCATTAATTAACTCAATTAATTAACAAATGAATAAATGAATTCCTAATGAAATATCCACCGAATTCAATTAAACTGTGTTCCTTTTAGTGCAAGAAAAAAGTGTTGTTGTTGAAAGTTTAAAAACAATATAAAAAGTTCTAAATAACAAAAATATCCGTTCTTTCCACATGGCTGGTCACAACGGCGCACCTTGAAAGCTAATTAAACAGATTTCTCTCTACCGCTCGCGTTCATCAGTTCGTCCTTCTAAGTAGTATTTCAAAATCTAAATTTAACCACTTTAGATTGGATTGGTTGAATGAACGTCATTCTCGAGCCACACGTGAGACTTTTGGAAAAGATTCGGGTTCTATTGCAAGGGAAAGACCCGGGAACACTGCTTCGTCATTTTGAACCACGGTCAGATGACGATCACCTCATGAAGACGTTCGAATCCCGATTTTTATAATTAGTTGAAATCATTCTCCTGAAAATTTTTGACGAAATAAATTTCGTTAAAGAAATGACAAAATTAATTTCCTCAATTTAAGGAAATATTTAATCGGAGCATATATCAGGCGTCTGTTTCGTCAAATGTGACGAAAGTTTTGTCAAATATGAGAATGCATTTTTAACAATGCGTTCTTTTGAATGTCCATTAATCCTATTTGGGCAATAGCCCAATTGCGGCCGAAGGGAGCCAGGTTTACCATATTCTCAAAGAAGAAAACAATTGTTTATCGCCCAGACAAAAGGTTGCCATGGGCCGCAATTGGAACTTTCCGATCCTTCGCACTCGAGGAACATGTCTGATATTTACGTTCTTTTTATGGAACAGTTATATCCACACACATGTTCTTTTAACGATGTATTCGTTGGCGTGTCCTAAGGGTGGGGGGTTTAGGGTGGATAGTTATAAAAAAATCAAAAAGTTATGTGTGTGATGCTAAGCATTATTCTCAGTACGACAGACATCTATTTAGAGGTTTATGACATTTGTCAAATATCTTTAGCAAATAGGGGATGTGAGGATTTTCAATGCGAAGAAAGTTTTACATCACCCACATACTTGTGGTGCTTCTAGATGGACAAAATAATTTCTATAATAACTTTAATAATAACGTTTTCAACTCGAGAAAATATGTCGCTCACTTTCGTTTTGAAGAACAGAAAAGAAGGAAAAATAACACGTCGTTATTTGGATGACTTAAAGGCGACACTCGAATACAAAGGTTCATAATAAAATAGGTTGGATGTCCAAGTGCTGTCTTACTTTTAAATGTAGTTAGATGAACAAGATAAGAAAAAAAAAGCGTTTATTTTGTTCCATGCAGTTCTCGTTCCATTTGAAGAACAGGGAACAAAAGAACAGGTCGTTGTTTTGAAGAATCGCCATTCGAGTCCAAAGGGTTAATAATACGAAAGCTTAATTCCCACTTCGCCAAACCTAAATAAAGTTGCATTTCTTCTCATTTGTTTCATTGGAATGTCCCGAGGCTTATTTTTTTTTTGTTTATATACAAAGCACGAGAAAATGGGTAACTAATTTCACTGGTTGAAGCAGATGAAGAATATTTTTTTTTCTTTTTTGAAACGCGGGCAAAGAGAGAGTGTTTGTCTTGAATTAAGTAGGAAAGAAATTTGATAGTTTACTAGAAAAAAGGATACTCCAGTAACTAAAGTAAATTATAAAATTTAAAAAGCTTGAAAT
Organism: Troglohyphantes excavatus; assembly: GCA_963932185.1. NCBI lineage: Eukaryota > Metazoa > Arthropoda > Arachnida > Araneae > Linyphiidae > Troglohyphantes > Troglohyphantes excavatus. Next base: position 67,632,173 of record OZ010677.1, on the reverse strand, counting down.
GTAATTTTAACGAAGTGAAAATGCAAGTGTAGGCAAATGTCTTGCAGCTTGTCAACAATTGCAGGTACCAACATAAACAATGCGTACATTTGAAGTAATATGTATTTGGTAAACAAGTTTCGAGAAAGTCGGTTCAATCGTTTTCATTAAAACCGGGCGAATACCCACAAAATAATTTAATGTTATTTTCTGGCTATCTATTTGTCCCAAAATCAAATACTAAAAATAGAGTTGAGCAACGTTTTCAATTTACATAACCAGTAAAATATTTGTATATTTTTAATAGAAATAAACTTTTCCCAACAGTGCAAAAAAATATTAATTTACCTGAATCATTTTGGAGAAACCTGAATCACACAAACTTTTTAAATGATCATAATTTTAAGATGCGACAGTAAGTCAGCCTATCTCTATTGATATATTTCTATTTTTTCAAAGCATTAACAATTGACTTATGTGGTGACGCTTGTTATAAAAAAATAACATATTATATCGGCATATTTTCCGCTGTACTTTCCAAAAGTGGACGGTGCCTTTGTAGGAGTCCCTCTCTTTCGATGTCCTCCCTCCCTCCTCCTCCTCCTCCCATGGTGTGCTCGCCCTTTAACCGTGCGGTATGCTTGAAAATAATTGTTATTCCCTCACCTCCAAACGATGACAGAAATCGGAAGTAACGATGGGGTTTCCCTCGCATGACTGTCGTAATCGACCATCTATGAGCAGTTATCCGAACTCCAGTTATCCGGATCAAACAAAGCGGATCCGCAATTATCCGGATGGCTTTGAGGGGAAAAAATAAAGAAAGAAGCAATACCCATTTTAAACTTTTCTTATCAGTGAATGATATTTTTCATAATAGTCATTAAATTACAATACATAGTAAAGCAGAATTCGTTTCCTTCATAAGAAATAACCTTTTTTTCGTCAATTATCCGTAAGGGATCTGGTCCCAGTGGATCCGGATAACTTTAGTTCTACCGTCGTGTAGCATACAGAAGAGAGTGTCTTTGGGTTTATGCTAATCTCCATAGTTTTATCCCGAGTTTGATGAAATTTTGCACACTTCGAGACAAGAGGAAGGTCTACATGAGATTTCAAAAAACCACCCTCATTCTCCTTCACACCCTTTAATGTAGAAATGACTTCTTACTAATACCGCCAGGTATTATATTCTTACTGACACTCTGCGTAAGACCCGTGCAACGCCGGGCACTTCAGCTAGTATGGCATAAAATTCAATACGAACGTATGGAAGTGAGAAGCCCGTAAAAATTTAGTTATAAAAAAGTACATCCAGAATATCCCTTTATAGCTGCTATTAATTTTTTTTTAAACTTTTCGCTTCAATAGTAAATAAAAATTTATACTCATCTAAACACAATGCAAGAGATTTAAACTGAATCCCCCCCCCCCCCCCCCATCCACCCTCTTAAGACGGGACTTCGTTTCGGTGCCAACAGTGGGAACTAGGAACAAAAAAGATCGGCTACGTCGGAGCACGGCCTGAAGAGTTCTAAGTTAAACGTCAATTCGGCAGATTATAGAAATATATAGTACTAGTATAGCGGATAGACCTGCTATAATTGTCGCATGAACCCCCCCCCCCCTTCCTCCCCGCACACACCACACTCATTCGAGTTAAAGATATTAGCGAATCTTTTGTCGTCAAACAATCAAAAAGTTTAACGGTCTGTTTATACATGGCAGCATTATCAACGACTTGTTTACAAAAAACCGTTAAAAGGAATTATTAAAAAAAAAGACCTTTGATATTTATGAAATGAACATACGATTCGTCAGTGATCCATGAAATTCTCTTCTTTTGACATCTCACGTGTTAAGATCCGTTGTGTCTAAGAGGCGTAAAAGAGATTTTTACTACAGAAATATTATATAGGATGGGTCGCCAATGAAAAAATCTCTTCACAAAAGAAAGATACGCAAGCTGTTGCGTCATACTCCGCATTTCCCTGTCCGCGCCTCACACGTGATTTGCTTTATTTCAAGACTATTTTACACCTGCCGCCTGCCTTCGCGCTTGATTTCCTATCACACGTGACTAAATTTATTTCCATGGGGTTTATTTCTCAGAGCTGTCAGTATCGTAGTACGGACACACGACACAAGAACTCGATCGAAAATGAACCTCGGATCCACAAACGCTCAAAACCTCCAGCTTCTTCTCCTCCTTCCTGCCCTTCGGCCGATGTCGGAGGCCTCCGTGGCCGAGCGATTAAAGGTGTCAGCTGGGAATACGAAGATTCCTGGTTAGATGCCAGGCGATGGACTTGACAAAGAAAAGTAAAAAAAGTAGTGATCTTGTGATTGGAGGGTTGCCAGCTTCGCTGCAAAATACTAGAAAAGTCGTCCAGAACATCCGCAAAAATCAACGGCGTGTATACGGGACTGGTACACGATCAATCTGATCGGGGTCCAAAGTCCCGACGTCTATTGAAGGCGTTTGGTGCCAGTTCAGGTGTTTCCTCGTCATCTGACCATGGCTCTAAAATAACGAGGTGCATGTATGAATGAATGTGTATGTGTTCCCGGGTCTTTCCTTCGAGATAAACCCCGAACCGTCGCCAATAGCCTACTGTGCAGCTCTAGTGCGACGTTATTTTGTTATTTTAACCAAACCAATCGGCCGATTTCGAGGAGGTTTCACGTGAAATGAAGTGGCGCACTTTGGAATCGGACACATTTGAGTCCTTTCAAACCCCACTGAACTCTAACTGTAACTGCTGGAAGGCTCAAACTTTGTTTCCTCTACGGGCGCGCTGAAACCAATTGAAAGCTGCCATACTGTGCCCCAACATTTTTTTAAAAATGATTTAGTGGTGTTTTTTATTACCAAAGCATTGTAGAAGTATTAAATGTATATAAATATTATATTTTCTTCTTATAGAATTAATTTTTATATTGCCAAACAGACAGTTTTTGCTCTTGCTTTTTAACTACTTCTACTTTGACTTGCAAATGACTTTCTATTTTAATAGCAGATTACATTTAAAATGGGTTTAAAAATAAAATATAAAAAAAACTTACCCAAAAATAATATATGTCGGCGTATTTTAACATGAAAAATATACGAAATATTGCGGTATCAAGAAAAGTGTGGCCCATCATGGCGGCCTCCATATCGGCTTCAAGTCAACAAAATGTCTTGCCCTATACAGAAGTTACAGTTAGAGATCAGTGTCAAACCCTTACAAAAATTCAGTGAGCACGAAGATGGAGAGAGAATTATCAAAAGTGAATATGAATAAACTACGTTGAAAAATTATGATCATTTTTTGTAAATATGCAAAGATGAGTAGGAATCAGGATTTAATCCGAATTTAAACAAACTAGCTGTTTGGCCTCGCATTACTAGGGCACCCTTTGCAAGAAATTTCAATGGCCCGCGTCGGAACTCGAACCCGCGACCTAATGTTCTAAAGTCCCACGCTAAATCTTATTTCTTAATATTAATATATATTTTATTCTTTAATATTTCATTAAATGATTCTTTACGCAATACTTATTTTAAACTCGTTTTTTAAAACAAACTGTTAATATTTATAAGATGAACGGGGAGTTCGTCAGTGCTCTGGGAATTGCTATTTTATTCCACATGTTAAAATTAAAACAGAAGTCCTACCAAAATCACTTCCGGAAGTACTTTTACACATTAGGTTTTTTAACTGTTCTTTTGCGCCAACTCAGAAGAATTTTCTGAAATTTCTCGTTCAGAAAATTCCGTCTTGTCAGAAGGAAGAAAAAACTGATATACGATCGCAAATGCGAATGTGGCAGTACGAGTGCCAATCCTAAAGGGTCCTACCGGTAGGACGCTGTACATCCTAAAGTTGTAAGTGACGTAAAATGGATCTATGTTATAGAAATAATACATAAGGTATTTGAAAAATGCAAGAATACAATTAAAAATAAAAGAAGTAGAAGGATGCAAAAGCTTATAATTGACAATAATGGATAAAGTAAAAAAAAAATCAGCATAAATATATTAGAAAAAGGGTATCTTGTGTGGCTGGTTCAAAATTAAATTTAATAAAATTTGATGACCTTTATTTATTAATAAATATCAATTGCTTTCTTTTAAATATGAGGTTTTTTTATATAAATATAGAACAATAAAGAAGTTGGTCACATTTAGCCGACGACGTTTTGTAAGTTTTTTTAACTGTTTCATCAGACCGATTTAAATTTACATAAAAAAAATTCCATTCAATAGCTTAAACTGTTTTCCATATAAATTATCTATAAAATATTTCTAAAATAGTGGGACCAGAATACAAAAAAAAGGACGGTGGCCGTGTTCCCATAAAAAACTTACCCAAAAATAATATATGTCGGCGTATTTTAACATGAAAAATATACGAAATATTGCGGTATCAAGAAAAGTGTGGCCCATCATGGCGGCCTCCATATCGGCTTCAAGTCAACAAAATGTCTTGCCCTATACAGAAGTTACAGTTAGAGATCAGTGTCAAACCCTTACAAAAATTCAGTGAGCACGAAGATGGAGAGAGAATTATCAAAAGTGAATATGAATAAACTACGTTGAAAAATTATGATCATTTTTTGTAAATATGCAAAGATGAGTAGGAATCAGGATTTAATCCGAATTTAAACAAACTAGCTGTTTGGCCTCGCATTACTAGGGCACCCTTTGCAAGAAATTTCAATGGCCCGCGTCGGAACTCGAACCCGCGACCTAATGTTCTAAAGTCCCACGCTAAATCTTATTTCTTAATATTAATATATATTTTATTCTTTAATATTTCATTAAATGATTCTTTACGCAATACTTATTTTAAACTCGTTTTTTAAAACAAACTGTTAATATTTATAAGATGAACGGGGAGTTCGTCAGTGCTCTGGGAATTGCTATTTTATTCCACATGTTAAAATTAAAACAGAAGTCCTACCAAAATCACTTCCGGAAGTACTTTTACACATTAGGTTTTTTAACTGTTCTTTTGCGCCAACTCAGAAGAATTTTCTGAAATTTCTCGTTCAGAAAATTCCGTCTTGTCAGAAGGAAGAAAAAACTGATATACGATCGCAAATGCGAATGTGGCAGTACGAGTGCCAATCCTAAAGGGTCCTACCGGTAGGACGCTGTACATCCTAAAGTTGTAAGTGACGTAAAATGGATCTATGTTATAGAAATAATACATAAGGTATTTGAAAAATGCAAGAATACAATTAAAAATAAAAGAAGTAGAAGGATGCAAAAGCTTATAATTGACAATAATGGATAAAGTAAAAAAAAAATCAGCATAAATATATTAGAAAAAGGGTATCTTGTGTGGCTGGTTCAAAATTAAATTTAATAAAATTTGATGACCTTTATTTATTAATAAATATCAATTGCTTTCTTTTAAATATGAGGTTTTTTTATATAAATATAGAACAATAAAGAAGTTGGTCACATTTAGCCGACGACGTTTTGTAAGTTTTTTTAACTGTTTCATCAGACCGATTTAAATTTACATAAAAAAAATTCCATTCAATAGCTTAAACTGTTTTCCATATAAATTATCTATAAAATATTTCTAAAATAGTGGGACCAGAATACAAAAAAAAGGACGGTGGCCGTGTTCCCATAGAGCTGCACATTTGAGCTATTGGCGGCGGTTCGGGGACCATCTCGAAGGAACGACCCGGGAACAATGCCTCATGTTTTTGAACCATGGTCAGATGACGAGGACAATGCATGAGATGGCACCCGACGCAACCTCAATAGGCGTCGTGACATGGGACCCCGATGAGATTTAACGTGCACCAGTCCTGTATAAACACGTAATAGAAATTGGAAGATAAATTCGGACAACGTATTTTTGCTTCGCCGCGAATCTATCCCCCCCCCCCCCCCCCCCCGATCACAAGTTCACTCATTTTTATCATTTTTTGTCAAGTCTCTTGTATCAGTAGTATTCGAACTCGCAACCCTCTGGTTGCTCGCCGTAGATCCCCGTAGGGCGACAGACCCACGAGTAGGAAAACTGGATGTACACGTTTATATCCCTCCTAAGAAAATACACGAAGACATGAAATGTAGGAAAATGGGTTCTTAAATATTCACTTTTCTTTCCATTCAGTAGAGACGTGTTTTATTGCACAACTGTCAACTAAAAATTTAAATAAATTACAATTGATTCGTTTATCTCAGAAACTTGTCAACACACATTTTTACGGTCACGGAATCAGAATCTCATACATGAACACGCATTTTTGAGCACAATCTCGTCCACTGCCGTTCCGTCAATCCCGTCAATTTAACTTTAAATGTACAACGTTTTTACATTAAAAACGTATTTTATTGCAGAAACCGGCTAATCGCATAAAATGTCATTTAAAATAAATAAGGAATACATATTATAACTCAATGACAGGCAACGTCCACTTCGAGAAGATGTCAACTAATGTTTTTTTTAAACCGAAGTTTATATTCATATCAAAAGGCAATGGATATTTTATTATCATTAACGAAAAACATTCTACATTATTTTCGTTGTTTCGAAATTTTTTTAAAAAGTGCCCTTTGCGGGTTTCTGAAATAAAGCTCGGAGACGAGAAAAGCCCCGGCAGAGGAGCTTTTCCGGTGAGTGTGGAGGAGAAAGAAGACGACTTACCGGCGGGAAAGAGAGATGAACGAGGTGGAGCCTCTCTTCACGATGAACGAGCGATTCTTTCCTTCGGGTGCTCCTCGTCAATCTCATTCATCTCTCTTCTTCGACTCCGACGCCCCCTCTCGGCCGAAGTACTTCCCATCGTCTGCTGTGAAGCCAGAGGCTGTGGGGACAATGGACCTCTCCCCGAGATTTCCTAACTTAAGACTATCTGAAATAAACTTTTTTTTTTCGTTTTAAAAAAGAATTTTTTGTGAAAAAATAAATCTTATTTATAAACTAAAAATTAACCCTTTAAGTACTGAATTATTTGAAGATTTTTATGTCCATGGGACGGATTTAATGTGTCGCTATATGGATTAATACGTAAAAGTAATACATTTTATTTCGAATATACTTATATTGGTGATATAAATATATTTTTGAAACAGCATTTTAGTTACAAAATATGAATAAATATATAAATGAAACAAAATAGAAATATTTATATAAACATAGAACCAACTTAAACCACCAAATCCGACCACGGATTTGGTGAGGTTCAATTGATCCCATTCTTGACCGACCCTACAACAAATTGTTTGCGAAAATCTGGCGGGGGTGCCGCGAACATCAGCGCCTGCTTCTGAAATTCAGATGACGAGTCAGACTCGTCCACCGCAACTTCGCCCAAGTAAGCAGATGACGAGTCTCACTCGTCAAATGTACCCAAAGGGTTAACTGAACTCAAGTTTAAATAACCTCGTAGATATGTGTGTCCAATGCTATAGCTATCCTAGCATTGAAACATTTCTCTCCCAATGTGCCAAATTTATAATTATTTCTAAATTGAAGTTTGCTGACCTACTGAGAAAATTCCATTTTATATTTTAAATAAAATTGTCTGCGGAGAAAAAATTTTAAGGTGTTAAATTTAATAAGCATATCGAAATATAGATCAGTGGTGTCAATCAAGCTCGTTTGAACATCATCCTTCTTATATCTTTAAAATTTAACAAAGTTAGTTACATTGTATTCATTGTTATATATAACATTTTATATAATTTTAAAATTACTTATGAATATTTTATATACAAAGATAAAAGACAAAATTACCTTTTGTCCGTGACTTTGGCGACTCTATAAAAAAAATCGAAAAGTTTTGGATAGAGGACGCCAAAACCAGCTTACTTGTGGCTATAAAGTTTCTTCTATCGCCCATAATAATTTAACAGAAACTAAATAATTTAACAAATATGCATTAATCAATGAAAATACAATTTATATTATAACGAACTTGCATTTTGAATAACTTTTTTAAAAACTGTTTCCTAATTGAAAGTCACTAACAAATTATAAGGATAGCCGCGCTCTATTAACGGATTTTATCCTTATAGAAGTAACTGACGCAGGCTTGGATCGACGCTTGTAAGAAATTGAGATGCTTCGAAGCTGTAAAATTCGACAATTAAGTTTTAAATTAAAATTCTATTGAATTATCTTTGAGTAGAATGAATATGACATTTGTAGCGCAGTGCGTTTTAGTTGTCCCCAGGAATCGAACCCGGGAAGTCGTGCAGGCTACTCCGATACTTTTACCAGTCAGACTAAAGTAATCACTCCAGCCCAAGTGTATCGGGTATATGAAGTGACCCCTCACAGTATCCCCTTCTCAGTGAGTCGGACGGAGGAAAGATTGATTGACGGCCGTGAAGAGTTATCCCGTGGGCAGTGGTTGATGATTTGTTGGCTGGTGCGGCATTTTTGCTAGTGTTGCATTTTGTGCTACGTTTTTGATGATGTTGCATTTTTGATTGTAGGTTGCGTTGACAGAAGGTTGATTTTTTTTTCCTTGTCCGGAGTCGCACTTTGTAGTGGTATGCGCTTGAGAGTTACTCGGAATCGAACCGGGGACGTTCTTCTTGCTACGTCGATACGTTAGGATAAAGTGATCACTCGTCTCCAAATGGGAGTAACGGTGGGAGTAAGTAACACCTACAAAATCTACTCAGGGCGGAGCACGGGCACTTCTCTTTTTAAAATAAATGAAAGAAAATGAACTCGCATGACCGAGTTTTTTGCACTTTTATTCTCATTGACTTCTCCAAATACTTTTAGTTTCTTCGCTTTCAATGAATCATACTAAAATATAAATTTAATAAATAAATATTGTTAATTCATTCAATCAAACATTAATAATGTGACTAGAATTAATGATAGTATTAAAAATTCTAAATTTTTTTTTCTTCTTTTATTTATACCATCTGCATCCCAGCAAAACAAAATCAGAGTGAAACCTTCATCAAAACTTGCATGTTGTTCTAAATACCTTTACAAAATCGGCATTTTTTTTTTTTTGGAAGTTTTTAATTTGAGCTTAAGCCTTTAAAAAAAATATCTGCATTTCCCCTTCAAAACTTATATGCTGCACTTTTCACCATTGACCGCTTCCCTTAACAGCTAACTCGGAATAACATGTATTTGCCGTGGACACCAACACCGAGTTATCTCGGGTTAGTCCAGGCACGTAGGTATAGATTTTTCATGGGGATGGTCCAGTGACTGAGTAACTTATCCCCCCCCCCCCCCCCCCCCTATTTTTTTTTAACTTTTTCATTTTTATTCAAGTAAACAGGAATACGTTGGTATATAAGTATTGAAACAGCTACATTTGTCATTTATTATTCATGAAATCGTTACCAATAGCAGTCATTAACTATTTTTATAATTAGTAAATATCACTCCCTTATCATGAAATAAATTTGGAGAACAAATTTATATTTTGAAATCCCTTGTTTAAAATAATATATGGATCCTGTTTTAAAATTTTTCGCCTTCATCGCCGAAATTCAAATTGTATATAATGAAATACGATGACGTCATGCTACGCTTAGTTTGAGATAAAAATAACCTCAAAATATGTTTTTGAAGGCTTTTGAAAATTATTTTCCGGGATAGGGCCCCTGGAAAACACCAGGTTTTCCCTCGCGCAACTCAACAAGAAGTATTATACTAGAAATTGATAATTTTAAATAATTTTTTGATTTTTACAGTAATTCGATTTTTAATTTTTTTTTTTCTTCTTGACATTCAATGGGAGGGGTTTGAACCCCATGAACCACCCCCTTACCTACGTGCCTGGGTTAGTCATTTAAAAGCGGTGAAATCTTCCACTTCACAACTTTCATGAAGGTTTTAATGCCGAGATGAGTTTAGATGAAATCCGTCCGCGAATGCCTGAAGTGCGTGAAGATCGCTGTCGTCGGGCTATTTTTAAATGAACGAGAAAATTCTCTTTTTAGGACAAACGAAAAAGAACAAAAATTATATTCGCGCATTTTTCAATAATTGAGTTATCACTCGTTCCAACCCGAGTGAGGAGCGACGCGGTTCGTCCCGATAACGACCCGATCAGCAGTTCGGCGTGAGACACTCGGTCAACTGAGATTCGGGGATAAAAGCAATCGGAATGAGCGGATGGCATTCCCTCGTTGGAAAAAAAGGGCGCGGTCGGGTCGGAACGCGGCCGATAGGGTTGGTTTTCAATCTGACTTTAAATAATATGTATGTAACGTTATATGGATACGTTATATGGATATATATGTATAATTTTTGAACAGACCTACAAACATATGTATACATACTGTGTGTAATAATGTATGTGTACATGCACTCATTCTCGTTATGCAAGTCATGATAATTTTCTTGTACAGACCAATGGGAGGGGTTTTCAGTCTTTCTTCTTACCTTTCAGGAAAACTAATCCCCAATGAGACAGTAGAAATATAAACGTAGCCTGATATTTTTGCTATCTAGTTGGGGATAAGTTTTAATGAACAAATCCAACACACATAAGCTATACACGCCTGGGATTTGGAACTTGAAAGGAATCAGTCAGTTGCTCTTTAGTGTATCCCCCTCACAACAGATTCAATTGCATATTTCATTAATTCCGGATCCCGCCCACCTCGCTCAGTCTTCCTCTCATGCGTCAGAACTATCCTCCGTCATTCTGCAATGACTTGGCCAAGAGGTGCGGGTACTAGCCCATCGTGCTCCACAGAACATCTTGCTCCACCGATGCGTTAATGGGTGATTAATGCTCGTTGTTGGTTGGTTTTTCACCTAGAGTATTTAAACTAATCGTCTGTAAAACTGAAGTCTGTAAACTAATCGCTAAGAACTACCCTTTTTACTGGTATATATGAAGTTATAAGTAAATAAGTTTAAGTTTCTTTCATTCTGCGCCATACTGCAAAGACGCAAATAAACTATTCAAGAGAAAACAGACCAATTTCTTGAACATTTTGTACGCAAGCCAAACGACTCAATAAAAATATCTGCTTCTTGCACACAGTGCAATGCACAGTCTTCTTCTCTGCCACTACCACTTGTACCAACGTTGTGAGCTCGATTGCTGCGCCAAGTGAACAAGCAGCACACTTACCACGTCTTGTCCAGCTACCCCATCTTTCCCCACTCTCCTCTGTCATACAAATTTCAGAATGAAAATCAAAAGTGCAAAAATGACTCTTGCTAAACTCGTTCCTTTCAATGTGTTCTCTGAAAAACTTTCAACTTTTGATTAATTTCCAGTTTTCTTGGGCTCTCAAGCAAAAACACTGTATACAACCGAATATTTCAAGGGTAAATGCATAGAATTTTAAAATCGACTTTTAGCCCATTTTTTTTAAATTAAAGGTTTCTTAGAGATTCATTTTTATTAGTCCTTTTTCAGTCATATTTTTAACTATATTTCCCGCACAACACAACTAACATAACTACTCAACGCTATGTCCGAACATGCTGCACGTTGTCCTCGACTTTCACAGGCGAGTCCAAAGCTTACAGAAATCCACATATAATGTACGTACGCCCGCGTGCATTTGTTATACTTCCATAAGATTAAGATGTATATCACGCACTACCGATGCTTTATAGATATCTATTCAAATATCACCGACGGAGGTCAAAACATTGCCACCACTCTCCTTGTCGTCTTCGTCATCGGCGATCCGCCTTGCATGCCAAGAAGAAGATGCCTCTGCGAACCAAAAATTGCCGCCATCCACCCACGCGGGACCGCCTTACAGACGACTGTAAGAGAAGATACAACTAATTAAGCGTTAAAAGATTTTTCTAAAACCATCGGTGAATTTGTTGGGAATCGAAGTTCGAAATCATTATTTAATAGCATAAATATAAAAATCAAACTACTAAAATTGAATGGATTGTTTACTAACCCGATAAATATATGTACGAAAACTTTAAGCACAGACTGTGAAAAAAGGTACTTAAAAATGAATACATGGACGTACTTGTTTTTTCTTTAAGTATACTTGCATCTTAAATGGGTATTGACGTACTCAATTTTAAGAAACCACACTTTCTCCAAAATGATTTAATATTGATAATCTCAGCTTCTGTTTAAGCGATCTTGATAAAACTTGACTAAATAGAAACTGACAAGAGCTTCAAAAATAACTCAATTATCTTACTTCCTATTCTTTGTCACACCTTTTGTAACTATTCTTCTGTTTATAATAATATCGGATAAGGCACTAGACTGCGGTGCTGAGAATCTGGGTTCGATTTCCGATAAGACTTGATTGTAATTGTCGATATTTATTTAAAGATATTTATGAAAGCAACCTATGAATGCAATCATCTATTCATGTTTATATTCATTTTTGAGTACATGACTTTTTCAAAATTGAAACTTTTGTATTCGGAGCCATTATTAACATCAAATGTACGCAAAAATGAACACATTATACTTATTTTCGGGATTATACTTATTTTGGGAATAATTGTGATTTTGTTTTTAAAAAATATAAATAACTAAGAAACGGTAATGTTTGCAATCTGATTTCTAGTTATTTAAAAAGGAATTAACGGAAAACACGAAATGTATTTAAAAATAGACATTGAATTTGTTTTGAAATATTTTTCTTGTAAAAATAGTTTATAATTACAATTCCCATGACCGATCTTTTATATGCATTTAAAAATGTGCTGTTTGTAAAAGTTATTATTAACTACAATTCCCTTGCCTGATATTCTAATGTATTTATTTAATGTGGTGATGTTTTAATCATTTTTACAGAAATTAAAATATTGAAAAATATTCTTATGGACATATTTAAAGCATATACATATATTTTACATAATAAAAGTGTTATTGGAATTTGTATTTGACACTTAATAACATATATATTAATATTTGTTTTTATTTCTAAAAATATATACATTTAAAAATAAGTCATTTTGATTCACACGTGTCATTGAAGCTTACGACAATTAGCCGGGCGTACATACGCGTTATATTATCGGCGTTTCCGTCCTTTGTAACTTTCGAATAAACACGATTTAAAAAATGATAACACATTCGGAAAGTGTCACTTTTTAATAATTATACAAATAAAGTAGTTTTCACAAGGCTGAATTTCGGGGCACGTAATATATCGAACTGCCTTCTCCTTACTAATTGGCAAATTTGGCAGATGACGGTGCCACGCAGGCGGGGATAATATTTACTCAGTTTCATTTTATGCATTTAGGTTACTTAACGTTTTCATCTAAGCAAATGCTATTTGTTTAATAGAAATAACGTTTTACACTGTATAAATAACAATATTAAAATTGTAATATATATTACAAATATTTTAATTTAAAGTAATAATTAAGTAGTAGCTCATGGAACCTCAATGGGATGTTCCGAGGGAATACACACAACTGGAGTTGGAATAATCTTTTTAATAAAAAGGGAAAACCGCCTTTAAGAAAAAGGCGCTAAAAAGTAAAAAATATTTTTTAATTTTACGAAAGAGTCGAAAAAAATTTAATTATTTAATATCAATTTTATACTTCATTAAAACTTTTTAAAATAGGCGCCAAAATGTATGTATGATTTTTGTAAATTGGCACCCACTTCAAAAAGTGGTAATAAGTATAAAATTGACATTAAATAGTTCAATTTTTTTTCCTAGACTGGATTCAGACATGTTCGGTAGGCAGACACTTTGCCAGGGGTGCATCGAGATGAGAACGTATGAAAAATAAAAGATTTTGCGAAATGTGTGGATTGAAACTAACAATCGCCTCATGAAACGAGTAACCGAGATGCAAAAGCAATTACTAAAATTTGAAAAATGATATTTTGATATGATTAGCGACTTAACCGATTGGGCAATTCAAATTCTACTCAACTGTTAAAGGAGAAAACCAGTTATAAAATCTTCAAGAAAAAGAAGAAGCATTGAGAGAAATCCGTTATGATTTTCTCAAAATTGTCAAAAGTGCCTATTTGCATTTGACCCGTCCTGCGACACCATTACTTTAAGTAGTACGTTAATTTTATTGTTTTAATGACCTCTTTTGCAGATATTTCAGTTGTACATACAGCAATTAACCGTGTTAGAACATAAAACAGTTGTAATGTCCAAACAGTTGCAAAGGTAAGCATTGTTTTTGATATTAGCGCGCGAGGTAATACTAAAGAGATATTTGTTTCAATTATTTAAAACAATAAACGTTTATAAAGAAGAGAGAATGATTGTACCTAAATTGTTTTATGAATGAATCAACTAACAACAACTACACATTAAATGTAAAATTAGAACTTAATGGGGTGTATAGTTGAGTAAACTGTTCTTCTGCGATCCTGAGTTCCAATTCCAATGAAGACACGCATGTTCTATTTGTGCTTTCTAATTGGGAGCGACGGTGGTCTCCTAGTGAGGTGCTCCTTCAATAGAAGTCATTGCTTTCATCAAATCTGGATGAATCCTGACATTTGGACGAATACTCAAAACAGTAAAAGTAAGTAATGCCAGCATTAAATGTAAGTAATGCAAGCATTAAATGTAAGTAATGCAAGCATTAAAAGTAAGTATTGCAAGCATTAAATGTAAGTAATGCAAGCATTAAATGTAAGTAAAGCAGCTTACCCTCCGACTAAAAAAATATTTTTTAATAGAATAACGTGAAATTTCAAATCAGTTGACATGACAATGTAGCAATTCCCTCGTCATTTCGAGTGTTTTAAATAAATCAATAATTGTTGATAAAAAAAAATTTTGACGTTTTGTAAAATATAAACAACTAGGTGTTACCCGCGGATTCGCACCCAATAAAAAAAATTACCTCATTGTGGTTCGTTCTCCCCGTTTAGTCCTTCTTATTTTCTCGAAGGCAAAATAAGTGGTCCATTGTTTAGACATTTCCAAATGTTAGCTTTTCCGTTAATTCTGCCATTGGAACATAATTGTTAGAAAATGTTATTTCTCCAAAACAGGTTTTGATCTCCAAATTTCAATTGTTTAAAACAATAAATATATATTAATTTGTTTTTAAGAATTTCCTTGTTGTCAAGAACTTATGATTTTATAATAATGTAGATACTATTATTTTTAACTGTATTTATAAAAAAAATAGCTTCTAAAACCGTTATTAATGGAAAACTAAGTGGAATGTTAAAATCTCAGGTGCACGATTTGAAGAGCATCGTGAATACTATTTATACATAAATTTTCAGACATGTCCAGACAGTGGAAAGTGTTTTGAGTGCCACAGATATACAGACAGATTATTTCTTTTAATATTAAAGATGCTTTAATTTAGATGCAAATGCATTGTTGTAGGAATGAGTTTTAGGCAACACCATAGAATAAAATATTCTGGTAGTTGCATTAGATCCCATGTTAAAGTAACTAATTTTTTTATTATTATTAACCATACATTTCAAGGCTAGGTTTCAATGAGTTTTTTCAAAATAGGCCTCTGCTAGCATTCCGTAATAGTTTCCATTTTTCAATTAAGTTACAATTTACACAATTCTAATTCCTTTAATCTCTAAGAATTAAGGGAAAAGTAGAGAAAAATTATTAAAACATTAATTTTGAAAAAACATTTTAAATTTATATGTTTAATTTGAATGTAAACAACTCGCTTAGATCCACAGAGTCTTGATCACAACACTTTTGAATTACACTATACATTTAACCCTTACCGGCCCAAGACTTTTATTAGTGTTGGAAGACAGACCGAAATACCTGCATAAGCAGGAAAAAAAAACTGTCCAGTGAGACTTGATTTGTTCTATCGAAATGATGTGGTCAGTACCAGTGGACCTCAAAAGATAAAAGGCTAACATGCTGCACTGGATATCACGACAGCCTAGTTGGACTTGAAATTTAAAGTTCGGAAATTAACTTTCAGGCCTCCAAAAGAGAACCATTGCGCTGTCGTGGTACCAGCGTCTTTAGATTGGTAGGCCCTTTTTACGCCGACGAGAGACTTTTTAAGGTGACTCTGTGATTCGAGAATACAAACCACGTGATTCGCATTCTCGAATCACAGAACCATCTTATGCAGTTTTTTTCTCGTCCGTGAAGAAAGGTCCTTAAAATCTGAAGCGTAAGTTTCTTTCTCAGATTTATTCTAGTCGTCAAATATCATGAAAAGAAATGGTGAGCAAGTGTTCCCAGTTCCAGGGTCTTCCCTTCCCTTCCTTCCAGGGTAACTTTCAAATAGTCATAATCTGCACCATTAGCAAATTTTCTAACACGAATACTACTTTAATTTGCCGTATTTTTGTAAACCCAAATGATATCTTTTTATCAACTACAAATTTAATTGACAATTAACGTACACATGTTCGATACGGCTACATTTCATTTGAATAGTACATTTATTAGGTAACTTCGTTACGTAAAATGTCTGCAATACAATGTGTTCTTTTCATTGAAAATCACAAATATTCCTTATAAACTGTTCGACGTCCATGAGTCATTGAGGCGCACTTATACTTATATCTGGAAGCACACATACAGAATAAAAAGTTTGAGATGATTAAAGAAAAATATAAAAATAAGTTATTCTTTTAAAACAAATCATAAAGTTAAAAAGAAAAATAGATTAAGAAGTTCATTCTATCTGTAACTTTATCATTTTAAGCATTTTCTCTGGTGAGCGCGGGGTCCTCCCAGAGACGCGGGACCCTGTGTAGTAGCACGCGTCGCACACCCCTATGGGCGGCCCTGTCGTCAACACGTGCACTCAGTCCGGAAGAACCGCACTGAGCCTGGCGGTCTCAATCTGCCCTGTTTTTAAACACCAATATGAGAGACCAACGGAGAAGACCAGACGGACAGCCCACTCGCAATCCCCCACCTGTGGACACTGCGCAAAATGGGAAGCGCGGTTTTAGACGTGGGCGTTATTTACTGTCGGAGAGAGTTGATAAATTACCTCGAAGAAGGATCAAGTCGAACTTGTACACCATGCTAGGAGCAAAACCCCCCCTGCGGAATACAAAAATAAAAATAATTAAAAAAGGGAAAACAACTTTAAGATTAAAAAAAAGGCGATAAAAAATGAATAAAATTTTTTGATTTTACGAATAAGTTGAAAAAAAAATTAAATATATATGAAATATTAATAAATATTATTTAATATTAATAAACATTATTTAATATTAATAAATATTATTTAATATTAATAAATATTATTTAATATTAATAAATATTATTTAATATTAATAAATATTATTTAATATTAATAAATATTATTTAATATTAATAAATATTATTTAATATTAATAAATATTATTTAATATTATTTAATATTAATAAATAATATTTAATATTAATAAATATTATTTAATATTAATAAATATTATTTAATATTAATAAATAATATTTAATATTAATAAATAATATTTAATATTATTTAATATTATTTAATATTAATAAATAATATTTAATATTAATAAATATTATTTAATATTAATAAATATTATTTAATATTAATAAATATTATTTAATATTAATAAATATTATTTAATATTAATAAATATTATTTAATATTAATAAATATTATTTAATATTAATAAATATTATTTAATATTAATAAATATTATTTAATATTAATAAATATTATTTAATATTAATAAATATTATTTAATATTAATAAATATTATTTAATATTAATAAATATTATTTAATATTAATAAATATTATTTAATATTATTTAATATTAATAAATAATATTTAATATTAATAAATATTATTTAATATTAATAAATATTATTTAATATTAATAAATAATATTTAATATTAATAAATAATATTTAATATTATTTAATATTATTTAATATTAATAAATAATATTTAATATTAATAAATATTATTTAATATTAATAAATATTATTTAATATTAATAAATATTATTTAATATTAATAAATATTATTTAATATTAATAAATAATATTTAATATTAATAAATATTATTTAATATTAATAAATATTATTTAATATTAATAAATATTATTTAATATTAATAAATATTATTTAATATTAATAAATATTATTTAATATTAATAAATATTATTTAATATTAATAAATATTATTTAATATTAATAAATATTATTTAATATTAATAAATATTATTTAATATTAATAAATATTATTTAATATTAATAAATAATATTTAATATTATTTAATATTAATAAATAATATTTAATATTAATAAATATTATTTAATATTAATAAATAATATTTAATATTAATAAATATTATTTAATATTAATAAATATTATTTAATATTAATAAATATTATTTAATATTAATAAATATTATTTAATATTAATAAATATTATTTAATATTAATAAATATTATTTAATATTAATAAATATTATTTAATATTACTAAATATTATTTAATATTATTTAATATTAATAAATATTATTTAAAATTAATAAATATTATTTAATATTAATTTTATACATATTACAAACGTTT
This sequence comes from Troglohyphantes excavatus, assembly GCA_963932185.1. Taxonomy (NCBI): domain Eukaryota; kingdom Metazoa; phylum Arthropoda; class Arachnida; order Araneae; family Linyphiidae; genus Troglohyphantes; species Troglohyphantes excavatus. The sequence goes on along the minus strand of OZ010677.1, from coordinate 67,613,755 downwards.
AAGATTGGTGCCAATTTACAAAAACCATAACTAAAATACCGCCAATTGAAAAAAGTTGCAATAAGTATAACACTAATATTAAATATTTTTTTTTTTAACGCTATCGTAAAATTATACATTTTTTTTCACTTTCTAGACTTTTTTTTCTTATACTAGGGGGCTCCGCTAACGCGTAGCCAACCCCCGGAGGATTGCTACGCAATCATCTTTAGTTTGCTTCGCAAACAATACCGGCTTCATACACTGTAGACAATGACAATGTGTCCTAACAATAATACTTTTTTTAGTTATATAAATTATTACTGGCAGTGCCGTCACACAAATTTAATTTTGGGATATTGAGACAAGAAATTTCCCAACTTAACGATCCGAAATTCCGAACTTGAACGATTCAAAATTCCCAACTTAAGGACGTCGGGTACCAGCTCAAGTGTTGTCCTCGTTATCTGACCATTGTTAAAAATATGAGACATCGTTCCCGGGTCTTTTCTTCGAGAAAGGCCTCGAACCAAAGCGTCCTTGATGTAGTAAGTAAATACGTACCAATAACCAATCAAGGGCGCTTTGCTCGAACCAACGCCAGTAGTTCAATGTACAGCTCTAATGCGACTTTAATTAACCAGACCACACTTAACGATTCGAAATTCACAAGGTAACAGTGCTAAAAAAATTCCCAGTTCCAACTTATAGACATTTGTCAGCTATTTTATAGGAAATATTAAACAGTTCTCTCGAAAGTATTGATTTATTGAACGCATGTTCCAATGCAGTGGTCCGTTTTGAGGTCTAATTTAAGTTTCATCTTAATACAAGCTGGGCGATTTCTAGTCTTCCGTCGCTTTCATTTGCTAATAATATTAATTTTCCTGTGGCATAAATTTTCCCAACTCAGGGATTTTTAAAACTCGAAATCCCCAACTTTTAAGGTTTCAAGTTTACAAAGTTTACAGGGGGGGGGGGGGGGCATGCTCCCCCTCCCCCCACGTTGCCGCCGTTGTATTAGGCCTGATAACTGGAAAAGCTCAACTGTAGAACTGCTTCAACGCAATTGTTTCTACTCATTGAAAAGCGAAACATGTGTAAACAAACAACAGCATAAACGCGCCAAGCATACATAAGCCTAATTCGCCAACTTTTATTTATACAAAGTAAGATTATTGAGAATTGGCGCTAATAATAATTCGCCGTTAAAATATATATTAGGCTATAGGAAACTGGATTTACATACATGTTGGCATTTTGCTAAGGTTAGCATTTCGGTCCGAAATATCTTTTAATAATAATTATAGTACTTCACATAAATACATTTAATTTAATTTTTAAGATAGAATTTCAGTATTGATACCATTCAAGAAAGGAAGATTTTACGAATATAACTATATTTTTTTAACGGGAAAAAAGTATATTTTTGAACTACTTAGAGCAGTTTTAATTTATCCCTTGTGAAGATACGCGTAAAATTGACGATTATTTCAGCCATTTCGTCAATTATTTAAAAATTTATAACTACAAAACTAAATTGAAATTTTACAAACGCTCTTGATCATTTGTAGCCAATAGTTTAATCTAAAACCCCTAATTTTTTATTTATTTTTTTGTTGAAAATTGGAAGACAAGTATACAAAAATGTATGAATTGTTTTCAAAATTTTCTAAAATCATGACTTTAACATAAAATAACGTCTAATATACTGATTGTATTGAAAAACAAATATATTCATCTTATTACCCAAACATTTATTAATAAACTGACATAATTTCATAATTTTAGGACATTTACTTTTTGAGATGCAAGCGGAACAATGAGACAAAAAGTCGCAAATTAAAATTTGCTCGAAATATCCGACATTTTTATCCTTCTTCGCTATTTTTTATACCTATCTTAATTGACCATATCTAATTTAATTGTAAAGATAGAAATATAATCTTTATAACATCAGAAAGAGGAAGTTTTAGCGAACATTAATATATCTTTTTTAATAAGAGAATATGTTATTTTAAATGACTTATAGCAATTTAGAAATCACGTTTCAAAAATGAGGGTGAAAAAACTTCAAAAAGTGGAGCGTGTTTAAATGTTTAAAAAATTTATAAATCCAAAACTAATTCGAATTTTAAAAAATGCTTACTTTGATTTCCAGTTCAAACCTATTTGTACACTCTCTAAAAAAATTGGATCTCTCCTCTTAATAGTGTTTCTCGGACAAAACTCGACGGACAAAATTACATGTAAGCGAAATTTTATCAACGACGACTTTAATATTAAATAACTTATAAACTAATAACAGTATTGAAACAAAAATATATTATCCTTATTTATCAAACATTTCTTAACAAATTCACTTAATTTAGTAATTTTAGGACTTTTACATTTTGAGATACGATCCGAATAACATTGAAAGAACTGAAAATTCCCCCTAGGGCTTACTTTTTCCCCCTAGGGCTTACTTTTTTTTTTAAATAGAGAGATTTGGTTTTCCATTTTTAAAAAAAATTATTTTGTTTTCGATATTTTTTGTACAGTAACGTCGTTAGCGTTATAATGCTAAATTATAAAACATTGTAACTGCATTTATTATAATACATTATATCGCTGACTAACGTTACGGTATAAAAACTATCATAAAAAAGCGTGTTAATAAAATCTATCTTATCTATTATTTTATCTATTGCGTGGCCTAGGTTGTTTAGTTTAAAGACTTTCCAATTTAATGGGTTTTTAATGGGAACAAAATTACTTGGCAGTTAATTTAAGTATGAATTTCTGTGACTAATTTTAGAAGTGTTTCGATGCTTTTTTTCTCGATTGTTTTGAATTTATATGACGCGGAAGCTCTCGAGATAACTGCAGAATCAAAATAATGCTTGAATATGCATGTCTGGTTCTATTGTTTTCCAGTATTTCATTTGCAATCTTAAACCAAAAGTTGGTGTCGGAACTGGAACCCAGGGGCACTCCTATATTGCATTTCAACTTTTGATAATATCCTTCGGTTAATACTTTTCTGTTGCTGAAAAAGCTTGCAGTTATATTTTAAAGGGTCTTTGGAATATTGTATTTTTCCAGTAATGGACTGTAGAACGGGACAGAATAAATTTAGCCTTGTTTGTTGGATTTCGAGCACGTTTTTCCATGTAAAACTAACAATAATATTGCTTCTTTATGTTCAAATTTTGCATTAATTATGTTTAACTTGAGTACTAGCATCATATTCTAAGAAAATTACTTCCAGTTTCGCAATATTTTAGTAGTGTTGAGCAGACGGTCACACCGGGCCAATAATCTGGAAACCCTAAAAGTTGGGAATTTCAACTTCTAAAAGTCCCGAGTTGGGAAAATTTATGCCTTAAGAAAATTAATATTATTAACAAATGAAAGCTAGGGAAGATTAGAAATTCCTCAACTTGTAAGATTATGTTTAAATTAGACCTTAGAGCGGACACTGCGTTGAAATATGAGTGCAACAAATCAACGCTTGTGAGAGAACTGTTTAATATTACCTAAAATATATATAAAAAAAGATGAAAAATGTCGATAAATTGGAACTGGGAATTTTCAGCACTGTTGGTTCGGAAATTTCGAATAGTTGAGACAAGAATTTCGAATCGTTAAGTTGGGAAATTTCTTGTTTCGAGCCCCAAAATATTTTTTTGTAAAACGGCACTGATTTTGAGGACCATTCTAACAAAATCCCACAAACAAACCTGCTCTGACATCATTGTAGGCGTAGTCGTACTAGTCGTCCATTCAGTAATGCGTGACCAGTGATTTCAGTTTTATCGTAGTCAACATAAAATTGTTTTTGTATAATTTCTAATGGAAAGGATTTTGCTTCTGATAGTGTTTTACAATTCAGCGCTGGAGATGTTACGCAAACTCTAAAAGAATATGAAGTAAACGTTCAAATTATAATGCGAAATAATCGAGAGATTTAATAGTTTTTAAATAATTTGTCTGTCACTTTTTTTCCCAATGTTTATTTATTTTTCGTTCCCTAAAATGTGGAGCCCTCTACTTTACTCTTGGGCCTAAAGCGGCCACTTGTGTCGCTTGGGCCTTAAGCCTCCTTTAGTTCTTCTAAAATCCGTATGGAGTTTTCTTTAAGATGAGGCCGTTTTTTCAAACACAGGCAAAACCGATTTCGATAACGAGTATAAATGTTTCACGTAGTCCGTCCCGGCATATTTGTTGGCTCGACAGCCTGTATCGAACTCGACATATCGGATGCGAAGCCGATCTTTGATTTGTCGGTTTCAATGTTTTCTTCTGTACACTTTTTCACGGAGATATAGATTTATAGGTTCCGGTGAGGTGTTTTCTTTACATTTGCTTTAGTATATAAAAGAAAACCAGGTCGTGCACAGGACACGCCTATAGTTGCGGGTTCGAATGCAAATCTACCCACGGGACCCCTTTTATAAAGAGTGTTAAAAGATGGTGTATGTAGTAGGTAGAGCTAATTTTTAACTGAATTAATTAATATCTTCCCGCAGTCAATATTATTCCAATGCAAGTAACCATTATTTTGACCGGATGTTACTAATGAAGTGGTAATGCAGAATATCTCCGATGAAAAACTACAGAGAATAAAGAAAGTTTATAAAATGCGTTCTTAGAATGCAAGCAAAATTATAATTATCAAGTTTTCTTTACCATTTCTTTTAAAATGCTTCAAACCTGTTGGTAATGTAATTATTATATATTAAAGAAACTATGCCATTGTTTGCTTGTGTAAGAACTCGAATACATTACAGCAACCTACTGTACCCCCACCTCTCCATTCCCACACCCCCAAGTCAAAATTTTCTGCTGTAACCAAAATAAAATCTTTGACCAAAAAAATTTCATGAAAATTCGAATTTAAAATAATAATAAAATTGATAATTCCTTAAGAAATGTATGCAATTAACAAATTATTGATAATTGACTATTAACAACTAATTTCTAATGAATGACTAATTACTAATTATCATAACTGTTAATTACAGTTAATAAGTTTATATTTGTAAATATTTTGGGAATGAAACTAGTTGAACTCCCTCACCATCCCATAATTTTTAAATTGCTACACTAATGACCTTCTATCCGTTTTCTTATTAACAAGGACCTATACTAGAGTTGTAAACAAAAGGTGCCTAAAATATATATGCTATATATTTTAAACGTTTTCATGGTGACTGTGCAACTAATTTCTTTTGGTAACATATGTACCCCTCACTAAGCCCCTAATCCCCCCCCCCCCCCAAAAAAAAAAACTCGCCATAAAAAAAAAATTCAACAACTTTCCCTTTTCAAAAAACTTTCCCCTCCCAAACTTTTAGAAAAGTTTCCAACTTTTACTACTATCATTGATTTATAAGAAAAGTACCACAATATTTTTACTTACATAACAGTCATTACCTTTTTTTTAGTTATTAAATTACTTGGTACTTGGTAATTTAAATTTTTTACTATATTAAAAAAACTGGACCCCTTCCCGGTTACATTTCACGTCCACCCCTGGAATTGAGTAAATTAGAGCGTTTCTATGGCAGCCGCCAGAAAACAATATTCTGGCGCAATATTCAGATTGTCCGTACCAATATGCCCTAGAGACCCAATACCCTAGAGAGATTTACTATATTTTTTGGTTCACAATTTTTTTTTACTAGGTTGGTTTGGTTAAATAACGTTGCACTAGAGCTGCATATTGAGCTATTTTCTTTTACTAGGCTTTCTTAACTTTAGTCATTATAGGGCAGTTGCATACCCTTCCCTTACCTCTTCCTCCACGCTGAAACCGTTTCGTGGAAGAAAAAAAATACAGGTAATAACAGTACCAACTGCAAGTTGTGATTGGTTGAAATCGACGTCCTATACCTAAACAGATTGGAAACCTGCACGTGATGCTGTGTAAACCAATCAGGTTGATTTAGTTGTTAGCTGATCGTGTTGCCTATCCTCCAAGAAATCACGTAGTTTCAACAGCTCTATATTACTATTTACCCCCCCCCCCCCTTTTTTTTCTCTTCATGGTCCTTTGTTTAGTCGGGTGTCTGTGGCCGAGTGTATTAAGGCTTCAGCTGGAAATCCGAAGGTTCCCGGTTCGAATCCGTGCGACGGACTGGACTAAGAAGAGTAAAAAAGTAGTGATATTGCGATCGGAGGGTTGCCAACTTCGCTACCAAAATACTAGAATGTCGTACAGAACATCCACAAAAAATTAACGACGTGTATATAGGACTGGTGCACGATAAATCTGATCGGGGTCCAAAGTTCCGACGTCTATTGAAGGCGTTGGGTGCCAGCTCAGGTGTTGTCCTCGCCATCTGACCATGGTTCAAAAATACGAGGCATCGTTCCCGGGTCTTTCCTTCGAGATAGGCCCCGAACCATCGCCAATGGCCCACTGTGCAGCTCTAGTGCGACGTTATTTAACCAAAACCAATAAACCAAACCTATGTATCGAGCCTCTTTTAATATTTTAATTATTAGAAATTTAGCAGGATATTTACAACTCATCTTTAAGTGAGCTTGTTTATGTTTATTCTTGTTTACTCCGCTCCGATTTTCTGAGTGGTAGAAAATAAATTATCTAGAAGATGAACAAAATATTCCAATTTTCTAAACAGTATTGTACAAAGCCGAGAAATATTGTAAGATGTTATTTTTATAAAAACTTGTTGTATTTTTAATAAATTAGCTGGTTGTTTTAATTTTCCCTACTTGCCAAATTAATCCTATGCCTTCTTGAACTCGTTCAATAGGCAACTTTACTGCTTCAAACACGTATTTAGTCCTTTTAAATAACTAGGTTTGTGGCCCAATGTTATAGTAAAAATACGCGAATAATATTTTTTTTAATGTTGTTTCTCAAAAGCCATATTTTAAATTAAACATGTTAGTCCAGGAATTTTTACCCATCAAATTTTGTCGGCTCCAACTTTTCATAACTGAAAATAAATTGCATAAAGTTTTTCATTTGTTGACAGCATTGAATAATCTGCAGAGTAGAAGCCCACAGCAAGGTCGCCAAGCCGAAAAGGGTTAACAGATTTGGTGATAACTCACTGTGACCTGTCAATGCATGAAAATCTCATATAAAATTATTTTCGGTTTGTCGATTTTTAAATGAAATTACAAGAGATTTTTACATATGGAGGGAATGAACGCATAAAAAAGTTAAGAGGTCTAATTTAACAGAATATTTCTGGGGAACAAGTTTGATGCCGTTTTAAACATCTGAAAAGCAGCTGAGCAACAATTTTAAGCTAAACCCATTGATTTGAATAGTTTCATTGTTTGACATAACCAATAATTAGCGATTCTCCTGTTCCTTTGGAATGGATAGATCCCACAGAAGAATGAAGGGGATGGAGGTGATTTGTAGAGATTTCACTTAAAATAAGATAGCAACCCTACATTCCAAAATATTAAGCCCAAACAAACTGAGCTGGCAGTGTGTTTTCAATGAGGGCTGTGTTAGTTTATTCTTAAGGCTCATTCTACATGAATGAGTGAAACGCGCACAAGCGTTTCGGTGATATTCATACCAAATTGTATGAATTCTCAAATCATCCAGAAGCTCTTTCGTGTAAATTATCGAGAATAAATCATCGAGAAGCTCTTTCGTGTTCACTCTTTTCTGTAAAATGGGCCTAAGAAATAATATGTTAAAACTTAAAAAAAGACAATTTGTGGAGTTGTGAGATGCAGTTATTTTTAAGTGATTACTTACTTCACATTGCCGAAACTGAATGGACCTCTATTATATAGTATATATGGACCTATATTATATAGTATAGGGTCGCCTATCTGTTTCTGAATTCCCCACTCCATGCGAATGGTCATATAACATTTACAATTGTTGGAGTTGCGAAAACCCTATTCAAAACTATGGAAAATGTATATACTTGTGTATAACCGGTTAATTTAAGACAAAAATGTCATCAAAAGTCGGTGAGCTTTGGCTTATGCAACCCATTAAAAATTAGAATGTTTTTCAATTGATTTTTCAAAAATGAACGCCCCTATTAAGGATGCACAAATGTACCTTTTGAAGACTGTACAGCGCAACTAAAAGTTGCACTATTCGTAAAAATAAAAGAATCAAATAAAATGTATATATTGATAAAAATTATTAATTAGCAAGCACAGTCTTTCCTCCATTTGAGAGTGGAATCTATTTTAATCAGTGAAAACGAGATTTTCCGAATTAGGAGATGATATAAAAAAAACATATGTTCTTTCAGTAGTGTTCCTGTTATGCATTTTTCAAAGGGCGCCACTCCCTGCCCTTTTTTTTTTAAGTGCCGATGCGCCCTGCCCTTTTTTGTAAGTGCCTATACGCCCTGCCCTTTTTAGAAGTGAAAAATGTGCCCGGTCTTTTTTCCAGTACCTTTTTGGCGACTTCCAATTAAAAAAAATATTTTTCCGCAAAAACGTAGGTGTGTAGGATTAGCTTGGTATCCCAATCGTACCCTCAACCCACGTGATATTTGCTGAGTTAAAGTAAAGAGGCGTTTCTGAGATCTATAGGTATTCAGTTGGTGACATAAAAGATAACTGTAGGCTGTTTGTACATGTGTAAAGAATTACTTTTCTTAACACTTAAAATGGGGCGGCAGTTGAACCGGAATTCAAAATGCATCAATCCAAAAACTGCTTACTTTGAAAGAAGGTAGTTTTCAAGAAAGGATTGTGAATTACTCCTGTCAAAAAATGAACGCCCCTAATTGTGATGCTCTTCGCTCCCTCACAATGCCTCTGGATTTTTCCCTCCACTTTTTTGAAATTGCCCATTCCTATAATCAATCTTCACTTCAGAAAAATAGTGAACTTTTTATCCCTTTTGTCCGCATAATTGCGATCTTCGTCAAACGAGGAATCACACGAAATTTAAGATGGTTATAACTCTTAATTTCGTTTGCCTCTGACGAATGCAACTTCCAGATGGCACTCTTTTAGAAATGTTTTCATTCATAAAAACCTTAAAATTGTAGAAATTCATTTGACATTAAATGGATTTGTTAGGCATATAAAACATTTTCAAGTTTTTGCATTGATTTTATATTATAAAAATTGAGTAGGATTGTTGATGCATGTGGCTAATTACACCAATACTTATCACTTAATTAGAAAAAAGTCGTTTGATAATTAGGTTGCAAATTTAATTTAACAAAGCAATTATGTAGATAAAAAAAATCTGGGGGTGCATGCCTCTTCCCCCCAACTACTGACAGTACTTAGGTCAATGTTGGCAAGTATGTAATAGTAGAAATATGAAATGCATTTTAATTAGAAAAAAATTGATCATTTGATGTGTCTTATCAATATTCTCTTCTCTGCTCAGCCCAACCCTTACCTTGCGAAGGTCATCCCCAAGGACATCTGGGCAGAGGAGAGAGACCCGAAGTGGACGCAGACGGAGGTTGTGGAGGGGAGGTGGGAGTGGGTGGAGCGCCTCTTTCCCAAGCTCCGCATACCCGAACCCACAAACAGTGCCTCCAGCATGGGTTGGAAGGCACCTTCCAGTGAGTGTTTTCCCTTTTCGCTTCCTTACTTAAACACAAAATTCTTACATTTAGTAATCCTGTATCTCTATGCTCCATTTGTTAAAAAAATTATATACAGTCAAACCTCGGTATAACGAACCCGAGATATAACGAACTTTTCAATTGGTCCCAACCGAACTCCTATGTCCCTAATGTATTTTCAAATGCTTATAACGATCTTCAAAAGTAAGGAATTCGGATGTAGCGAACTAAAATTCACACTTTTCCAGTTTAGTTTCAGATTTTTCCCAAAAATTTTACTCGCCCCGACCACATTCCTTACCCTTTGTTCCTTTGACAGAAGCCAGGTTCCTCAAAGGTGACAATAGACTCCCCTGCTCAGCTCCTCCCCTTCCCCCGTTCAACTGGTTTAGCATACATTCTTTGCCTATTCTTTTCATTCTATTGCTGAAGATTATCGTTTAACTTGTGGACTTCGCATACGTTTAAAATCGCTCCTGTTTCCTAAGCCTTTTCCATTGAGGATAAAGCGAAAATTATTAAAAGAATAGAAAACGGTGATTATCGTTTATTTACAGATATTGCATACGAAGGGGATGTTAGTCTTTCAATTTCTGATGCTAAGGGTAAGGCAGCTGTGAACATTTTGCATAATTTCTTTGCAACAGAAACTGTGGATAAGAATGTAAGGGACTCTTTTGATGCTTTCAACAAAAATTCTTTTCATACTTTAGATAAATAAATTTAAGTAGTAGTAAAATTTATTTAATTGTTTTTTAAGAAGAAATATTTCTTTTACTTTATTATTGCCCATTACAAATTGCAATTCAGTGTTCAGTGTAAGTAATTTGTTTCGCACAAAACGTGTTTAAGGAGTTTAGGAAGTTTTTATATCGTCAATATTTGAAAATTCGTATATAGTGAACCCTCGGCTATAGCGAACTTCTGAACCAGTCCGTTGAGGGTTCGTTATAACGGGGTTTGACTGTATATATTTATTATTATTTATTGTGTTATCTCTTAGTGTTATGTGTTTTTATATTTATTCTATCATTAGCTGTGTTTGTATTTTTGTATATAATTTTGTAGTTCTTTCTTATAATGTTTTGTTGCGATTTTGTCATCCATCGTAAAGAGACCATGGCTTCATACAATAAAACATAAAATTGTAAGTGGTAGTATACTGAGCTGCCATGCAATGGCTCCGAGTTCAAATTCCAGCTAAGACACGGTTATAAAATGTCATATAATTGGATGATAATCTGTTCGGCGTTATGTGAATAAAGTTATATCTATACACTATATCATCGCTCAAAGTGCAAAGGTTGTTGTCAATTTTGTTTTATTACAGCTATTGGAGGCATTTTGTGACTTTCACCTGATGGCAAAATCTTTTATGTCATCATCTAATCCAATAAGAGGTACAACCAAATGTCAAAAGGTTTTATTATGTCGTCAAAAGGTTTTATTATGTCGTCAAAAGGAGAAAAAAAAATCCTCTACAGAAAAATGCATCTTTTAGACATACCTGTTGGAATTTGAGCGACAATATATATAAAACTTGAATGTGTAAACACTAACTATGGCGAGACAGGTCTGCAATAGCCTAGTTGGAAGAATAATGGGCCCATTATTGGAGAATTACAAGATCTATTCTTGTCCTTGGTCAAGCATTTGCTGTGTAAAGAACGATGGTTACATTAAATCTGTTGTAGTCCTCATGTTGGTCATTGTTATGGTGTGGAAGTTTAGAAAAACTGGGTGCCAGCTCAGGTAAAGGACCTTATCATCTGATCACGATTCAAAATTACGAGTCTGTGTTCACAGGTCTTTTCTGCAAGATAGATCTCTACTAGCCATCGCTAAGACTATTATGTAGCTATAAATTATTCCATTTAAAAAAGCTTTATTTTTTAAATGTAAAAAGCTTTTTTTTTTAAAATACTTATGCAATGTCAAAGTACTTTCCTGAATAAGGCTGTTTGATAAGGTTTATTTTTATATATGCAACATTTACATATATTAATTTTACATGTATAAAATGTACTTATATTAATTTTTGATTTGTAATTAAATGTCTGTAATAGCTTTTAAATATAGTTCTCTTATTAATTAGAAAATTATTTTAGCTAAACATCAGAATTCATGGTTTTTACTCTAATCCTCTGTTGACTTTTTGCAGCAACCGTGCCGAATTTCCCATACTTTGTGAAGAGGTCCAGGAACCACATGCTGCCTGTCTACGAGAACCGTGTGTACAAGGATCGCGTGCTTGTTACTCAAGTTGACGGGGTCCAGGGGGACATTTGGGTGAGTCACTGTTTAATGTACATTTTATAAACCTTTGATAGAATGTAACGCATTTTAACTTTAAAAAAAAAAGCATTTAACCTTTAGGAGGCGGGTGTTTGATTTTAACATGCGATTCTGGCCGGAATATTGGTCACCTGCCCTGTAATAGTTAAAATATTTTGTAATTAATTTACTTAAAGTTCATTGCATTATATTTTTTATCATATATTTAAAAAAGAGCAGGTAAAATAAAATGTCATGTTAGTATGCCTAATTAATGATTACTAATTGAAAAGATTTGTTCATTTGCAATAGGAAAAAAAGGAAGATAAAATTGAGTAGGTGAGATTAAAAATGAAAATTTTCCAATTAGATTCCTGTGGAATATTTTCTTTTTTTATCTCACCCATTCAATTGTATTACTTTTTTGAAAAATTAAATGAAGTAAACGTTTGCTAGACAGGGGGAACATAGAACAGAAAAAACTGGCAAATCAGAGAAGGCATTTTGGGAATTAAAAAAAATCAGAGAAATTAACAAAACAAAATATTTTTATGCTGATTTCTGGCTTGGAAACATCATTGATTGACTGCTCATATTCAATTACTTTCCAAATGCAATCAAAAGAAAAAAGGTTTTTGGGTGTATGAAATGTGTACTTAAAATGAATTTTGTTCCTTAAAAATCAAACCGAAATGCTGATGTTTCTAGAACTTGGCAGAACATTTTGCTGTCTATAACTAAATACTTGTTCGTTTATAACTAAATAATTGCCCACAAAAGCGATTTCAATAACGTATGTTCCAATGTTTAATAATTGGTAAATTCCAATTCTTCTCGAACATTGCTAAAACTATTTTTTTATTAAACTTGGCCAAAATATATAATTGTTGTCAGCAACTGATCTAGACTTTTTTTTATTTTTTGTGAAAATTATATATTTTGTAAACTTGTAAAGCAATATTTAATGCCGCATATTGTATAAAAAAAATTCCTGTTATCACACTTAATTTGTGAAAATCGGAATTGTTTCTATCGCACTGAAAAACTAGACAGGGAATTTCAAATTGTTTTCCCTCTGAACACTCTGTTGGATTTTATAATTTTTTTATGTTCTTATTTTAGAGGTGGATTTAGATAAAAAAATATAAAATAGGATAACAAAACTTGAAATTATTCTTAAAAATTATAATTAATACATTTAATTTCTTAAATACGTCAAGATATTTTGGAATCATATTTTTATTAGAATTTCATGTTGCTGTGTCAAAAGGAAGGAAAATACAACCGTGTTTGCGACAAAACTGATCCAACATAGTTATAGACCTTACTTTAATTATAAAATATCATCAATTGTTATATTAAATATTAATAAGTTTATAATAATTTTTATTTTTATTGGGAAGTGAAAATATTTGAAAAAATTGCAATAAATGACAGTCTATGGGGATCTTAACTCTAGAGAAATTAATATAATCTGAAATATTAATCCAACATTATTTTAAGAAGAGACCCATGCCCCTTCCTCCCCTTCTGTATCTGCCCTTGAAAAAATTATTAAAGTGCAAAAAAAAACAACTCCATTTTAACAAGTGGTAAAACCTTAGGTTTTGTTAACAAAAGTATATTTCCCTCAAAGTGATTATAAATAATGTTTTACACAAACATAACTATTTATAGACATTGCTAGCTCTAATTATCTCTATACTGCATTTATCTTTAAAAAATTAAATTAGTTCATGTATCTAAAAATGACTCTTTTAGTGGGTATTTATAATTTACAAAGTTTTTGCATAAGCAATTTTCCCAAAAGCATTTGGTTGTCAAAAATCTAAAAATGGACTAACATCACTTTCCATTACTAGGCAGCTAGAATTATCATTTTTCCGAGTGGTGTTGATCGTAGTTCAGTAGGTTGCTTAAATAACGAGTTGAAAGTTATTCCAATGAGCTGAGTAGCTGAGCCAAGTTGCAAATTTTAAATGCTCTTCTGAAAAACCTCTGCTTTAGGACTTGAAGCACTTGGCAGCCAATTCTCCCATTTGAAAATTTAAAAAATATATACACCACCTTTAAAAAAAAAATACTAATTTTAAAGTTGTCAGTACAGGCTGTGATGTCAAATCTGCAAGTTTGGACTTTCATAAAATTTTACTTTTCCCAAAACCCTCATACATGTGGACGAGTTTTCCCAGTTTTCTTTGAAAGTACAGGATAACTTTTGTCATGATTTTTCCAATGTGGTAAGGTTTATATACGGCAAGGGATTTTAAGGGCCCCAAATACATCAAAATCACTATTAACATCCATTTTCCAGCATTTAATTTGCCAATAATTATGAAGTTCTAAATCCTAAGTTTTAAAATAGTTTTTTAGTAATTATTCAAAATATGTTGTTTTCAAATAAAATGTTTAGTACGTTATAGAGACGAGCCCTATTTATAAAATTGAAGTACTCTAGCTGAAAGATTCTGTGAAGACAGATCCATGTTTCAAAATCCACTCCTTTCCAGGTGTTTGAGCAGCACCTAAAGAAGTTTCTCGAGAAGGAACTGTCGCAGAAGATCGAATCCCACGTCAACGAGATGGGGTGCTTCGTTAACGTAAAAGGAAAGCACGTGGACCTCATCAAGGAGTGGCTCTACGGCAAGGGATTTTAAGGACCGTTTTGTTTCCCTCCCAAGTGAGCTTCCATCTCTTCAGAAACAATCCAACTTGTTGGGTGCTAAATGCACAAATGTGTACTGAAGAGGATTTTCGCAGTGTCTGATGTCATCTGTCTACTCATTTTGGGCAAAAGTTTTATATTGCATTTTGTTGTAAAACCGAAATCTGAATAGAGAAATAACATATGTATGTATAAGAGGTTTTATTAAACACAAATGCATAGTCATTGTTTACGAACATACAAGATATGTATAAACTATAGCATAGCTTACTGTATTTATAAATTTTCTAAATGAATAAACAAAATAATTTTAAAAAAACTTCCGTTATTGAATTTAGAAATTTTAAGTACTAAGGTAATAAGAATAACCTTGCTTATTATTTTTTTTAATGCAACTCCTTTTAAAATGAAAACGCCACATACAAAGTTTGAGTTATAGGATTTTATTTTATTTAAAGGATATTTGAAGATTAAAAATGCACTAAATTAAAATATATTTAAATTTATTAATAACCTATAAATAATTTAATTTGACCCCTTGACACTTTTGCAGAGTGGTTACTGCACAGGGTTAATCGAGCCTGCGTCGCACTTGTGGATAAATGCAAATTTGATTGTGTTAGGCGAGTGGTTTCTTCAATCAGGTGACAACTGTATTCAGGGATACCCGAAGTTCAGCCTAAAGCAAATGCCATAGAAGTAAAGTTTTCAAAATTATTGGTCGAGGCCCATGACTTAATTTCTTATAAAAGGCATACATGTTATGGAAGTTGAGGCAGTTTTTCAAAAAATTGGGTAGGCTCGAGACCCAATGCAAGTTTACGCCTATGGTGAAGGCTACGATCTGTAAAAATGTTCAATTGCTTCAGGCTCAACTTCAATTGTCCCCGAGTATAGCAACATATGATGTAGTCTATTGCTTCATCCATTATTGAATTTAGCCTAATAACGACCGACCGATACTGAAAGTTATAATTGGTTTATCATTGAAATAATGTTATATTTAAGTCTATTGACCATCTTACTGAGAAACCTCAGCATACAATTTCAGATATAGTGAAGGATAAACATTTTATAAGAACTAGAAAGTACTTGTCTGGTGAAAGCAATATATATATTTTTAAAAAATGAAATTAAAAATACACAATTCAAAAGAGCCAATATATCAATTAAGTACAAATTTTTATTGCATTTGGAAGAAACAAAATAAAATACAAAAATAACAATGTTTCTGATACACTGAACACCATAAATGGAGAATGCAGTTTTATTTACAACACTTAAGATCCTTGAAATATCTCTTACAACTGGAAGAACCCTAGTTGAGAAAAGAGGGATTTGTGCGGTGGGAGATGCTGGTTTTGGTTAATAAGTAACTTAATTCAATCACTGTTTGCAAACTTAATTACCACTGACAGGGTTGTCAAAATTAAACTGTCTACGAAACCATATAAATCATGACATTTTGAAAGCAGGCACCAGATCATTTTCTCAGGATTTATTTTTTAAAAGCAACAAAATATAAAGATTTATTTTTTTAAATAGTACAAAACGTTGCCAATAGTTGATGTGATCAGTGTAACGTGATTTGTAAAAACGGTGCCTCTGCACCATTCCAGCCTTGAAAAACAACACTGTTAGTAAAAAATTATTAGTCAGAATTCTGTTAATATGTGCATGTTCTGTTATTAATGCACTTTATGCCCCTGTGTATGTATGTGAAATCAACCTTGAACAAATGAGATACTGCTAAAATTTCATGTCATTATGACCTGCACAGTTCTTTCTGTTTGAGAAGATTAATTCTGACAACCCCGAGTACTTTTTGATATGGTGCACTTAATTTAATGATACATCTCTAATATATATACAACTAAATGGCTGTATATTGCCGTATAGTAATCCATTGAAGATGTTCTTTTTAAAGAAGAACAAAAAGTAGCATCAATACAGTTTTCAAATTTGTTTCATTGAGCTTCAAGAACTTTAAAAGAAGAAATTGTTTCTAAGGATGTGGTATTGGACTAGAATATGATTTGTGGCAGTCCTATTGAAAGTGTCTGTCAATGCGTCTCTCAAAACTATGGACTTCACCACAAATAGTAAACATTTAATACCATTTGTACTTCGTAAAGTTCATTTTAAATGTTTGTGCTTTTTATCATCTATCTATTCGATGATAACCTCGTTCTTGTAATACTACACAGTTTTTGCTTTTGAGATGCTGCCCTTCGATTCAGAATGTTTGGTTTAGGGCAGAGTTCCTCACTTACATTTTGAAAAGTTGTCGTCATGCTAATTGTGCGAGTTCTATCCTTGCACCTGCCCATGTTTTTTAATATAAAATGACTCTACACCAATTTAATATCAAATTAAATTAGTTACGACCAGTGTCGGCGATTAGGTGGTTAGGGGGGGGGGGGGGTTGACCACCCACTTTTTTTTTTTTTTAATTTTGCCCTCTCACTTTTTTGATATTTCACATTACATTTTTAAATTTTTTTTACTGCACTTCTAAACCAAGGAGGAAAAATCATACTCTTCCCACCACTACAGACGATAGATGCAAACTCATTCTCCATCTGATCTGACATTTGTACCATGTCACAATTTTTTCAAGTCTGTTTTCAATTCTGCCACCAACACTCCACATGGAATCTTCCTATGAGGATAAATGGCATACCATCATGTAAATGAAGGTGGGCTGCATCGACTAGGCAGAATGTTAACACTTTCCGTCCACAGATCTTTACACCACAAGGAGGAAAAAAAGCAGTTAAATCTCGGTGATGATAATGTTTAAGAATTTTCTAGAAAGAAGCTAAAACATTTATCGTTATATTTAACTTTAATAACAAACATAACTTGTTTCAAATCAGCTTTATTGTAAAAAAAAATATTTTTAAATATTTTTTACTGTGTATTTTAAGTTGTTATACTTCAAATAACAAAAAGTAATAAGTATATATAAAAGTGCAATATTTATTGTAATTTTTATTTTTTAACAATAGGAAGGGTGGTCAAAATTTTTACTACCTAATCGCCACTAGTTAGGACTAATTATTAAGACCAAAAGTTATATTGTTATTATAATACATATATATGTCAAATTTAAGGTCAATATAGCATTTGAAAAAGGGTTAAGAGTTACTACATTTGACAATACAAAACAACACACAAGAAGAATTAAATAAAAAAAGTTTAAGATAAAAATCTGAAGTCCCACCAAGACTTTAAATATACAAATATGCTTTACAAATTAAAAAAAGAGGTGACATCTAGTTCTTACTAAAACAGTGAGCCTGTCTAAATTTAGGAGTTTGAGATCACTGTGGGCATAACACAGGATTCTTAAGTTCCATTCCTGGTAAGGCCAAATGACGACAACGTTTAGAGTGGGTTGGTGTATGTTAAATCTGACATGATTTAAGTGTAATTACATTCATCATAGGGTGGATACTTAAGAGAGTGACATGCCAACTTAGATCTTGTCTTTAACAACATGCTGTGAATTCTCGAAGAAACATTCCCAGGTCTCCCTTTTAATGCATTGAATGCCACAGTATATTTGAACTCCATGTTAGTACTATGAGATATTTTATAGTTGGCAGGAAATTTTTTAAGAAAGGTCTTGAATCATCACCAACAGCAATTGTGAAACGGCAGTGTCAACAAACCCCAAAAAAAATTAAAATCTGACATTATTAAATTCAAAGATTGAAGTGGAAACAGAAATAACATAACAAGGTAGACTTGCCAGATTCTGAAAAAGCCAAATTCGCATTTTTAACTTGCCAAATACGTACTACAAATGCTGAACCGTCTGTCACTGTTACGCTATTCAATTAATTTTTTTTTAATCAGAATTTACCATACCATTGAGTAATACAATAAAATGTTTAAATAGAAGGTTGCAGCAAAATCAACGTAAAATTTTCAAAGGGAATGTGGGATTAAATTTCAGTTAAAATGGATTAATGAATTGAAACGGTGAATGAACCCCTACACAGCAGTAGCCCTAAGACTAGCGCACTGCCTTCGGGGTGGGGGGATCAAATACTGCACAAAGAAAACTATAGTTGTTTTGTACATTCAGTTGGTATATCAACAGTAAACATTAACTAAAGGACTCATGTTAATTTGATTTATTTTGAGTTTTGCTAACTATACCTGTCACTGTGAGCAACCAATTATTGAACAAAGTATAAATTATTCTGACCTAATACAGAAAGTGCTCATAGGCATAAGAAAGGGATAGGCTACAGGAAGCTTTTAATTTACATGCACTTAGATTAATTTAAAGGTCTTGCTAATACAATTCCAGCAATGTATTTTTTTAATCTTACTATGACATTTGATTCCTGCACTTATACCATGAGTTTTATGCCCTTTGTTTTCCCTACAGACAACATAGGAAAAGTTTGTCAGAGTATAAATAATATATTTTCTTGCACTTAGAATATTGGAACAATTGTATTTTGCAATCACAATTTGTTGGACATTACACCTTGCAGTTTTTGACTTGCTTGTTTTCACAGTCTTTTAAGATATAGAATATGTGCTCATCCCAATTAACTTTCGATTACTCTGGAACAAACGGACAAGTTTCTGGAAGTAGGTATAAAACAAGGGCAAGTCTACTGACACAGTAGCATGCACAGAAAATGGATAAAAGGAATGGATTATAAGATGGTTGTAACTTTAACCCTTCTTCTCTTTTCATTGGCAAATAAGTGTTAAAAATCTTAATCTACAGACCCATGGGATGCTTTCTGATCCCATTTTGTCTATCACTGTACGAATAGTGTTTCATCACTCTACGAGAATGGAACACTAAAAACATAAATCTAATATTACAATAACTAACATAAGTATTTAATTATTTTAAAATTTCAAGTTAATTTAATAAATGTATTAGTTATTGATTTAAAATTATTTGAACTAATATAAAAATGTTAGGGATATTGCTAAGTTTAGCTTTTTTTAATAAAGCTTATGTTTTATGTGATCTAAAACTTGATGCACACAAGTCCACGGTGCAGTTGATAATTTTCTGCACAAACGTCATTTAGGCGTGAAGCAATTCACTGTCGATCAAGTGCGAGATTTAGTACTTCAATGATGATAGCTTTCCACAGGTGTGCTGGTCAGTTCCTGGACAGTTATGGCTATTCGCACGAGACCTCCTTTCTCTCCAAGAATGTCCTGGGTCGTACACAAGAGTTCCTGAAAAAAGCAAAAAGCCTCATAGAAACCCTTATTTTATTCTGTTTGATGCTTCAAGAGCTCTTAACCTTTGCAGTCGAGGAACATGTTGGATATTTATGTTCTTTTTATAGAACAGTTGTATCCTGTTCCTAAGAATTTTAAGAGTACCCTTGTAAACATGGTATTTTTTAGAGTGTTCTCTTCAAGTTTAGGGTGGACAATTATAAAAATAAAAAGGTTATGCATGAAGTTGAGTATTAATTTCAGGGTACCAAACATATATTTCATAGTTTATGACATTTGTCAAACGCTAATAATTTGTAAATAAAACAAGGATTGCAAGGAATTTCAATCTCAATAAAGTTTTAGATCACCCACATACTTCGTGCTTCTAGATGAAAAAATAATTTCTTTTAAAATGTGATATAGAATAACTTTTTAAACTTAAGAATTTGTTGTTCTTTTTTATTTTGAGGAAAAGTTGAAAAAAATAACACATAATTATTTTGGTGACATAAATGGGACACTATGTTCAAAAACAAGCATTTTTTTAATTTGAATAATAGGGAACAAAAGAACATTGTTGTAGCTTGGATTCTGCAATTGAGTGCTGTGATTTTAAAGCCAGTTTTCTCAAAATGAACAATGTGTGGGCTAACTGGTTGTTGCATAACATGGTCCAAATAGTACTGACCATACTTAAAAAATTCAAATTAAAAAAAATCTATAATAAAACCATTTTCTAAAGTATTTTTCTTAAAAATATGGCCATAACACATTCTATAATGTGTTTGAAATTAAGCCCAATGGGTTCTCCTTGTCAGGAGGCATAACATATATTTTATGTATCTGTAGATTAAATAATGCTTTTGCTGCTGATCAATTCCGCCCTCTTTTTCAATTAACTTTTAAGTTTAAAACAGTTCAGTATATCAAAATTAAGAAATTTAAATGTTACAGGGACAGCAGCCATATTTTGGGAAAAAATAGTAGTAAAAGTAGGAATACTAAACATAAAAAATAGGGGATAGGAATAAAAATAGGAATTTTTACAGCTAAATGCATTTTTTTAAATCAACCAAACCACCAGCACACTGTTGCAATTTTATATATGGAAAAGTAGCACCCCTGAAAAAAACATCCAAGCTTTCTCAAAACTTTCATTACAAACTGGTTTGCGAGGTGCATTCGAACACCACCTTTTTGCACTTTGGATTTTCCTTTCTCTGTGGATAATTTTTTCGAAACACTCCTCATGCAACGACTATAAAGACATACCGAAATTTTAATACAGATTTGCATCAATTTCAGGGATGATAAAATTAATATCTGAAGAATTGTACCATGTCACCACAAGCGTATAGCAATCAAAAGCGCGCCATTCGTAGCTTATAGTTTTGTAAATATTTTAAACTTTAGAAAATGTATTTAAAATGGAATTTTTGGCGAAATTGTTAGTTAAAGAAATCCAGAAATTTTCCATTCACATTTTTTAAAACACCCGGAGTTTCGGGTTTCAAAAATTAATAATAATAAAAGGGAGAAAAAAACGGCATTCCGAGTTAGTCTCGGATTAATAATGGCTTGAGTTTTCAACAAAATATTTTTTAGAAAACTGATTTTTTTTAATGTATTTTGGATTAGTTCAAATATGTTATTAGAAACAAGGATAAAAAAATTATCACAAAGGAACAGCAAATCAAAAATCTTTTATTCCATAACTGACTATAATTTAAATACATGTATAATATAAATAGCTCATTTAAAAAGAAATATGACTCAGGTTGTTTTTTGATTCGTTGTAAACATACAGTGTTGGAATACACTGACAGGCATGGCACAAAAACTCATAATCATACTTGACACTAACTTAATACATAACGTTAATTTGTTAGTATTAATACTCGAATGCAATACTTATTTTGATATATTTATATATATATTAGTTATTTATGACTAGCTTGTAACCACGATTTCGTATATTTGTCAAATTATAATTTTATTTTTCAAAGATGTAAGAAATTGAAATATGCGGAACATTTTACTCTTACAGTATCGATATATTACAAAAATTAGAGAATGCAAATTATGAGGCGGGATTTTATGAAAAAGTATTTTTGTCACCAATAGTAATGGAGCATTTGGTTGTTTGATCAGCAAAATTGGAGTGTTCAACAAGCTAATGGAACAACAACTTAAACTAGCTAAGAGGAACAACAGCTATTTTTTTTCTTGAAGGACATTATTTTTTTTTACCAATATCGAACAAAGGATTTTGACGTTTTTCCTGCCATACTTGCCAAGTTCCAACATCACACACACAAAACAAAAGGAACTGAAAGAATGTGCAATTGGAAATATGCAGATTGCGTCCGAAGTAGCTTCCGGGCTGCAATATTCTCAAGAACAACCTTTTCATAGCCCTAAATTAAGGTTGCTAATGGGACGCAATCTGAAAGTCCTGGCGCAATCATTCCGGCGAAGGGAACATGTGCAGAGCAAGCATGGTGGTGAGCAGTAAGGCGAGCAATGAGCAGGAGAGGAGCAAGTCTTTGGGCGAGTAGGGCGGGCGCGGAGCCGAGAAGAGTAGGAAGGCGTCGGCCCACGAAAGGAGTTCTGCCTGCAACGAGAAAACAGGACAGAACATTAGAACAAAGGCATGCATGCCAAAAGCTCACATTTTGTACGTGGGACATTATCTAATAACAAAAATGCCTGATATGCTTGTTAACCAATTTGGGAAATTAATATAAACTGTAACATAAAAATTTCCCTAATATTCAATTGCTTTGAGTAAGATATAGATTGACAAAAATAATTTTAAAATGTCCATGAGTTATTTGTCAAAAGATACTTAAATGTTTATATAAAATAGTTTTAGTATAAAATATAATTTTCTTCTACATTTGTTTTAAATAAATGACAGATTTTTAGAAGCGATTTGACTTTACTAGGAAAGAAAACTGACCCACTAATGAGTACCAGAAAAAATTCTGGGAGGTAAACAGTTTCTTCCGTCCTCAGCATGGCTTTTAGGACATTTTTAAATTCCCTTCTACTCAAATGTGAATAAGCATGGAAAGTCATTTTGTTTCTGCGAGGAACTTTGTCAGTTGTGAAAATGGGTTTTGCAAATAGGCGGAAATTGTTTCATTCGATGCAAAAAAAAATGCAGTATCTTAGTGCTAACTTTTTTGTAAATCTATCTTTGACTGACTGCTGGTAACTTTTATTAAAATTTAAATTGCTGTTGCGAATAATTAAAACTAAAAAAGCCTATATTTATAAATTTGCACAAAATGTTAGAAGTACTGATTTTCATATTTATAGAGGGGAAAAACAACATGATAAAAGCTGATTTTTTAATATTTAGCTATAACTAAATATTGTTTAATCCAATATAAAGGATAGAACATTTTAGATTTATAATTTCTACAAGAGAAAAAAAATAATCTCTCTCGCTAAAATCCTGGCAATCATCTTTGTCATCTACACACTAAAATATGGGTCTTTATGATTTGACTTGACAAACAACTAATTAATATTTGATCATTAAATAAGTGTCAAAATATACTGAAGTTGATAAGGATAACTCAGTCTAAGGCTAAAACGCAGTCTACACGAAAGGGGAAAACGCACAGGAGCTTTACGGTGATTCGAGACTTCATACCACATGGTATGAATTCTCGAACCACTGAGAAGCTCCAGCGCGTTTTACACGTTCACGTAGAATGAGCCTAAAGAAGTTGAATAGTAAAAGAAAAAAAAATCAAAATATTTTCAAAACAAAGTATCTATTTGGTTGAACAATGTTTATTTTCGGTTTCCTTTCAGCATTTATTTTATTATTTTACTACCCTAAAAAACTACTTTTAAATTAGCACCAATTTCAAAATGTGGAGGACCAAACTAGTTCAAAAATTGTTAATTACTATTAAAAAAATTCTATCACTTTTTTTCCCCTTTAAGTTTTTTTAAGTTAATTTTATTCCCTCCTTTTTAATTCTGAATTAACCAGGGAGATTCACTTCCTGCTGTTTTCCCTTTCACTTGCTTCTCTCCATATTATACATAATAATTTCCAGAAGGAAAAAAAACTCTTTTTACTCGTTAACTCAGTGCCTTGAGCTTTCTCAAGCTTGTTAGCATTTGGTAGAAATTTCAACTCACTCCAAAACTTCAGGTTTAAAAAATATCTTTGTAGTTTTCTCAAATGACAATACTTATTTCCAAAAACCAAAACACACACACAAAAAAAAAAGTTATTAAACCGTCATTTTATGATATTTCTGTTTAATCGAATGCCAGGTAAAAGAGCTTTATAGTACTTTTTTTCAAGTAAAAATTAAATTTTTTGAATAACTTTAATAAGGGATAACTGTATTTTCTTTGTAATATATTACAAATTAAAACATTTATTATTCAACAATAAAAAAATTACCAAATTAGGATTTTAAAATATATATACAGTCAAACCTCGGTATAACGAACCCGGGATATAACGATCCCTCGGTTGTAACGAACTTTTCAATTGGTCCCAACCGAACTCCTATGTCACTAATGTATTTTCAAATGCTTATAACGATCTTCAAAAGTAAGGAATTCGGATGTAGCGAACTAAAATTCACACTTTTCCAGTTTAGTTTCAGGTTTTTCAGAAAATTTTACTCGCCCTGACCACATTCCTTACCCTTTGTTCCTTTGACAGAAGCCAGGTTCCTCAAAGGTGACAATAGACTCCCATGCTCAGCTCCTCCCCTTTCCCAGTTCAACTGGTTTAGCATACATTCTTTGCCAATTCCATTCATTCTACTGCTGAAGATTATCGTTTAACTTGTGGACTTCGCGTAGGTTTAAAATCGCTCCTGTTTGCTAATGCCTTTTCCATTGAGGATAAAGCGAAAATTATTAAGAGAATAGAAAACGGTGATTATCGTTTATCTACAGATATTTCATTCGAAGGGGATGTTAGTTCAAGTCTTTCAATTTCTGATGCTAAGGGTAAGGCAGCTGTGGACATTTTGCATAATTTCTTTGCAACAGAAACTGTGGATAAGAATGTAATGGACTCTTTTGATGCTTTCAACAAAAAATCAAAACTTATTTTCATACTTTAGATAAATAAATGTAAGTAGTAGTAAAATTAATTTAATTGTTTAATTTGTTATTTAAAAACAAATATTTCTTTTACTTAATTATTGCCCATTACTAATTGCAATTCAGTGTTCAGTGTAAGTAATTTGTTTCGCACAAATCGTGTTTAAGGACTTTAGGAAGTTTTTATATCGTCAATATTTGAAAATTCGGATATAGTGAACCCTCGGCTATAGCGAACTTCTGAACCAGTCCGTTGAGGGTTCGTTATAACGGGGTTTGACTGTATTACTTTATATTTTCAAATTATTTAGATGCTTTTGCATTTACAATTATCAAATTTTTATTATGATAGTATAAAATAGACCTTAATTGTATTTTATTTGAAGTAAGGAATCCAGAAAAAATATAGTTGTCAAAATTTCAAAATTAACCCACATGTTCTGTCTGACAAGAAACAATAAAATGCAAATAGATGCATGTAGAATTGATAACAAGTTATAGTTCTTATAAATGACATCTCTATACACTTAATGAAAGATTATCAAGGCAATAACAAAAATCTGATATTTAAAACTTTCTTAAGCACATACATGCCAAATATCTGATTCTCAACTAATGAATGTTATTAATTTTCGAAAATCCCAAACGTTATACCGATATTTCAATACATTACCAAAATGAAATAACTGCCAATGAACAATTGTCTAACTGTACCATAATCAATTTTTTTTTAAAAAGGTATATGGGCATTGTTATACAAAACTGAAGAAGCAACAACATCAAAAATTTATATTTGTTATATTTATGTATTTGTAGCTATAAATCATACTTAGTTTTTTTTTTTAATTCAATTATTGATGTGCATGTGTGTTTCCGAATATATACATGCCAACCCTCAGATTGTCCACTGTTTCGTTGAATTTCCTCTTTGATCTACTGACAATACCCTAAATGCTACGGATTTGATAAATTTGATAGTTTCTGTTCTGATGAGCAAAACAATCGTGTGAGAAAATTTATATACTTAAATTTTTTTAATGACGATTGCCATTTTAATGTCGGGACTAGTGTACGTGTACACAATAAAACATGCTTTGGCTGTATGGAATATATTAAAAATCATTTAAATGGTGGATGGTCAGTATGCAACTCCTCCCAATTGTGATATTAAGCATCGTAATTTTATTCTATGGACAACCCATATTCAAATGTTGCCATGTATGCATATGCATAACTAGGTAAACGAGTGTAGCCTCTTTTTTTAATGAACATAAAATTCCGAACATTACACACCTGAAAGTCAATTTGAAGGGAATTTCGAAAGCACACTTACATTCGACACACCAAAACGACGGCAAGCTTCCAGAAAGTTATCAGCATTTCTTCTACATTTGGCAATAGTCAACTTAGGCTGAAACAAAAAAGTGTTCCATGTTGAAAATAGAATTTTGATATTACAATTAACCCAAATATTGATAAATATTATAAATTAAAAAAAGAAACGTGATTAACACAAACTCTGCAATTAAAAGAAGAGCAACAACATTCTGGAAAAAAAGTTCCCTGATTTCCATTATGGTGTTACAAAAATTTCCCTGATTTTAAAATTACATTAAGAAATGATGCAATACATGCTTTGTATAGAAACAAAGTGTAGACACTACAATAATACTATAAATATATTGCATTATAAATGAAAAATTATAAACAATACTTTTTGACAGTTAAAACAATAATTTGTGGATACAACACAAATTATGCAATTGCGACAGGCATTATAGTAATTAAACATGTTCTCTGGAAGCAAAAAAAGCAATTTTTTCAAATTACTTCTTTTGTAAATAATTTTAAATGTTTTATATGCTTCATATTTCCTAATCCAATTTTCAGTAAATCCCCCATTTATTACTCACATGTTGCTTGCAATTGAAGGTCCAACACACTTTGCTTTGGCTTCTCCCTTCAGCAGTGGCTCATGTTTGTCACAAAAATAAAACAGAAAATGTGCATAAGCATGCTATTTTTTCTTAAATTCTTATTCAGAACTAAAAGAAAATATTGACAATTAAATTACTAAGCATGGTGGCCATAACAGACGATAATTGCCGTTTTAAGGACCCAAATTTGAAAATTTCCCTGATTTTTTGTGACATTTTGAAAATTTCCCTGATATTTCCAGAATAAAAAAATTCCATGATAATTCCCTGATTTCCAGGTAATGTTGCCACCCTGATATAGGTGGATTGTCTGCCAAGTGGTGTAAGTTTAAAAGCAGTGTTTCAGATTTTAAAAAAAAAAAAAAAATTCAACGAAAGAAGAACATTCAACTCATTATCATTGGGCTTCAACCAAAATAGGATTTTAAATGTTCAAACCCACCACATCAAAATTTACCTTACCAGAAAATATGTGAGAGAGAAAAAATATATGGCAACTAACACTACATTGTCATGCTTTAAAAACTACCCCCGAAAAAAGATTCTACTTGCACCCCCAGCACGCCACTGGGCAAAATGATAGATCTGGCTGCCCAGGGGTGCCCATAGGGGGGGGATCATGGCGCAAGTTGCGCCATCTGAATTTTTGGGGGGGATTTTTTTTCATTGCTTTATTATTATTTAATTTTTAGGGGAAATGTTTTGGGCAAAAAATATTTTTGCAACATAATATGTCATTGGAATTTCCAGCCATTTCAAGAAACGCCTCTTCGACACAAAAGCTGACGAAATTGTAAAAAAATTATCTTGCTTGAAAATGCAAGTCTTTATTCTGTTAAAACTAAATGCCATTTTAGAAAGATCTACA
Source organism: Troglohyphantes excavatus (assembly GCA_963932185.1). Taxonomy (NCBI): domain Eukaryota; kingdom Metazoa; phylum Arthropoda; class Arachnida; order Araneae; family Linyphiidae; genus Troglohyphantes; species Troglohyphantes excavatus. Next base: position 67,586,191 of record OZ010677.1, on the reverse strand, counting down.
GAATAAATTACAAAAAATATCTGATTAATGGCTATGGAAGAATCTTAGGGATGTGCGGCGCATGCCACCTCACAAGACCCCCGCTATTTTTTTTTGTGGGGGGGGGGGGGGGGGGTCCGTAAAAAAAACCAAGAAAAGTACTTTAGAGAAAAAATTCATATTTTTTAAAACTCCATTAGGATTTTTTTAATATGTGTTACTCATATGTATATCTAGGACATACACGTTTACTGATCTTTGTCCGGTTCATACATTCAGACTGTACACTTCAGTGCTGAGATTTAAATTAAAAAACTCTGTGAGTCAATAACTTTTCCGTTAGGAAGAAGGGATGTAAAAATAATAATAAATATGAAGATTGCTATAAACTCCAGACTGCAACAAAAACTGGAAAAAAACGGTGACTTTAACAAAGTTAATTCTTTCGTTTGTTAATATATGTGGCATATGTTTTTAAAAACAAACTGCGAAGCATAAACTGTTTCCGCATCCCAATAACACTTAAACGTAAATTACGATTTTTATATACAACTCCACAACAAACTAATTACTTTCATACGTTTGTTCACTAATAAGCATCAGTTGTGGCGATTAGGGGGGGGGGGAAGCCCCCCCCCCTCCCACACTTTTTGTGGATGTTGCCCCCATACTTTTTAAATTTAAACTTAAAAAAAATATATAGTAAATTTTGTTACAGAATTGACGAACTAAAGAAAATTTCGTACCCCTCCTAATTTTTTCTGGTGCTTATATTACACATTTACAATCAATTTTATTTTCTCGTATTATCTTGCATCTTCTGCCAGCACACAGACAGCTAACAGACATTTAGGAGCCACTTCTGTCATTACAAAATACTCCTGGTTCAAATAAAAGAAAAACAAAAAAAAACGAAAGGAAATAGGCACGGCCATAAGTCTCGATTTTAGAGAAGCGGGAAAAATATTGGCGCCGATATTTATCTACATTGAATATTATGAAAGACAAACTGAACTTTTAAAACCCAATCGCCCTACTGAACGTGGGTGATTTTATTATATTTGTGTTTCGTCTTGGCGTCGAATCAGTTCAAATAATTTTAATGGTGTTGCAATAAAAGAACGGACAATATATTTTAGTCAGCAAGGATGAATGGTTTTTGAGAACATGTAGTTTAAATGTGGAGCAAAGCTGCGAATATTTAAATTGTAAAAAAAAATTAACTGAAAAGTATTTTCTGAGTTTGATAAACTGTACTGGTAAGTAGATAAATATTATACGGCATTTTTAAATTAAAGTTTAATTTTAAAAGATTTCTTAAAATTCGATAAAATAAAGTTTTTGCATTTGATAGTCATATTTAAAATAGCCAAACATGAGAGTAGAAGGTCACGAATGATTTTAAACAAAACCAATAACGTTCAGTGTTTTTCATGAATTTCGCCGAGAATTTTTATTCTATCTTTGTGTTCACCTGTCTATGTTTTTGGGGTTTAATAGATGTTTTTTTAAATAAAACTTTCACACGTTTATTCAGTACTTATAATCTGCACTTTTGTTCATGTTGACACATCTAACCGTAAGAAATGGATTTTCTGACTTTTTCATAAATATTTCTGTTTGACCATATATGTAGGTAGCTGTGTTTTATATATAACAGTTTTGTTTATACCATTAGGTAAGAGAAAGTTTACTTAACCAGTAAAAAACAGATATTCTAAAGCCCATTCTACACGGACGCTATTTACGCCACGTTGCATTTTGCAGAAGCCTCTGATTGGTACATTCAAACCACGTGGTGGACCAATCGCAGAGTTATCTGCAAAAGCTAACGTGCGCAAATAACGTCTTTGTAGAATGGGGACATTATTAAAGCGCATTAGCTTTTGTAGATGGCCCTGAGATTGGCGAATACAAATTATGTGGTTTACATATACACTCGTAGAGCCATCTGTATCTAACGCGCGTAAATAACATCAATTTTATTTCTTCGATGTCATGATGCGTTTTAAAAAAAAAGCTGTTTTTTATATTTCAGTCAGAAACCTTCTCTTTCTGTATATATAAAGTATTTAAGCATTTTCAGTGGCATTTGGCTGATATGTAAGAGGCAATTGTTTCTGAGCATTTAGGGTAAAACCTATTTACATCATGTGTTTCTGCTAATTAGAGTGATTTTGCATATATCACTGACAAATGTAATAAAATAAAATATTGTAGGTAGTTATTTTAGTCTAAATAGAGCGATACAAGGGTTTTTCTGAAATTGAACAATCAGGGATTACCGTCAGCATTTCTACAGTAACTATTTTTAGGTGTTTACGAAATTGAATTCCAAAATCGGGATTTAAGATTTTGAAAATATCCATTTGTAAATTATATTTTCTGGTGGAATTGAAATTAACTTCTTAGACAAATCGATGACATTTTGTAGAAAACACCAGATAGATTCTTAGCGGACAGACAATAACAAGTTCTATGGAATTTATTAGGAATTTTAACGGCTGTTTTAACAATTAAATAATTTATGAAATTACAATTTTATTCGACAAAATTATGTTATTCGAACCTCCGACCATATATTTTACCAACGAACCTGACTTTAAGCACCATTTGTTTGTATCAATGAAACGCCATAAAGAGATGCGGAGAGGAAGTTTAATGCAATATATAAGTTCCATACATATGAGTGAATGTAAAATGTATATAACTTAAAGTATAACCAAATTTATATCTTGATTTTATCTCTAACTGATTTATAAAATACGAAAATCATTGTGTGGATTCAGTTGAAAATTTTAGATTCTAATAAAGTTATAGGCTTTAAATTTGAGGGGGGTAGATTTTTTTTTTGTTGGGGGGGATTTGCACCATTGAGCTTGGGGGGGATGGGCACCCCTGTGGCTGCCTAATAATGAAAATGATGTTAGTCCATTTTCAGTTTTTGGAGACTTGAACTACTGTGCAGGTATAACCATATGACAATCTAACTGTAACTAAAAGAATGCATAAAAGCAATATTAAGATTCAGAGTCATGCTTGCTTTTATTTTAGGAGTCATAAATTTCAGATGAATGATTGAGATTACATATATTTTATACAGGCAACTGTCGCTATCTCGAACTTAAAGGAAAGTATAAAAATTCAAGATATCAAAAATTCAAGTTATCGAAAATCCTATAAAAAAGCTGTTTTGGTATAAATAAATACACATATACTTACACTACTTTATTTAAAATATCTAAGCAAAATAGTTTGATGATTATTTCTATTTTTTTAGGAATCAATTATATTTTCCAAATGCATGACTGCTTGAAATGACTCTTGACGTTTTCGTTTCCGGCTGCGATTCAATGAATGCACGCATAGTTTTTAAGGAAGATACAGCCTTTTTCAAATTTATCTTTGGAGAAGGTTCACATTCTTCATTCTTCTTCTTCTTCTGAGAGCGATCTCATCAAAAGCTGCTATAGGGAGTGTATTGCATTTTCATTTTGTCGCCATTATTCGCAGCGACAAATCAACATCACACTAAAGCCTAAGTAAAAGTGAGAAGGGGTCAAGTGTTGTCTGGTTCTTCAGGTTTTAAGTGAGTTGCTTTCTGGATGGTTGGTAATGTTCCAAGAACTTTACCGAAAACACCAGCTGGCTTGATGGGCGATAAATCATGAATCTTCCTTGTTGGACCCTGCGTTAAAGAGGAGGGGAAAACAGCCCAGGGAATACAGTCTAGCGACATTCAAACAAAAAGATGAGGCACAGGTAGGAATCCATTGTACATATCCCTTTTCAATAACGCACAATAAGAAAGAGAACTGATAAGGACATGGAAATTTCATATTTGCTAAAAATTCTTCAAAATCCATATTTTTGAAAGGAAAACAAAATTTTGAGTTGTGAAGAAACTTTCAGACATTGAAAATAAGGACGAAAAACTTTGAATAAAAGAGATAAAATTACATTAAATAAGTAATGAAGGTGCAGGGAAATCGATTTTTTTCGAGATATCGAAGTTCGAGTTATCGGGAATCTACTGTATTACAAACAAATTACATAATTTTTTTATAAAACACTACATCCACTTTAATCTAAAAAATAAACCTTTAAAAAAATTAATTATTTGGATAGAGGTTTCTAAACAAACCACTCACCACTGCAGGTGAAGGCACATGGACGCAGGACACCGAGTTTGGCCGTAGGTGATTGGCCAGATGGCAGAGGAAGACACCGTCCCCAAGAGCATCCTCAAGGTCGTCCGGCAGCCGCAGCTTCAGGCGGCTCTCTAGTATCTAAAGGGAAATGGGAGAAACTGAAATAAACGACATTTGAAATGAACGAACAATTTCACATTCAGAAGACACACAACTGGTATACACACAAACCACTCTGATTCAAACATTGTAAAGCAGCAATTGGAGTAATTACAACTGAAATGTGGAACAAAAGCGGTTGATTTTTTAAAGAAAAGGCAGTTTTGGAACAGCTTTGTTGCATTTAATTTGAATCGGATAATTAAATTAAAAATTAAATCATAAAAACAAATTATATATGATTAAATAAGAAAGTTATTAATGTATCCCTTCCTCAGCGAATCAATAAAATTAATAGATTTAATGAATTTTTTTTTTTAAGAAACAGTATGTTCCTCAAGCCTAATGACTAATTCTTCAGAAACAACAATGTAGTTGTCTGAGAAATAATTGTTTATTATTCATTTAAATATAAACCTAATTTTGATTATAATAGTCATCATCTAGCCAAAAGTTTGAATTTTAATTAATTAATTTGTACTCTAAATTGAAAGCATAAATACATTTCTTAATAAAAAGAAATTTAAAACAAATTTTCCAAATGTAACTTAGTGTGGAAGAAACCATATGGATGCATTAAAACAGAAATTACGATTTTACTCATTTACAATATGTTGCAGTTGGCATCGTGGCTAATCAATTTAAAAATGGGAAAGACGAATTTTTGGTATAGTTGAATAATGAATGCTCTTGAATACACTTACTATTATTCAATGGTTAAAAAGTAGACTAACAGTACATTGAGAACAATTTGAAGTCTGCATTTTAAAAGAAAAATTTTAAAAGTTTTATGGGTCATATTAATAAAATATTTTACATAGGGCAGAATTTAAATGTATGGAGAAAATTAAAAGAAAATTATATTTTAATACAATAAGAAAAGAAAGAACATATAAGCATTCAGAACATATAATTATTCAGTGTACTAAAATATATTTTTAAAACTTCTGATAAACACTATTATGTTAAAGGAATACTGATTTAACAATGTGATTTCCACAGTTCAATGAGTAAACTTTGCTGCAGTCATATTTTTATCTTCACTGCATAGTGTTTGAAGAGCTTTTGAATAACAATCTCCAAACACACTCTAAACTAGCTCATGCTGCTTGGGTGGCCAATACTGATGTAAAAATTAAAAACTGTTGATATTTCCAGTCATTGGATATCAGTGTCCTGTTACTTTCCTGAAAATAACATTTGCTTTGATAACTAACTCTAAAGATACAAGCAAAGCTTTAACACTTGCAAAGATCAATATACAGTTAATTGAAAAGGACAAAAATGTAATGCATATATTGAAAAACCAGATGCAATTAAAAGGACATAATGTCATTTGGTTAAATCAGCAAGATGGAACAACATCCATTCTCTATGGTAGGTCATAAGAGGGGTTTTACTCTTATTCCAACTGCTATAAAAGAAAGGAAAAAGCCATACTTCTCTCAACTGAGATATGAGCTCTTGTTCTTCCCGAGCTTTGTCAAATTCACGCTTCATTGTGAAACTGGATTTGGAGGCTTTCACAGGTGCTAAAATAAAATTTAATTACCATTTATTAAGAAGCATTTAAAATGAAAAAAAATGTTTAACAAAATAATATAAATAAAATCTGAACTTCAATTGAAACATGTTGTTCCATAAAAAAAACTGTTGACATCATGCACAATTATTAACTTAAAGATGTTAAAGTATATATGGATATTAACCTTGTAAAACATTAAATCAAACACTGGTATGTGATTTTATTTTTATGGAACATTAGTTTATCAAGAAATTTTGCATGGGGATTCGTTAAAAATCGCTTGCTATTTTTTTTATTTTTTTTAAAGCCTCTTTTAATTAAACACACATATTAAGTCAAAAGTAGTTATTTCCTTTCAATTCTTAAACCCTTTTCAATTTAGGAAGTTTAACTGCTTTTGTTGATATAGATATCTAATACGAATATTTAGAGATAATATTAATAATTATAAATGTTTTTCATTTTAAATATATTGGATGATACCAAAGTTCAAAATTCAAATGTTAATCAATGGGAATAAAATTTATAAGTCCGCATTATTTTATCGCTAATTTCTTCATGTTATGCAGCAGTCTGGTTCCTGTGAGGAACAAAGCTAATAAAATTTTGTTTACATTCTGAACTTTTATTTCTTTGTGTCACTCTGACAGACAGGACTAGAAATTAAGAATTTTTTTCTTTTGCTTATAAATATTATATTTGTAACCATTATTTTCTTCCTGTGCATAGAACGGGTATTTCAGCACGTTATATATTAAATTAGAAATCAATCATTGTTCTTGAAAAATTTTCTTTAGTTATATTACTTATATTTTAATTAAGCTTTGCTACATTTTTTCGGAGTACAACATAACTTTTTATTTTATTTCTTTAAGGTTTTACATGGCAAATTTAGAAACCATTTATAAATATTCTTTTTTATGTAAATTTTGCTGATAATAAAAACGAATTTTTAAATCTTCTTTTTATTATTATTCAATAACATTTCAAGTCAATATAAATAAACTGATTTTCGTAGCATTTTGTGAAATATTAAAGCTTGAAAGCAAAATAGATAATTATTATAAAATAAAATGTGTATTTCTTGACGAGATGATAAGAAAATACTATTAGTAGAGGTTGTCTTTAATGGGCAAAAATATCATTTAGTTTTTAAGGGCAGTGGCACAAGCTTGCAACTATTTTAGCAAAGATATTTCTAATATTGTGTATAGAAAAAGTACTATGTATTTTTAAATGGTTAGAGATATTGACTACTTAAGAATTATAAGACGCAGTTAAGCCTTTTTATTAATATATAATGGATAAACTGGTGCAACTTCTATAAAAATCCACACAGTTGTTATTTTTCGAGTTAAAACTGGGTGGCAAAGAATTTTAAAATTATATTTTGCTAAATACATTGCACTTTAATTAAAAAGCTCAGAATTAGTGATTTTATTTTAAATCACAGAAGACATTTCATTGTTATATACACACATTAATTAATATTCGTTATTCATGTGTACAGTCAACAGTTGTATAATACTCGCTAAACAAAATTATAATGATTAAATTTTGAAAATGGAAGTAAAAAATAAGAATGAAATTAATTGGTTCAACATACAATTCTTGGGCCAAGAGAAGCCACTCAGCGAAATCTCATCAGTGTTCTTCTTTTCAGCAAAAGATATCTGTAAAATCACCCAAATTTAAAAAATATATTTTTAAAAAGCGTTTGGACTAATAGAGAAAACTAAGCTTACATCTCAGATAACATAAATTAGGTAACATGATAACACAATATCCGTGGTTGGGATAAGAAGAACCAATATGTGCAAATGTTATTATTTTTTAACTAGTTTTAATTTATCAATTTTAAACATGAAATTGAAACCAAAGTCATCAGGCTTCTCCATTTAAATCATGCAAATCAATGCACTATTTGCAATTGAATTTGTTTAATTTTATAATCGCAACCACTTCCAATGAATATCAATTACTAATTAACAGATGATATATTCACTGACCTTTCTGTCCGCAACTGTCCCATCCGACTCTTCTGGATGCTGCATCGGACTACCAAGAGAACTATTGTCATCTACCTGAGAAACCAAATGGCAAACCCAAAGAATTATTTATGTATAAAATATAAATTTCAAGTAACTTAGAACATTTAAAAATAGTTCAAATATTCCAAATGAAACAAAGGTTCTTACACTTTTTCAGTTCATCTGCATAAACTTCCAAGTTTAGTTTTTTTTTTTTTAAGAGTGATTTAACTAAAAAATGAGGTAACGATCAATTAAAAAAGTTAACTCTAACACTTAATTACATTCCATAACAATATAATTTATCTATCAATTGAAATACTTTGAACAAATTACAGGGAGCAAAATTAAGAAAAACTTACACTAGACTTCCAATCTAGCAGTGATTTAAAAGTACTAGAGCTCAAATTTTTTTTACTAGACCCAAAATACACTGGTGAACAATTGCTACGGATGGATGACAATAACAATGATAGCAACCACAAAATGGAAGGCAGGAAAATGTGGAAATTAGCATAAGTGCGGGATACAGTAAGATGCGTAAGCAAATTTTGGATTGCCAAACTTGTTCGTCACCTCATAGCCTGATAAAAGATATAAAGGATTTGACGTGTGTTGACCGTTGTTGATCAAAAGCAAAGTTGAATAAGAAAGTATCAATTGACGAACTTGCAATTTTTGGTATGTCTTCTTGACAGATGATTTTACGTGTGGCCGAATTATTGGCAAGTATGAAGAAGGGCGAAAAATAACAGATGTTGACATGAAGTCATTCCAAACAACTGGAAAGTGTAGCAAACGTCACGGGGGAGGTCTTGTTCGCAGTACGGCGACTGCAGAAGATAGGTACATAGTGCTATCGACAAAAAGGAACCGGGGCAGCACAGTGGGGGGTAGCAAATCAGTTTCTTGCTGCTACTGACAAGCGAATGTCCCTAAAAACAGTAGCCAGACATTTGCAACAAGGAGGGCTAAACGCCTACCGTACTGTTGTGTGCACCCCATTGTATAAATGTCACCGTACCGCCCATTTGCAATGGTGTCATCAGCATCGCCATTGGAGGGAAGGGGACTGGGCTTGCATACTATTCTCAGATAAAAGTAGGTTCAGTCTCTCATCTGATTGTCGACGACAACTGATCTGGAGTGAGAGTGGTATTGTATATTGTCCGGCTAACATACAGAAAAGGGACCGATATCCTGCATGTAGTGTCATGGTATGAGCTGGCATTATGATCAATGGCCATACGTCCCTCTATGTGTTTCCAGCTGGGAGTATGAATGGCCAACGATACATTAATGATGTTCTGCTGCCTTATGTTCGCATGTTCAGTGGTGCTGTCGGTGATAGATTTGTTTTCAAGGACGACAGCACAACATGTCATCGAACAGTTGCTGTCCCGGAGTGTCTAAAGAGTGAGGATATTCAACGCCTCGTATGGCTAGCAAGTTCTCCAGATCTGAATCCCATTGAAAATGTGTGGAATGCTTTGGGGAGGAAACTTGCTAGTCGACAATGCCCTCCAATAAACATGGACACCCTCATCCGTGCACTGACAGAGGAATGGGATAAATCACCCCAACAGCTACTGCATAATGTTGTGCAAACATAACACACCGAGTGGAATCTTACATCGCCCTCCATGGTGGCCATATCCTGTATTGACATCTTACACTGGAATGCCTGCAGACAGTAATTGTATTTTTTTTCTTCACTTTTACGTATTCAACACAAAAGGACCATTTTGCCCCTTGAACACTTTTCAAGGCCTTCTGGATTTCAGGGCACAATAAATTATCTTAATTGTAATGTCCTAGCATTCTGACATTATTTCATTTCACTTGGCATTCAACCATACTTACTTTTTTATGCGCTATATAGCCATTTGTGATCCGTCCTAATCAATTGTTTACAAGTGTATTTAAAAAAAAATTCCAAAATGGAAAACTTGCGTAAAAGCCGAGTCATATTTTCGTACATGGAAAATTTTAATTAAAGTTGTCAAAAAAACATGTTAATTTTTAAAATAAATATTTAAGCCGATAAATCAAATATCAAGAAAATGTGACAGCAGAAAAGACCTTCCCCAAACTCTGCGACGATTCCTCACATCTAAAAGTATGCACCACTAACTCTGGTCAAATGTCTTAAACCTCCATCAGACTTCTTAGATTAAATCTCCCTTATTATCATATTGAAATTTTAAAAACCAAAATGTGAATTTTCTAAAGACCATCAGAAAAAAAGCTTCAAGCTTTAAAAAATAACGCCAAAGATAAAGCAACAACATACAAGTGAAGAAACTAAATTAATTCATTATTTAGGGAGCGTTCATTTCAAGGATTACACAACATGTTCTTCTGAAAAACATGTTATTTCAAGGACAGGAACATATAGCCGTGCACTACTTTTGAAAAAAAATTAGACTTAAACTTCTTGACTTATATGCAATGTATCTACGGTAGCTATCGTATGGTAAGAAATATGTGGTCATGTGGACTTAACTTGAATTTTTTTTACAAAACCGAAGGTATAACGTTTTTTTTTTAAAATTCGGACTTCCGGAAAAGACACTGGCAATGTCTAGAGGTCCAGCGCACCATGAATGAAAAGAAAAACTTCAAACAATGTAAAAATTGTGTCACTGTCACATATAACCAAGGTCAAACTACTAAACAAAAGGTTTCATCTCTCTCAAAATATAATTCCTGAGAGTTCACTACAGTCGAAAAATGTACCTTGTAAAATAATTCAATAAGGTCTAGTTTAAAAACGCTATCGAGAAACAAGAGATAAAATGTAACAGTAGAACTTACAGAGGATTCCCAATGAAGTTTGGCTGCATGTGTCTTGGGAGAGAGCTCCACACTGAAAAGAAGAGAAATGCATGAGGAAAAGGTTTTTCAATTTCAAATATTCACTTAGCATTGATTTTAGATACAACAACAAAACAGATGCTTGATGGTGTCATTTTCTTTAAAGATTTACATTTTTCTTTTGTATTTAACTAGCTATAAACCTAGGATGGCTAAATAGTTTAATATTTTTTTTTTTGCTGAAACATTTGAACATTACAATCCTATAGAATTTTAAGCATGATCATTTTTTTTGGTAAAATCAATTTATAAATTTGAAGACAGTAGCTAATTTCTTTATTAAGCTCAGGCAATTTGATGCCATCTTGAACAAATGCACCTTACGTGATGCTAAGAAATTACTTTTGTCACTTAATACATACTTTTTACTTACTAATATTTTAGTGAACAAAAATATGTGATCAGTGAAAATTGTGTTTTGTTAAAAAAAAATGTGGTAAATGACCTGTATTTTAAAGGAAAATGTAATCTTTTGGCACAGTGGTATATTTTAGACATCCCATATATAACAGTAAGAATGCATTATTATTATTATTTTTTATAATCACAAACTATTAACTAAAATATTTTGATACCCAATAAGATCTGCAATCAATAATGTCAATATTTTACAAAAATCAAATTAAAAAAAGAACTTTGATGATTACGAATTGAGACAAATTTTACTTAATATACACCATAAACAATTCTACTTTTGAACCTTATTTTTGAATTACATTAATAGTACAAGTTGAATAATAATACATGTTACATTAACAGTACAAGGGCACCTCAGCTAAGAGGGTCTGCAAAGAGTAAATTAGAAAAAGCAAATATCCACTCTCATATGAAGTCACTTGAAGTTTGCATACATAACAACATGCCAAAGGTAAAAAACATACAAATTTATTTCCGAACACATTTGCATCAATTGTTTTGTGATGAAAAATAGTTTTTTTCACTTATTTTTTTTTTAATATGTATTCACTACATTTGTTTTAATTTATTCTCAACTTTGTGTTCACTTTAGGCATTTCTTGAAGGATGGTCCACACTGCCCGGTCCTTTTCACCAAAAATTGCTAATTCCTGCCCTTTTCTGCATGAATTTCTTTCTTTGAGAAAAAAATCTGCACTTTCAGATTTACCACCAATTTTTATTTTAGATTTAATAGAATTTTTTATCATTGATTACATTCATTAGGTATTTAGTTATCAAGAGAATCAATGATGTAAAGTTTCCAAAAAATTAACAATTTAATGGTGCATTACTCCGATTTTGATAACTGAATTTTTAATTTTTGTTTTTTAGATTTACTGCTGTGTTTCTAGCGTTACATGTTTTTTTCATTTTTAATTGTGTTTGTTAGATATTTGATAATCATCAGCTAACTAGAGTTGCCGGTTCTAGTAAAAATTAGAATTTTAGCACATCATTTCCCCCCACCCATTTTTAAAAATGGAATTTCTGCATATTCTCTTCAATTTTAATTCGATTCTACAGTTATGTGACTACAGAATTAAGAGCCAATAAGTTATGTAAAAAAAGGTAATTTACTGCTGCAGTAAAGTATTTTAACAACTTGGTTAATTGAATTATATTTTTTTCAGATTTATTGCAATTTTTAAATATTTACATATTTTGATTGGGTTTGTTAGGTATTTAATTATTATTAGCTGGCCAGATAGACAATTTTAAAAAAATCAATTCTGTGTCCTCATTAGTGTCATTTTCCTCAAAATAGTGCCCTGCATCATGTCATTTCTTTAATGAACAAAGCCAGTTTTTCTAATAAAAGATCATTTCTTTTGAAAAAACACTTTTTATTTTTATTATACCATACAATTTAACAACAAAACAACATATTTTTCGAAGAGTTTCCCTGTTTTTGTATTTCTTGAAGGCAATTAAATAAGCACAATTTTCTGAATGAAAAAAAAAATCTCTATAAATCCAAACAAGTTTAAGCTAATTGTACAACTCTACAAGATGGTCAGCATTTGAGCATTGTCTGAACAAGTACAAGTCTGTGTAGTTACAAAATAAAATGAAATTATTTGTAATAGAAAGACAAACTTTAATTAAGGCTAGCCACACACTGGAAACTATCAAACATGCAACTAAACTATTTAGTTGCATGCTTAAACTGAAAAACTTAAAATGTATCTGCTCAATGATTAACTTTTAATTGCACAAAATATCCTCTCATTGGCCACCGAGCTGACAGCTATGACAAATAATCGACAAATTTGGCCATTTGGTATGGATTGCAGTAATCCTATTATGGTGAATTTTTATGTTTACTTTGCTGAGTGCAAAATCTGAGACATGGCCGCCCTCAGTTGGATGCAATTAAATAATCAGAATCAGTTGGTATGGGGTTTTTTAGTTGCTCAGTTGATTAAAAGGTTCAGAGCAATTGTTCCTGGTGTGCGGATAGTCTTAAACAGTTTTTTTTTAATACATAGAAAACCGATGGCACTGAAAATTGTTAAAATTATCAAGAAATCCACTCTCACCCGTCCTCCTCCCCGTTCCTCTTGTAGACCGCCTCCCTCCTCCTCTTGAGTGCCTCTTTGTATTCACGGAAGGTCTGCACCTCCTCCTCCCCACTCCCCCCGCTGTTCGGGATGTAGTTGAACAGGGTGCTGGGCAGAGAGAAACATCGCATCAGAAAAAGTTTCACTTTCAGCTTCGAAAGATAAGTGTATAAAAGAACAATTGCGTTCTTTTTATGGAACAGTTGCATCCTGATCTTTTGAAAGGGGCATCATTTTTATATTTAAGATTGATAAAAATAAAATTAAAAAAGTTATACATGAAGCTAAATATGAATCTCAGTGTACCAAACCTACATTTAGTGGTACGACATTGGTCAATTGTACATACAAAAAAAGAGTTGGGAGGAATTTCAATGTGAAGAGTATTTTAGATTATCTACATACTTGGTGCTTCTAGAATGACAAATATAATTTCTATTAAAATTTGTGATAGAATAACTTTTTAACTTAAGAATATGTTGTTCTCTTTCCTTTTGAAGAATGGAGAAAAAATAACATGCTGTTATTTTAGTGACTTAATAAGGGCGACACTCTAGTACAAAGGGTAAATAAGTTAATAACCAAGTGATGTCATACTTTTAAATAGAGTTAGATAAAGAGCAAGGTAACGAGAAAAAAGTGTTTTTTATGCTCAAGTACATGCAGTTCTCATTCTGTTTAAAAAACAAGAAAAAAACAATTTTGGTAACGGAGAGTCACCAATCGAGTCCAAAGGGTTAAACACCAAGCGATGGGAGAAGCGTTTTCTTGACAATTCTTTACAAACATAAGATATGAACAGAAGAAACATAACAATCAACTTTAACCGACTCCTTAATTTGGAGGAATTTTCTGTCCGAATATAAATTCTATATACAAGCCAATGAGAATTTTCGTGTACAGAAGTTGTGGTATTCAGACTGTTAATCAAGCACAATTTTCCTAAACACATACATTCTCTTACACAGTGAAATGTCAATGTTCAAAGTAGGAAACTCAAGTTTAGAACAAGTGTAGTTTATATAAATTCCAAGTCATCTCAAATGGCAAACTTCCAAAATGAGAACGGCACTTCAATGTGGAGGTTTCGCGTTGGTTGGTGTGGAGGTTTTGGGGCAACCAAACGAACATCTAACCAACAATATAATCTAAGGCTCAACACATTCAAATTAAAACACTGATCCCATTTTCAAAATGACTGGCTAGCTTTTTTTTTATATCCAATTTTTTAAATAACATACATACTGTTAGTACACGGCAAAAAATTTAAGTCAAAGTAAAGAGGTCGGCTTATACGGGATCAGTAAAATTTTTAATATAATTTGTCCAATGGGAAAAGGAGAGAAGTTGAAATTAAGTGGATTCTTCTAAAAACACGCCATCACATTTCCGAGATCGAGAATGTGTACCAAATGTGCTGACTGAAGACCGTTCTGCGCATCGCGGCGTAATCTTAACGCAAAATTGCAGTACTCACATAAGTAATTGGTTTAACTAAATAAAAAGTATAAATATTTGATAAATATTTAATTGATTTGTAGAATCTATGAAGCTAGTATACAATACTTTAATAAAATTTTCGGATGGAAGACTTAAGAAGTTGACATCCTGCATAACGAATGACACCACTTTAAAGTCAATGTCTTTCTTATTCGATTGCAATAATTAAACAAAATTTATTGCAGAAATACAAATATGTAAATTTTCAAAGTGCTTTCAAATGAAAAAAATTGCACTTTACTGTCGAGCTACGACTCTTGGTCACAAAAATAACGACCTGTTTTTGAAACTGAACACAAATTACATGTTCGTATACATAAAACACCACTTTTCTTTTGTCACCTTGTTCCTTGTATGACATCACTTGAACATCATTGGAGAATTTATTGGGAAAAATAACAGGAACAAAATGTAACAAACAAGGTGACAAAAGAAAAGGTTCCATAAAAACTTAAATATCAAACATATTCTTCGACAGCAAATGGTTAGAAGCAAAAGTGATGGTAGATGTCCAGTTCTCACTGAACAAAAATATGCAACTTTAAACAAAATGAAACACAAAATAATTTTTAAAAATATTTAAAACAATATTTTTTACAAAATTATTATTATTTTTATAAATAAGCAATGTGAAAAATATCTTTTTTTCAATACAATTAAGAAACTTTTCATCCCTGATATATTTTGTGGGTGTGGATGGCCTAATTCCTTGTTACTCTGATGCAATATTTTTAATAAATTAGGGAAGTTCAAGAGAGCATTGCAAAAGAACTTACTTTGTATTTTGACTTCTTGTGGCTTGTTCCCACCTAGGAGACTCCACAGAATACTTCTTGTGCTGTGAAAAGAATATTAAACATTAAAAAAAAACTGCTGTTCCTAAAATATGTTTTTGACATTTTGCGGCCATAAACCAAAGTATGCAATGCAATGCAAGAACTCAGTTTCTGAAATATGATAATGTTTCACTATTTACAGATTTTTTTGGTAAAGGGTTTTTAGGCTAAGGAAATTAAACTAGGCATAAAGCATATCATTTGCTTTCCTTTATAAGAAGCCTAAATTCTGATGTTAAACGGTAGACATATTCTTTTACCTAAAAAGTGTGTTAGTGGCACAGGCACTGAAAACATTGATTTTTAGACTATTGTATGGGATTGATTTATTTATCTGAGTATTTGAATTTGTAGAAAAATATTGATTACGGAAAAGGTTTTATTGGTGAAATCTTCTTGTTTCTTCAAAAAACTTCAATGGCATCTTTTTTTACTTACCAGTGTGCGATTGTTCATAAGAGATATTTAACTGTAATGAATATCAAAGCAAGTTTATGCTATTTAGAAGTTATTATAATGTGATCAGACAACTATAATTCAGTTCATGTAGTTAAAGTAATAAATATTACTTTTGCAGTAAGAAACTTTTGTAACAAGTAATCGAATGTGCTTCACTGTGTGATTTCAAGGATTTAACTCCATGAAGTGTAAAATAAGGATCTATCAAAACTAATTAGTTTGTAGTCTTTTAAGCATCCCTGTGATGACCCTACAGAAGACTTTTCTCACCCACAATATTAATGAATGTAAAGAAATGGCATGCTGCAAAAATTCCAACGATTACTCACTTCCTGGGACTCTTGAGAACGGCAATCGCCGTCAGAGGTGCTGTAGCCAGAGTCGAACGTGTAGCTCTTACGGCAACCCCCAAACCCATTTTGGAATCTCGTTTCTGACCTAAAACGATTGACTTTTTTTAGTTACACTTAAAAGAGTTCAATTTCAAAATAAAAAGATCACATGATTTTGAAAGCGCAACAATTTTCTAAATACATCATTCAAATAGCATAAATTTAAGTTTTCTAATCACAGAAAAAAATACTGTTAAGCAAGAAATACTATCAAAAACTAAATGCATTCCATCACTCAAGTTCGAATATCACTTTTATGGAAGTATTCAATCCTGTGCCACACTTACAAAACCGAGGGACTCCTGAACTTCTGAAACTCTGTCTCCAGCACGATGCCACGCTTGTCCTCTTTGATCGCTTGGATTTCCAAGAATTTGAACACGTGGATCCTTCCCCTTTTGCACAACTGTAATAAAAGAAATTTCTTTGCTGAGCCACTTGTGAGCACAGAGGCATGTACATAAAAACATTTAAAAAAAATCAAATTTTACAGTTTTTTCCAAACAAATTCTGCATAAAATATTTTTAACATTAAATCTGCCTTTAATAATTAGAATCAATTATGAAAAATAACTTTGACTTTTAACAACTGCCGACATATTACTTACTACCAACTTGCTAAATAAATGGGTTGGATGTCTGCCAAATCCAAAAATGAACCACTAGCATTTCTCATTTTAGGCAGCTAGATTTATCAATTTCCAAGTGGTGTGGGTCCAAATTAAATAGATTGGTTGCTCTAAACGCTATAATTTCAGAACTGTGTTTTTTAATTTGCTGCACCATTTGGCAGACAACCCAAATGGAAATGCATGCATCGATTTCTAAAACACATGAAGATTAGTTTTAAATAAAAGTAAAAAATTCAGCAAACAAAAATTTAGTTAAATAAGACATCTAAATAACTTTTTTTAAAGGTTTTGTGGGCTTTCTGATTTCTGTAGCTCTATTTTGTTAATCAAAATAGCAACTTTTGTACAGCAAAAAAAAAAATCCTCCAAAATTGGTACAATCTTACAAGTTAATCATCACACAACTCTAAAATATTGCCAAAATTCATACAAAATGCTGACAACACACAAAAGTTAACATGTATAAAAAAAGAAAACAAAAATGTAATTAAAAAAAAACCTTTAACAACTAAACACATTTCTTAAAAAAGTGTTTTGCTATTTCTATGGATATATAGGCTATTCATTTATTTTTTTTAAAAAAAAAAGCACATTTTGAGAAAGGAAACAAAATTTTCAAAATTCTTCCAATTTTATAAGTTTACCATACATATACAACCATCCGAAATGGTTGAACAGTACAGACAACATCCTACAGACATTGACCAATGAGAAATGAGATGCTGCCCAGCGAAAGACACGAGAGGTGAGGGAGGGAGGGGACTCACCACAGCGGGGGGGAAGGTGAGGGGATTGTGGTCGAGAGCGAGCTCCTGCAGAGAGGTCATGAGCCGCAGCTGCGTAGGCAGGGAAGAGATGCGGTTGGCAGACACGTCCAGGTGCAGTAGCCGCAGATGGCAGAGTTCTGAAACAGAAAGATTGGTTAATGTCGCACTAGAGCTGCACAGGCTAGAGCTGCACGCACTAGAGCTGCTATTGGCAATGGATAGTGGTCTGTTTAAAAAAAAGACCCAGGAGCATTGCCTCGTATATGTTTTAACCATGATCTGATGATGAGGACAACACCTCAGCTGGCCCCCGATGCAACATCAATGGGTGTCAGGACATTGGACCATGATCAGATATAACTTGCACCAGTCACATATATGTTAAGGTGATTTTTTAAGGAATGAATCTGGTAACCCTACAACCACAAGACCACTACAGCTTAACTTGTCAAATCCACACAGACATTCCAACTTGCAATCCCCTTAGCTAGCCGGATACTTTACCTATGAGCCACCTGGCCCTCGACACCTTTGAGGCTCACGATGCTATAGCAATAATCATTTTGACGCCATCTTCAGCTAACATTGTTCAATGAATTTTGTTTAAGTAGCTTTTAATTTTAGTATTCTTTCCAAGCTGATTGAGCTATAAGAAATTTTTAATGACACCCATATGATAGCAAACACACCGATTCTGCACAAAATATTAGCCATTTTTGAAAGAAATAACTAAAATAATTTAAATAGTACAAACACACTTCTTTTCAAAATTCACTTCATCACATGTGCACTGTTAAGCTGTTTAAAACATTTAATTACTGATGCTTCATAATATCGTAATTCATATTAACCACTATTTTTAATATCAGTAAACAAATTCCCTCATACATTATACTGAGATTATAAAAAAGAACACATTGTCAAACAATTCCTAAATTTGTTTTAAAAAAGTTAAACAAAAATATTTCAATTGAACAAAATTCCACAGATCACTTCGAACCCAGTCGCGAATCACAGATTGGGAACCACTGATTTAGAAACATTTTATAAATATTCCTAACTTATATCAACAAAAATGTTTCTCTCAAGTATCCTTCTTTACATTCAGTGGAATTATAATTCTCAACTAGTATCATGTATCATGTTCCAAAATAGTATCATGTTCTGCAATCCTATTCTTCCAGCGACGCACAGAATTTTTTTTTAAAAATAATCCCCTTTCAATATTTTCCAAATTTAAGGGTTTGAGATACAACTTAAAAGCTGCGACTTGAACATTTTTTAAGTTATTTTGTAATATAAAGAAACATGTACAGAAAAATTATCTAAACTTATTGCAACTTTACAACAGCAAAAATTGCTCGAACATTGCCAAGTTAAAAGGATGAATGAGAAAAAGAAAATTTATCAATGACTCACCTAAAGGAATTTCTAAAAGTAAATTTCTTTTCAAATTGAGCCTTTGCAGAGATGTGACGCTCCCCAGTTGGGGTGGAATGATGGTGATCTCATTGCAGCTCACATCCTGGAAAAATAAATATATTGCACTGAACTGATGCAAACAAATGTCAGGAAAATATAAATTACTGAAGTGGATTGGCATAGCACATCTTCGGCAAACACACACTTATAATTTATTTTAAAAAATATTTTTTTTACAATAAATGAAAGTAAACCTAATTATTTTACACGATAAGTTAAAGAATAAAATCGGGGTGGCAACAACATTCTGGAAAAAAAGTTCCCTGATATTTCCCTGATGATATCACAAAAATTTCCCTGATTTTATAATTACATTATAAATGAAAAATTATATGCAATAGTACTTATTGACAGTTAAAAGAATAATTTATGGATACAACACAAATTATGCAATTGTGACCGGAATAATAGTAATTAAACATGTTCTCTAGAAGCAGATAATGCAAAAAAGCAAGTTTTTTCAAATGATTTCTTTTGTAGATAATTTTAAATGTTTTATACGCTTAATATTTTCTATTTCAAGTACAATAACTCACATATTCATTAGCTTCTCACATGTCGCTTACAAATCAAGGTACAATGCAATTTGATTTTGCTGTTCCTTCCAGCAGTGGTTCACGTTTTTACAAAAAACTGAAAATATGAAAATGTGGTAGTTACTTTTACGGGTTAAATAAAACCTACTATTACAAGAAAGAAAAGAAGAACGATAATATTAATCGTTGTTTAATTTAAGAATTTACCTGGCGTGATCGTATAGTTTTGAACAGACAAAAAACACAAGACTAAAAATTGTGACCAAAAGAAAACAAATTTATTAAAACACTAAAATTAAAAAAGGAAAGGAACACTTAAGAACCTTACAAAAAGCCAAACAAGTTAAAACTAAATAAATTAAAAGGGGGAGGGTAAACTAAAATTAAAAATTACTACCTTCAGCTGATTTCGTCGAGAGAGATGTGGCAGGAGATCAAGGCGAATACAATACGAGTGCCCCCCAAAAAAAGAAAACATGGCCAAGCCGCTACGGCCATACTAAGTGTCCAAGATTGGGAGGTGGACAAAAAGGGGGGTGGTACTTGGCACATCCTTCGACGGAGTGTCAACTCCGATGTCAGCTTCAGAGGTGGTCGGTCAAAGGGCGTCAGCCAGTGGTGGTCGTCTAGCAGAGAAATCCAGTTCAGAGGTGGTTGGGACCTTCTCTGGGCGAGGATCACGGGCCTGACGGGTGATGGGGGAGGCGTCCAGGGCTGACATCAGAGGCAACGGCAGAGGACGGGAACATCCCTCTGGGTGCTACGTCGATGGGTGGCTGGGGTTATTGCAGTTAACCCGGCAACATCTACTGGAATGGGCGACTCTCGAGCATCGTTGAGGTTGGTGGCGGCGGTTAAATAATTCTTCTAACCCCGCATCAGCATCGGCGGCTATTGCACGAGATTAACCCATCGGGTTTTGAAAAAGGACACACGGTCCGCGTTTATAAGACGGGAGCTACACTCCTGTACGTTTTGTGGCTTCGAAAGATGCGTTAAAAAGTCACGTCAAAAGGTGCGCTTTCCAATAAATCGCCAAAACCTCCTTGCCAGATCCCTCAAAACTAGCACATCAATTTTCCTCTCAGCCAATCAGAGAATTTACAATTACAACTTCGGTTACAGTTAAACATAATTCCAGACCAGTACGTAAAACGGTCTCAAAAACACGAACTCAACTCACATACCAGACCCCAGATGTGTAACATGATACAGGAGGAGAGGCCGATGTGGGGACCCAAAAGGGTGGAAAAGACTCCAGACAGGGGTTATCACCCCATTTACAACTAAAAAGCTCTTAGGGGGTTATGAAAAAGGGGGAAATTTACGTTTGGGCTTAAATGGAATCAAAAGTGCAGGTTCCCAAGTACAAGTTTGACAATTAAATAGGATACATCAATATTACATAAATTAATTAATACAATTAGGGGAGTCTGAAATTAAATTAAATAAAAGAGGAATTAAAAATTAACCAATTATGGTTTTAACCATAACATTCCCTACGCGTACCTCTTAAAAAAAGTTAAGAATTAACTTTTTTTTCACAAGAATAAAAACACAGATCTAGTCAAAAAGTAAACAGCAGCAGACTCTCCCACCAAAAATTATCGTCCCCTACATGGGGTGTTCACAAATATGGCAAAACTTTAAAAACTAACACAATAAGGTCACACAATGCATAACAAAGACAAATGGGATTTAACCGGACGAGAAAATCTAAAAGTTAAACTCAAACATCTTAAAATTAGAGGCCCTACAGTAACTAAAATAAATTAACAATTAATTAAATCAGAAATACAACATTAAATTCAACCTATTGCTTAGTTAGAGTCCTTGAAGCAATTTAGGTTTTAAGCAAAATAATTACAAGCAAATCAATCTTATCAAACAATGCTATTACAGATAGTCAACAATGATCTTAAAACTAAAAAATGATTAAATAGTTACAAGCTAAAATCAACAGAGAATTAACAATTTAAGTCTGAGGATGGCAACCCTAAACAATTATAAAACAAAAATTAAAAATCAGAACTTACTCCAAGAAGAAAAGTATTTGACCACACTTCAAATGTAAACAATCAGTTTAGAAAAACCCATATCAATAAAGATGACAGCAAAACAACCAGCTCAAGGGGTTGTACAGGTAAGAAAATACCTTGTTAAAATTAAAAACCTAAATAAATGCATTCAAACACAAACAGGAAAGTTCAAGCGAGCAAAGAAGAAGGGGAAATTTAAATGTGCGCTAAAACAAACAACCAACAAAAAAAAAACATGTGACCCAAGACCAGCTTAAAATCACAAGGTAAACCAAGGTTGAAAGGGGGAAGGTTACTCGCAGAAACAGACCTAGCTGCTATTGAATACAACAAGTGAAAAGAACAAAAATCTAAATACAAGTAAATTGGGCAAGCCGGAGAAAATTTCAGGCACGAAGACAACTCAAGATCATTTGTGAAGTGACCACAAGTTTAAAAAGTGGGGAACGATGGTAGTACAAAATACACGGAAATACAATGACACAATAAAACACTTAATAGGTAGTACTTCTCTTCTTTCCAAGAGACCTCTCTGGGGCGTACACTACACTATTTTCTCTACTACACAGAAATACAATTTTAATGTACCAACAACTATTTTACCCAAAATTTAATATCAAAGTGTCCCAAAAATCAAAGCCAGCATGTGGTCAAAGGCTCAAAAGAACAATAGAAAATGAATGTCCCAGGTTGTATGAAAGTCATTAGACGTTAAATCACACGATTAGGTCAAGACACTTCTATAACATGACCAAAAATACAAATATCCAGAAAATACACAATAATCAATCACAAAATTAACAAACTAAAATTTATTGAAGGTAATTTAACTCATAACTGACATAATTGCACCAAGCAATTTCTCTCTCAATTCCTAACTCTAAAATTTCATTACTCAAAAAATAACCTTCCAATAAAAAAAATTAAACTTCACTCTTAAAACAATACTCTAAATTCAAAATTAGGCAGTTCCACAAACATTACTCAAAAGGGTCAAAAAACTTCATCAAGGCAAAACTTTAAACAACTCTTAAAACATTCCAATCTGTATGTAAACAAACCGATTATCAAATTCTCAACTCAAAAATAATAAATTCATAACTCAATTAAACTTAAGATAATCAATTAATAATCCTCAAACACAAATTAAAGTTCAATTAAATCCCTAAACACAAAAAGAAAGAACACAAACACAAATGTAAACAAACATCGCGACACATCTCCGGTCGGCGAAATATCGCTGAAGTTAGGCCTAGCTAAGCCGCAAAAATGCAGATTAATAACTAAAAACATCCTAGGTCACTGCACCACTGTTGTAGTTACTTTTACGGGTTAAATAAAACCTACTATTAAAAGAAAGAAAAGAAGAACGATAATATTAATCGTTGTTTAATTTAAGAATTTACCTGGCGTGATCGTATAGTTTTGAACAGACAAAAAACACAAGACTAAAAATTGTGACCAAAAGAAAACAAATTTATTAAAACACTAAAATTAAAAAAGGAAAGGAACACTTAAGAACCTTACAAAAAGCCAAACAAGTTAAAACTAAATAAATTAAAAGGGGGAGGGTAAACTAAAATTAAAAATTACTACCTTCAGCTGATTTCGTCGAGAGAGATGTGGCAGGAGATCAAGGCGAATACAATACGAGTGCCCCCCAAAAAAAGAAAACATGGCCAAGCCGCTACGGCCATACTAAGTGTCCAAGATTGGGAGGTGGACAAAAAGGGGGGTGGTACTTGGCACATCCTTCGACGGAGTGTCAACTCCGATGTCAGCTTCAGAGGTGGTCGGTCAAAGGGCGTCAGCCAGTGGTGGTCGTCTAGCAGAGAAATCCAGTTCAGAGGTGGTTGGGACCTTCTCTGGGCGAGGATCACGGGCCTGACGGGTGATGGGGGAGGCGTCCAGGGCTGACATCAGAGGCAACGGCAGAGGACGGGAACATCCCTCTGGGTGCTACGTCGATGGGTGGCTGGGGTTATTGCAGTTAACCCGGCAACATCTACTGGAATGGGCGACTCTCGAGCATCGTTGAGGTTGGTGGCGGCGGTTAAATAATTCTTCTAACCCCGCATCAGCATCGGCGGCTATTGCACGAGATTAACCCATCGGGTTTTGAAAAAGGACACACGGTCCGCGTTTATAAGACGGGAGCTACACTCCTGTACGTTTTGTGGCTTCGAAAGATGCGTTAAAAAGTCACGTCAAAAGGTGCGCTTTCCAATAAATCGCCAAAACCTCCTTGCCAGATCCCTCAAAACTAGCACATCAATTTTCCTCTCAGCCAATCAGAGAATTTACAATTACAACTTCGGTTACAGTTAAACATAATTCCAGACCAGTACGTAAAACGGTCTCAAAAACACGAACTCAACTCACATACCAGACCCCAGATGTGTAACATGATACAGGAGGAGAGGCCGATGTGGGGACCCAAAAGGGTGGAAAAGACTCCAGACAGGGGTTATCACCCCATTTACAACTAAAAAGCTCTTAGGGGGTTATGAAAAAGGGGGAAATTTACGTTTGGGCTTAAATGGAATCAAAAGTGCAGGTTCCCAAGTACAAGTTTGACAATTAAATAGGATACATCAATATTACATAAATTAATTAATACAATTAGGGGAGTCTGAAATTAAATTAAATAAAAGAGGAATTAAAAATTAACCAATTATGGTTTTAACCATAACATTCCCTACGCGTACCTCTTAAAAAAAGTTAAGAATTAACTTTTTTTTCACAAGAATAAAAACACAGATCTAGTCAAAAAGTAAACAGCAGCAGACTCTCCCACCAAAAATTATCGTCCCCTACATGGGGTGTTCACAAATATGGCAAAACTTTAAAAACTAACACAATAAGGTCACACAATGCATAACAAAGACAAATGGGATTTAACCGGACGAGAAAATCTAAAAGTTAAACTCAAACATCTTAAAATTAGAGGCCCTACAGTAACTAAAATAAATTAACAATTAATTAAATCAGAAATACAACATTAAATTCAACCTATTGCTTAGTTAGAGTCCTTGAAGCAATTTAGGTTTTAAGCAAAATAATTACAAGCAAATCAATCTTATCAAACAATGCTATTACAGATAGTCAACAATGATCTTAAAACTAAAAAATGATTAAATAGTTACAAGCTAAAATCAACAGAGAATTAACAATTTAAGTCTGAGGATGGCAACCCTAAACAATTATAAAACAAAAATTAAAAATCAGAACTTACTCCAAGAAGAAAAGTATTTGACCACACTTCAAATGTAAACAATCAGTTTAGAAAAACCCATATCAATAAAGATGACAGCAAAACAACCAGCTCAAGGGGTTGTACAGGTAAGAAAATACCTTGTTAAAATTAAAAACCTAAATAAATGCATTCAAACACAAACAGGAAAGTTCAAGCGAGCAAAGAAGAAGGGGAAATTTAAATGTGCGCTAAAACAAACAACCAACAAAAAAAAAACATGTGACCCAAGACCAGCTTAAAATCACAAGGTAAACCAAGGTTGAAAGGGGGAAGGTTACTCGCAGAAACAGACCTAGCTGCTATTGAATACAACAAGTGAAAAGAACAAAAATCTAAATACAAGTAAATTGGGCAAGCCGGAGAAAATTTCAGGCACGAAGACAACTCAAGATCATTTGTGAAGTGACCACAAGTTTAAAAAGTGGGGAACGATGGTAGTACAAAATACACGGAAATACAATGACACAATAAAACACTTAATAGGTAGTACTTCTCTTCTTTCCAAGAGACCTCTCTGGGGCGTACACTACACTATTTTCTCTACTACACAGAAATACAATTTTAATGTACCAACAACTATTTTACCCAAAATTTAATATCAAAGTGTCCCAAAAATCAAAGCCAGCATGTGGTCAAAGGCTCAAAAGAACAATAGAAAATGAATGTCCCAGGTTGTATGAAAGTCATTAGACGTTAAATCACACGATTAGGTCAAGACACTTCTATAACATGACCAAAAATACAAATATCCAGAAAATACACAATAATCAATCACAAAATTAACAAACTAAAATTTATTGAAGGTAATTTAACTCATAACTGACATAATTGCACCAAGCAATTTCTCTCTCAATTCCTAACTCTAAAATTTCATTACTCAAAAAATAACCTTCCAATAAAAAAAATTAAACTTCACTCTTAAAACAATACTCTAAATTCAAAATTAGGCAGTTCCACAAACATTACTCAAAAGGGTCAAAAAACTTCATCAAGGCAAAACTTTAAACAACTCTTAAAACATTCCAATCTGTATGTAAACAAACCGATTATCAAATTCTCAACTCAAAAATAATAAATTCATAACTCAATTAAACTTAAGATAATCAATTAATAATCCTCAAACACAAATTAAAGTTCAATTAAATCCCTAAACACAAAAAGAAAGAACACAAACACAAATGTAAACAAACATCGCGACACATCTCCGGTCGGCGAAATATCGCTGAAGTTAGGCCTAGCTAAGCCGCAAAAATGCAGATTAATAACTAAAAACATCCTAGGTCACTGCACCACTGTTGTAGTTACTTTTACGGGTTAAATAAAACCTACTATTAAAAGAAAGAAAAGAAGAACGATAATATTAATCGTTGTTTAATTTAAGAATTTACCTGGCGTGATCGTATAGTTTTGAACAGACAAAAAACACAAGACTAAAAATTGTGACCAAAAGAAAACAAATTTATTAAAACACTAAAATTAAAAAAGGAACGGAACACTTAAGAACCTTACAAAAAGCCAAACAAGTTAAAACTAAATAAATTAAAAGGGGGAGGGTAAACTAAAATTAAAAATTACTACCTTCAGCTGATTTCGTCGAGAGAGATGTGGCAGGAGATCAAGGCGAATACAATACGAGTGCCCCCCAAAAAAAGAAAACATGGCCAAGCCGCTACGGCCATACTAAGTGTCCAAGATTGGGAGGTGGACAAAAAGGGGGGTGGTACTTGGCACATCCTTCGACGGAGTGTCAACTCCGATGTCAGCTTCAGAGGTGGTCGGTCAAAGGGCGTCAGCCAGTGGTGGTCGTCTAGCAGAGAAATCCAGTTCAGAGGTGGTTGGGACCTTCTCTGGGCGAGGATCACGGGCCTGACGGGTGATGGGGGAGGCGTCCAGGGCTGACATCAGAGGCAACGGCAGAGGACGGGAACATCCCTCTGGGTGCTACGTCGATGGGTGGCTGGGGTTATTGCAGTTAACCCGGCAACATCTACTGGAATGGGCGACTCTCGAGCATCGTTGAGGTTGGTGGCGGCGGTTAAATAATTCTTCTAACCCCGCATCAGCATCGGCGGCTATTGCACGAGATTAACCCATCGGGTTTTGAAAAAGGACACACGGTCCGCGTTTATAAGACGGGAGCTACACTCCTGTACGTTTTGTGGCTTCGAAAGATGCGTTAAAAAGTCACGTCAAAAGGTGCGCTTTCCAATAAATCGCCAAAACCTCCTTGCCAGATCCCTCAAAACTAGCACATCAATTTTCCTCTCAGCCAATCAGAGAATTTACAATTACAACTTCGGTTACAGTTAAACATAATTCCAGACCAGTACGTAAAACGGTCTCAAAAACACGAACTCAACTCACATACCAGACCCCAGATGTGTAACATGATACAGGAGGAGAGGCCGATGTGGGGACCCAAAAGGGTGGAAAAGACTCCAGACAGGGGTTATCACCCCATTTACAACTAAAAAGCTCTTAGGGGGTTATGAAAAAGGGGGAAATTTACGTTTGGGCTTAAATGGAATCAAAAGTGCAGGTTCCCAAGTACAAGTTTGACAATTAAATAGGATACATCAATATTACATAAATTAATTAATACAATTAGGGGAGTCTGAAATTAAATTAAATAAAAGAGGAATTAAAAATTAACCAATTATGGTTTTAACCATAACATTCCCTACGCGTACCTCTTAAAAAAAGTTAAGAATTAACTTTTTTTTCACAAGAATAAAAACACAGATCTAGTCAAAAAGTAAACAGCAGCAGACTCTCCCACCAA
Organism: Troglohyphantes excavatus; assembly: GCA_963932185.1. NCBI lineage: Eukaryota > Metazoa > Arthropoda > Arachnida > Araneae > Linyphiidae > Troglohyphantes > Troglohyphantes excavatus. The sequence continues at coordinate 67,558,270 of OZ010677.1, read as the reverse complement.
AAATTATCGTCCCCTACATGGGGTGTTCACAAATATGGCAAAACTTTAAAAACTAACACAATAAGGTCACACAATGCATAACAAAGACAAATGGGATTTAACCGGACGAGAAAATCTAAAAGTTAAACTCAAACATCTTAAAATTAGAGGCCCTACAGTAACTAAAATAAATTAACAATTAATTAAATCAGAAATACAACATTAAATTCAACCTATTGCTTAGTTAGAGTCCTTGAAGCAATTTAGGTTTTAAGCAAAATAATTACAAGCAAATCAATCTTATCAAACAATGCTATTACAGATAGTCAACAATGATCTTAAAACTAAAAAATGATTAAATAGTTACAAGCTAAAATCAACAGAGAATTAACAATTTAAGTCTGAGGATGGCAACCCTAAACAATTATAAAACAAAAATTAAAAATCAGAACTTACTCCAAGAAGAAAAGTATTTGACCACACTTCAAATGTAAACAATCAGTTTAGAAAAACCCATATCAATAAAGATGACAGCAAAACAACCAGCTCAAGGGGTTGTACAGGTAAGAAAATACCTTGTTAAAATTAAAAACCTAAATAAATGCATTCAAACACAAACAGGAAAGTTCAAGCGAGCAAAGAAGAAGGGGAAATTTAAATGTGCGCTAAAACAAACAACCAACAAAAAAAAAACATGTGACCCAAGACCAGCTTAAAATCACAAGGTAAACCAAGGTTGAAAGGGGGAAGGTTACTCGCAGAAACAGACCTAGCTGCTATTGAATACAACAAGTGAAAAGAACAAAAATCTAAATACAAGTAAATTGGGCAAGCCGGAGAAAATTTCAGGCACGAAGACAACTCAAGATCATTTGTGAAGTGACCACAAGTTTAAAAAGTGGGGAACGATGGTAGTACAAAATACACGGAAATACAATGACACAATAAAACACTTAATAGGTAGTACTTCTCTTCTTTCCAAGAGACCTCTCTGGGGCGTACACTACACTATTTTCTCTACTACACAGAAATACAATTTTAATGTACCAACAACTATTTTACCCAAAATTTAATATCAAAGTGTCCCAAAAATCAAAGCCAGCATGTGGTCAAAGGCTCAAAAGAACAATAGAAAATGAATGTCCCAGGTTGTATGAAAGTCATTAGACGTTAAATCACACGATTAGGTCAAGACACTTCTATAACATGACCAAAAATACAAATATCCAGAAAATACACAATAATCAATCACAAAATTAACAAACTAAAATTTATTGAAGGTAATTTAACTCATAACTGACATAATTGCACCAAGCAATTTCTCTCTCAATTCCTAACTCTAAAATTTCATTACTCAAAAAATAACCTTCCAATAAAAAAAATTAAACTTCACTCTTAAAACAATACTCTAAATTCAAAATTAGGCAGTTCCACAAACATTACTCAAAAGGGTCAAAAAACTTCATCAAGGCAAAACTTTAAACAACTCTTAAAACATTCCAATCTGTATGTAAACAAACCGATTATCAAATTCTCAACTCAAAAATAATAAATTCATAACTCAATTAAACTTAAGATAATCAATTAATAATCCTCAAACACAAATTAAAGTTCAATTAAATCCCTAAACACAAAAAGAAAGAACACAAACACAAATGTAAACAAACATCGCGACACATCTCCGGTCGGCGAAATATCGCTGAAGTTAGGCCTAGCTAAGCCGCAAAAATGCAGATTAATAACTAAAAACATCCTAGGTCACTGCACCACTGTTGTAGTTACTTTTACGGGTTAAATAAAACCTACTATTAAAAGAAAGAAAAGAAGAACGATAATATTAATCGTTGTTTAATTTAAGAATTTACCTGGCGTGATCGTATAGTTTTGAACAGACAAAAAACACAAGACTAAAAATTGTGACCAAAAGAAAACAAATTTATTAAAACACTAAAATTAAAAAAGGAAAGGAACACTTAAGAACCTTACAAAAAGCCAAACAAGTTAAAACTAAATAAATTAAAAGGGGGAGGGTAAACTAAAATTAAAAATTACTACCTTCAGCTGATTTCGTCGAGAGAGATGTGGCAGGAGATCAAGGCGAATACAATACGAGTGCCCCCCAAAAAAAGAAAACATGGCCAAGCCGCTACGGCCATACTAAGTGTCCAAGATTGGGAGGTGGACAAAAAGGGGGGTGGTACTTGGCACATCCTTCGACGGAGTGTCAACTCCGATGTCAGCTTCAGAGGTGGTCGGTCAAAGGGCGTCAGCCAGTGGTGGTCGTCTAGCAGAGAAATCCAGTTCAGAGGTGGTTGGGACCTTCTCTGGGCGAGGATCACGGGCCTGACGGGTGATGGGGGAGGCGTCCAGGGCTGACATCAGAGGCAACGGCAGAGGACGGGAACATCCCTCTGGGTGCTACGTCGATGGGTGGCTGGGGTTATTGCAGTTAACCCGGCAACATCTACTGGAATGGGCGACTCTCGAGCATCGTTGAGGTTGGTGGCGGCGGTTAAATAATTCTTCTAACCCCGCATCAGCATCGGCGGCTATTGCACGAGATTAACCCATCGGGTTTTGAAAAAGGACACACGGTCCGCGTTTATAAGACGGGAGCTACACTCCTGTACGTTTTGTGGCTTCGAAAGATGCGTTAAAAAGTCACGTCAAAAGGTGCGCTTTCCAATAAATCGCCAAAACCTCCTTGCCAGATCCCTCAAAACTAGCACATCAATTTTCCTCTCAGCCAATCAGAGAATTTACAATTACAACTTCGGTTACAGTTAAACATAATTCCAGACCAGTACGTAAAACGGTCTCAAAAACACGAACTCAACTCACATACCAGACCCCAGATGTGTAACATGATACAGGAGGAGAGGCCGATGTGGGGACCCAAAAGGGTGGAAAAGACTCCAGACAGGGGTTATCACCCCATTTACAACTAAAAAGCTCTTAGGGGGTTATGAAAAAGGGGGAAATTTACGTTTGGGCTTAAATGGAATCAAAAGTGCAGGTTCCCAAGTACAAGTTTGACAATTAAATAGGATACATCAATATTACATAAATTAATTAATACAATTAGGGGAGTCTGAAATTAAATTAAATAAAAGAGGAATTAAAAATTAACCAATTATGGTTTTAACCATAACATTCCCTACGCGTACCTCTTAAAAAAAGTTAAGAATTAACTTTTTTTTCACAAGAATAAAAACACAGATCTAGTCAAAAAGTAAACAGCAGCAGACTCTCCCACCAAAAATTATCGTCCCCTACATGGGGTGTTCACAAATATGGCAAAACTTTAAAAACTAACACAATAAGGTCACACAATGCATAACAAAGACAAATGGGATTTAACCGGACGAGAAAATCTAAAAGTTAAACTCAAACATCTTAAAATTAGAGGCCCTACAGTAACTAAAATAAATTAACAATTAATTAAATCAGAAATACAACATTAAATTCAACCTATTGCTTAGTTAGAGTCCTTGAAGCAATTTAGGTTTTAAGCAAAATAATTACAAGCAAATCAATCTTATCAAACAATGCTATTACAGATAGTCAACAATGATCTTAAAACTAAAAAATGATTAAATAGTTACAAGCTAAAATCAACAGAGAATTAACAATTTAAGTCTGAGGATGGCAACCCTAAACAATTATAAAACAAAAATTAAAAATCAGAACTTACTCCAAGAAGAAAAGTATTTGACCACACTTCAAATGTAAACAATCAGTTTAGAAAAACCCATATCAATAAAGATGACAGCAAAACAACCAGCTCAAGGGGTTGTACAGGTAAGAAAATACCTTGTTAAAATTAAAAACCTAAATAAATGCATTCAAACACAAACAGGAAAGTTCAAGCGAGCAAAGAAGAAGGGGAAATTTAAATGTGCGCTAAAACAAACAACCAACAAAAAAAAAACATGTGACCCAAGACCAGCTTAAAATCACAAGGTAAACCAAGGTTGAAAGGGGGAAGGTTACTCGCAGAAACAGACCTAGCTGCTATTGAATACAACAAGTGAAAAGAACAAAAATCTAAATACAAGTAAATTGGGCAAGCCGGAGAAAATTTCAGGCACGAAGACAACTCAAGATCATTTGTGAAGTGACCACAAGTTTAAAAAGTGGGGAACGATGGTAGTACAAAATACACGGAAATACAATGACACAATAAAACACTTAATAGGTAGTACTTCTCTTCTTTCCAAGAGACCTCTCTGGGGCGTACACTACACTATTTTCTCTACTACACAGAAATACAATTTTAATGTACCAACAACTATTTTACCCAAAATTTAATATCAAAGTGTCCCAAAAATCAAAGCCAGCATGTGGTCAAAGGCTCAAAAGAACAATAGAAAATGAATGTCCCAGGTTGTATGAAAGTCATTAGACGTTAAATCACACGATTAGGTCAAGACACTTCTATAACATGACCAAAAATACAAATATCCAGAAAATACACAATAATCAATCACAAAATTAACAAACTAAAATTTATTGAAGGTAATTTAACTCATAACTGACATAATTGCACCAAGCAATTTCTCTCTCAATTCCTAACTCTAAAATTTCATTACTCAAAAAATAACCTTCCAATAAAAAAAATTAAACTTCACTCTTAAAACAATACTCTAAATTCAAAATTAGGCAGTTCCACAAACATTACTCAAAAGGGTCAAAAAACTTCATCAAGGCAAAACTTTAAACAACTCTTAAAACATTCCAATCTGTATGTAAACAAACCGATTATCAAATTCTCAACTCAAAAATAATAAATTCATAACTCAATTAAACTTAAGATAATCAATTAATAATCCTCAAACACAAATTAAAGTTCAATTAAATCCCTAAACACAAAAAGAAAGAACACAAACACAAATGTAAACAAACATCGCGACACATCTCCGGTCGGCGAAATATCGCTGAAGTTAGGCCTAGCTAAGCCGCAAAAATGCAGATTAATAACTAAAAACATCCTAGGTCACTGCACCACTGTTGTAGTTACTTTTACGGGTTAAATAAAACCTACTATTAAAAGAAAGAAAAGAAGAACGATAATATTAATCGTTGTTTAATTTAAGAATTTACCTGGCGTGATCGTATAGTTTTGAACAGACAAAAAACACAAGACTAAAAATTGTGACCAAAAGAAAACAAATTTATTAAAACACTAAAATTAAAAAAGGAACGGAACACTTAAGAACCTTACAAAAAGCCAAACAAGTTAAAACTAAATAAATTAAAAGGGGGAGGGTAAACTAAAATTAAAAATTACTACCTTCAGCTGATTTCGTCGAGAGAGATGTGGCAGGAGATCAAGGCGAATACAATACGAGTGCCCCCCAAAAAAAGAAAACATGGCCAAGCCGCTACGGCCATACTAAGTGTCCAAGATTGGGAGGTGGACAAAAAGGGGGGTGGTACTTGGCACATCCTTCGACGGAGTGTCAACTCCGATGTCAGCTTCAGAGGTGGTCGGTCAAAGGGCGTCAGCCAGTGGTGGTCGTCTAGCAGAGAAATCCAGTTCAGAGGTGGTTGGGACCTTCTCTGGGCGAGGATCACGGGCCTGACGGGTGATGGGGGAGGCGTCCAGGGCTGACATCAGAGGCAACGGCAGAGGACGGGAACATCCCTCTGGGTGCTACGTCGATGGGTGGCTGGGGTTATTGCAGTTAACCCGGCAACATCTACTGGAATGGGCGACTCTCGAGCATCGTTGAGGTTGGTGGCGGCGGTTAAATAATTCTTCTAACCCCGCATCAGCATCGGCGGCTATTGCACGAGATTAACCCATCGGGTTTTGAAAAAGGACACACGGTCCGCGTTTATAAGACGGGAGCTACACTCCTGTACGTTTTGTGGCTTCGAAAGATGCGTTAAAAAGTCACGTCAAAAGGTGCGCTTTCCAATAAATCGCCAAAACCTCCTTGCCAGATCCCTCAAAACTAGCACATCAATTTTCCTCTCAGCCAATCAGAGAATTTACAATTACAACTTCGGTTACAGTTAAACATAATTCCAGACCAGTACGTAAAACGGTCTCAAAAACACGAACTCAACTCACATACCAGACCCCAGATGTGTAACATGATACAGGAGGAGAGGCCGATGTGGGGACCCAAAAGGGTGGAAAAGACTCCAGACAGGGGTTATCACCCCATTTACAACTAAAAAGCTCTTAGGGGGTTATGAAAAAGGGGGAAATTTACGTTTGGGCTTAAATGGAATCAAAAGTGCAGGTTCCCAAGTACAAGTTTGACAATTAAATAGGATACATCAATATTACATAAATTAATTAATACAATTAGGGGAGTCTGAAATTAAATTAAATAAAAGAGGAATTAAAAATTAACCAATTATGGTTTTAACCATAACATTCCCTACGCGTACCTCTTAAAAAAAGTTAAGAATTAACTTTTTTTTCACAAGAATAAAAACACAGATCTAGTCAAAAAGTAAACAGCAGCAGACTCTCCCACCAAAAATTATCGTCCCCTACATGGGGTGTTCACAAATATGGCAAAACTTTAAAAACTAACACAATAAGGTCACACAATGCATAACAAAGACAAATGGGATTTAACCGGACGAGAAAATCTAAAAGTTAAACTCAAACATCTTAAAATTAGAGGCCCTACAGTAACTAAAATAAATTAACAATTAATTAAATCAGAAATACAACATTAAATTCAACCTATTGCTTAGTTAGAGTCCTTGAAGCAATTTAGGTTTTAAGCAAAATAATTACAAGCAAATCAATCTTATCAAACAATGCTATTACAGATAGTCAACAATGATCTTAAAACTAAAAAATGATTAAATAGTTACAAGCTAAAATCAACAGAGAATTAACAATTTAAGTCTGAGGATGGCAACCCTAAACAATTATAAAACAAAAATTAAAAATCAGAACTTACTCCAAGAAGAAAAGTATTTGACCACACTTCAAATGTAAACAATCAGTTTAGAAAAACCCATATCAATAAAGATGACAGCAAAACAACCAGCTCAAGGGGTTGTACAGGTAAGAAAATACCTTGTTAAAATTAAAAACCTAAATAAATGCATTCAAACACAAACAGGAAAGTTCAAGCGAGCAAAGAAGAAGGGGAAATTTAAATGTGCGCTAAAACAAACAACCAACAAAAAAAAAACATGTGACCCAAGACCAGCTTAAAATCACAAGGTAAACCAAGGTTGAAAGGGGGAAGGTTACTCGCAGAAACAGACCTAGCTGCTATTGAATACAACAAGTGAAAAGAACAAAAATCTAAATACAAGTAAATTGGGCAAGCCGGAGAAAATTTCAGGCACGAAGACAACTCAAGATCATTTGTGAAGTGACCACAAGTTTAAAAAGTGGGGAACGATGGTAGTACAAAATACACGGAAATACAATGACACAATAAAACACTTAATAGGTAGTACTTCTCTTCTTTCCAAGAGACCTCTCTGGGGCGTACACTACACTATTTTCTCTACTACACAGAAATACAATTTTAATGTACCAACAACTATTTTACCCAAAATTTAATATCAAAGTGTCCCAAAAATCAAAGCCAGCATGTGGTCAAAGGCTCAAAAGAACAATAGAAAATGAATGTCCCAGGTTGTATGAAAGTCATTAGACGTTAAATCACACGATTAGGTCAAGACACTTCTATAACATGACCAAAAATACAAATATCCAGAAAATACACAATAATCAATCACAAAATTAACAAACTAAAATTTATTGAAGGTAATTTAACTCATAACTGACATAATTGCACCAAGCAATTTCTCTCTCAATTCCTAACTCTAAAATTTCATTACTCAAAAAATAACCTTCCAATAAAAAAAATTAAACTTCACTCTTAAAACAATACTCTAAATTCAAAATTAGGCAGTTCCACAAACATTACTCAAAAGGGTCAAAAAACTTCATCAAGGCAAAACTTTAAACAACTCTTAAAACATTCCAATCTGTATGTAAACAAACCGATTATCAAATTCTCAACTCAAAAATAATAAATTCATAACTCAATTAAACTTAAGATAATCAATTAATAATCCTCAAACACAAATTAAAGTTCAATTAAATCCCTAAACACAAAAAGAAAGAACACAAACACAAATGTAAACAAACATCGCGACACATCTCCGGTCGGCGAAATATCGCTGAAGTTAGGCCTAGCTAAGCCGCAAAAATGCAGATTAATAACTAAAAACATCCTAGGTCACTGCACCACTGTTGTAGTTACTTTTACGGGTTAAATAAAACCTACTATTAAAAGAAAGAAAAGAAGAACGATAATATTAATCGTTGTTTAATTTAAGAATTTACCTGGCGTGATCGTATAGTTTTGAACAGACAAAAAACACAAGACTAAAAATTGTGACCAAAAGAAAACAAATTTATTAAAACACTAAAATTAAAAAAGGAACGGAACACTTAAGAACCTTACAAAAAGCCAAACAAGTTAAAACTAAATAAATTAAAAGGGGGAGGGTAAACTAAAATTAAAAATTACTACCTTCAGCTGATTTCGTCGAGAGAGATGTGGCAGGAGATCAAGGCGAATACAATACGAGTGCCCCCCAAAAAAAGAAAACATGGCCAAGCCGCTACGGCCATACTAAGTGTCCAAGATTGGGAGGTGGACAAAAAGGGGGGTGGTACTTGGCACATCCTTCGACGGAGTGTCAACTCCGATGTCAGCTTCAGAGGTGGTCGGTCAAAGGGCGTCAGCCAGTGGTGGTCGTCTAGCAGAGAAATCCAGTTCAGAGGTGGTTGGGACCTTCTCTGGGCGAGGATCACGGGCCTGACGGGTGATGGGGGAGGCGTCCAGGGCTGACATCAGAGGCAACGGCAGAGGACGGGAACATCCCTCTGGGTGCTACGTCGATGGGTGGCTGGGGTTATTGCAGTTAACCCGGCAACATCTACTGGAATGGGCGACTCTCGAGCATCGTTGAGGTTGGTGGCGGCGGTTAAATAATTCTTCTAACCCCGCATCAGCATCGGCGGCTATTGCACGAGATTAACCCATCGGGTTTTGAAAAAGGACACACGGTCCGCGTTTATAAGACGGGAGCTACACTCCTGTACGTTTTGTGGCTTCGAAAGATGCGTTAAAAAGTCACGTCAAAAGGTGCGCTTTCCAATAAATCGCCAAAACCTCCTTGCCAGATCCCTCAAAACTAGCACATCAATTTTCCTCTCAGCCAATCAGAGAATTTACAATTACAACTTCGGTTACAGTTAAACATAATTCCAGACCAGTACGTAAAACGGTCTCAAAAACACGAACTCAACTCACATACCAGACCCCAGATGTGTAACATGATACAGGAGGAGAGGCCGATGTGGGGACCCAAAAGGGTGGAAAAGACTCCAGACAGGGGTTATCACCCCATTTACAACTAAAAAGCTCTTAGGGGGTTATGAAAAAGGGGGAAATTTACGTTTGGGCTTAAATGGAATCAAAAGTGCAGGTTCCCAAGTACAAGTTTGACAATTAAATAGGATACATCAATATTACATAAATTAATTAATACAATTAGGGGAGTCTGAAATTAAATTAAATAAAAGAGGAATTAAAAATTAACCAATTATGGTTTTAACCATAACATTCCCTACGCGTACCTCTTAAAAAAAGTTAAGAATTAACTTTTTTTTCACAAGAATAAAAACACAGATCTAGTCAAAAAGTAAACAGCAGCAGACTCTCCCACCAAAAATTATCGTCCCCTACATGGGGTGTTCACAAATATGGCAAAACTTTAAAAACTAACACAATAAGGTCACACAATGCATAACAAAGACAAATGGGATTTAACCGGACGAGAAAATCTAAAAGTTAAACTCAAACATCTTAAAATTAGAGGCCCTACAGTAACTAAAATAAATTAACAATTAATTAAATCAGAAATACAACATTAAATTCAACCTATTGCTTAGTTAGAGTCCTTGAAGCAATTTAGGTTTTAAGCAAAATAATTACAAGCAAATCAATCTTATCAAACAATGCTATTACAGATAGTCAACAATGATCTTAAAACTAAAAAATGATTAAATAGTTACAAGCTAAAATCAACAGAGAATTAACAATTTAAGTCTGAGGATGGCAACCCTAAACAATTATAAAACAAAAATTAAAAATCAGAACTTACTCCAAGAAGAAAAGTATTTGACCACACTTCAAATGTAAACAATCAGTTTAGAAAAACCCATATCAATAAAGATGACAGCAAAACAACCAGCTCAAGGGGTTGTACAGGTAAGAAAATACCTTGTTAAAATTAAAAACCTAAATAAATGCATTCAAACACAAACAGGAAAGTTCAAGCGAGCAAAGAAGAAGGGGAAATTTAAATGTGCGCTAAAACAAACAACCAACAAAAAAAAAACATGTGACCCAAGACCAGCTTAAAATCACAAGGTAAACCAAGGTTGAAAGGGGGAAGGTTACTCGCAGAAACAGACCTAGCTGCTATTGAATACAACAAGTGAAAAGAACAAAAATCTAAATACAAGTAAATTGGGCAAGCCGGAGAAAATTTCAGGCACGAAGACAACTCAAGATCATTTGTGAAGTGACCACAAGTTTAAAAAGTGGGGAACGATGGTAGTACAAAATACACGGAAATACAATGACACAATAAAACACTTAATAGGTAGTACTTCTCTTCTTTCCAAGAGACCTCTCTGGGGCGTACACTACACTATTTTCTCTACTACACAGAAATACAATTTTAATGTACCAACAACTATTTTACCCAAAATTTAATATCAAAGTGTCCCAAAAATCAAAGCCAGCATGTGGTCAAAGGCTCAAAAGAACAATAGAAAATGAATGTCCCAGGTTGTATGAAAGTCATTAGACGTTAAATCACACGATTAGGTCAAGACACTTCTATAACATGACCAAAAATACAAATATCCAGAAAATACACAATAATCAATCACAAAATTAACAAACTAAAATTTATTGAAGGTAATTTAACTCATAACTGACATAATTGCACCAAGCAATTTCTCTCTCAATTCCTAACTCTAAAATTTCATTACTCAAAAAATAACCTTCCAATAAAAAAAATTAAACTTCACTCTTAAAACAATACTCTAAATTCAAAATTAGGCAGTTCCACAAACATTACTCAAAAGGGTCAAAAAACTTCATCAAGGCAAAACTTTAAACAACTCTTAAAACATTCCAATCTGTATGTAAACAAACCGATTATCAAATTCTCAACTCAAAAATAATAAATTCATAACTCAATTAAACTTAAGATAATCAATTAATAATCCTCAAACACAAATTAAAGTTCAATTAAATCCCTAAACACAAAAAGAAAGAACACAAACACAAATGTAAACAAACATCGCGACACATCTCCGGTCGGCGAAATATCGCTGAAGTTAGGCCTAGCTAAGCCGCAAAAATGCAGATTAATAACTAAAAACATCCTAGGTCACTGCACCACTGTTGTAGTTACTTTTACGGGTTAAATAAAACCTACTATTAAAAGAAAGAAAAGAAGAACGATAATATTAATCGTTGTTTAATTTAAGAATTTACCTGGCGTGATCGTATAGTTTTGAACAGACAAAAAACACAAGACTAAAAATTGTGACCAAAAGAAAACAAATTTATTAAAACACTAAAATTAAAAAAGGAACGGAACACTTAAGAACCTTACAAAAAGCCAAACAAGTTAAAACTAAATAAATTAAAAGGGGGAGGGTAAACTAAAATTAAAAATTACTACCTTCAGCTGATTTCGTCGAGAGAGATGTGGCAGGAGATCAAGGCGAATACAATACGAGTGCCCCCCAAAAAAAGAAAACATGGCCAAGCCGCTACGGCCATACTAAGTGTCCAAGATTGGGAGGTGGACAAAAAGGGGGGTGGTACTTGGCACATCCTTCGACGGAGTGTCAACTCCGATGTCAGCTTCAGAGGTGGTCGGTCAAAGGGCGTCAGCCAGTGGTGGTCGTCTAGCAGAGAAATCCAGTTCAGAGGTGGTTGGGACCTTCTCTGGGCGAGGATCACGGGCCTGACGGGTGATGGGGGAGGCGTCCAGGGCTGACATCAGAGGCAACGGCAGAGGACGGGAACATCCCTCTGGGTGCTACGTCGATGGGTGGCTGGGGTTATTGCAGTTAACCCGGCAACATCTACTGGAATGGGCGACTCTCGAGCATCGTTGAGGTTGGTGGCGGCGGTTAAATAATTCTTCTAACCCCGCATCAGCATCGGCGGCTATTGCACGAGATTAACCCATCGGGTTTTGAAAAAGGACACACGGTCCGCGTTTATAAGACGGGAGCTACACTCCTGTACGTTTTGTGGCTTCGAAAGATGCGTTAAAAAGTCACGTCAAAAGGTGCGCTTTCCAATAAATCGCCAAAACCTCCTTGCCAGATCCCTCAAAACTAGCACATCAATTTTCCTCTCAGCCAATCAGAGAATTTACAATTACAACTTCGGTTACAGTTAAACATAATTCCAGACCAGTACGTAAAACGGTCTCAAAAACACGAACTCAACTCACATACCAGACCCCAGATGTGTAACATGATACAGGAGGAGAGGCCGATGTGGGGACCCAAAAGGGTGGAAAAGACTCCAGACAGGGGTTATCACCCCATTTACAACTAAAAAGCTCTTAGGGGGTTATGAAAAAGGGGGAAATTTACGTTTGGGCTTAAATGGAATCAAAAGTGCAGGTTCCCAAGTACAAGTTTGACAATTAAATAGGATACATCAATATTACATAAATTAATTAATACAATTAGGGGAGTCTGAAATTAAATTAAATAAAAGAGGAATTAAAAATTAACCAATTATGGTTTTAACCATAACAAAAATGCACATAACTATGTTTTTTTTAATTCTTTAAAACTAAAATAACTAATCTAATTAAACTAAAAGGAAATATTGACAACTAAATTACCCAGAATAGAGGACATAACAGACGATAATTGTCGTTTTAATGCTCCAAATTTGAAAATTTCCCTGATTTTTTTTTGTGAAATTTTGAAAATTTCCCTGATATTTCCAGAATAAAAAAATTCCATGATAATTCCCTGATTTCCAGGTTATGTTGCCACCCTGAACATATTAGAAATGTGATTAACAAAAACTATTTTGTTAACACAATGCACACAGTAAACCATTTTGTGCTGTTCTCATTATGGGTCATTACATTGAGGGGAAAACTATATTTACTTCTGCCAAACATTATGAGCTATTGTCTGACAAATATTAATATTTGTAATTAGAACTGTGAATATATAGATGTGCATAAAAATATAAAAAGTTACAATTTTATATTCTGTATATTATTTACTTGTTTTTAAAAAAATTATATAGGTAAAGGCCACACTATACAGGCCCCACGTAGTTTAAAGGTCAGAGGGAAAAATAGGTTAACAATCAGCCTTGTTGACATGTCCGACTTCTCTCTACACAATGGTAAGTCATTTATACTGATGGGCTGATCACCCCGTGGAGTTATGTAGGCAGAAACTTATACCACAGCAATGGCTGATACTCCCCTTCAATACAATAAGGTAAAAATTGGCGTGTACGAAAAGTACCACTTTCCTCTACATGTTGGTATATTATTTATCCCCAAAGACTAACTCCACTTATAAGGATATGAAAAGTGAACCAACGAAGCTATGCAGGGTTCCAAATTAGGAGATAAGTTAGGCGTCATTAACACCTAGCAATTTATTTTTAATTGACAAAATATTCTACCTACTATAATTTTAAAATAATTCAAGTTGCATAAGCACAGCTTCCAACTGTTACGATATTTTTGTAATTGTTTTAGCTTCTTTTGCATATAATTAGAAGCATGTTTCCATTAGTAGTACACCAAAAATATTCACATTTTACTGACAAAATTACTGAAGAGTATGAGAGAGACAATTGAAAATCCAACGTTTTTGACATAAAAAATAAGGACTGGTTGTAAAAATACAGTTGTCAAACAGAAGTTTTTATAAAAAGAAAGTGAGGCGAAAAAATGACGAATGGTTGTAAAATTAGGGTCATCAAACACAAATTTTTAGGTGTAAAATACAACTAATGACCACTAGTTTTGAACCTTGAGACTACATAGCAGTACGATTTTATAGATGATATCACATAATTTTTTTTTATGAATCTAAGTAGAGCCGAGCCGACAACAGTGAAACTAAGTAGTGACGTTCAGATAATGTATAATGGCACCTATAATACCAGTGTTGTCATTTTCAATCGACTACACCACAGTAGCACTGGCAACACGCAAGCCAATGCCCATTTGACAATGCTTCACTGGTTTCAATCATTTGTCCCATGATGGACTCCATGTAAATTGCCAACCTTATGTAAGGTGTTGAATTCCAAACTAAACCTAGCACACATCATTATAAATTTAAAGAAGATATTTCTTAGCAATAGAAGGGAACTCACAAGGTCCCTGAGGCACTTCATGGCAGAGACCTCTTCCGGGATGGAGACGATGCGATTGTTTCTCAAGTTGAGCACTTGCAGCAGCTGCAGTCGGCACAGGGACGGGGGGAAGACGCACAGCTGGTTGCGGCTGAAACACACACATAACTTTTAAATCTCTTTTCTTCAATTATGAAATAATAATTTTTGTAATGAATTTGGATGCATTACAAAGATAAGGGGGCTACATATCTTAAATTAGTGGAGCCTTAATAATTTGTTTTTAATGTGGGAATGCAAATTACTTTGTGCTTTGATTAACTATCTGCTACAATGAATTATAAAAATAAAGTTATTATTTTTAATGTACTAGAGTATTGCAGTGGACCACATGGTTGCACCATACACTTGAATTCAGAAAGGTTGGCACGATTTAGCTTGAATGCAAGTTGGGTTTAAGTCAGAAAAAGAGTAGAATTTGTTTTAGCCTCTTTCTGTTTTAAACCAAACTTGATTCTAATTTTTACTGACCGGCATACAAGTCAACCTACCTATTTTTTAAATAAAATGTTTACTTAACTATCTTGGTGTACACACACTTTTTTAATTTTATCAAATCTTCTTAAATCCAAACTTTGTAACACCAAAATATTAGATAAATGGTAAAAACACATTTCCAGAGTTGGGTTACAGAAAAAATATTTTACATATGGAAATATCTCATTTTCAATTATATAGTTGTAGCAGGATCGGCCATTGCTACGAGATGTAATGCCGTTTATCGTCTCCTTGTAGTGACAGCGAAATTCACATGATTGCCGCTATAATGCATTTGAGCACTGTTCTTAGGATGTATCATGATTATCTCAACACAAAGCAAATGTGGCTGTACTTTTCCATTGCATTCTTTAGGGAGGAGTGCATTTAAAAGTAAGATAAAGACTATTAAGTTACAGCTAACGTCAATTTCGTTATGCTGGTGAATCGTTGCCAATTTACAGCTTAGAGCAATTTTTCTTCTATATCTTTATTATTAATAAATTTGTGTCTAAATTTTAATTTTAAAATAAAAGATTTTTAAAAAATATTAAGTTCATTCACTGTTCTTAATTTTCACCTTTAATGCACATGTGTCTCAAATGCGCATTTAAACTGTAATAAGCCATTGTGTGCTGTGTCGAAGAATCTTGAACTCCTTCAAAAGTAACAACAACACTAGAATACCAAAAATTAATGGTACTGAATAGGAATCGCTTGAGCGCAAGACAAGTATGAGCAATAATTTTTACTGTGGTCTAAAGACAAACAGATGACAACTGCCCCTGTGGACCCACCTGAGGTTGAGATGGGCCAGGGACTGCAGGCTGGCGACACTGTCTGGGAGTGAGCGGATGACATTGCCATAGCAGTCCAGATCCTCCAGCAGGGGGCAGCAGCACACTTCCTCAGGCAACTCCCCAAGGCGGTTCTTGGAGAGGTCTGGAAACAACACAACTCCTTGAAAACACTCCTGGCACACAAACGTTTATGAAGAATGTTATAAAATGGAAATTAAAACTAGGTTCCTTAAATTGCTTAACTACAATACTTTTTTATAAAATAATTATCTGAATTTGGTGAGACTTGGTAAAATCAGTCTTCACTCGGAAGAAAGTTTTCAAAAACTTATCCTTTCACTCTAGACATTTTTTTAAAGGGAGACTGCCTATTTTCCTGAAAAATAGGCACCCTTCTTAATTCCAACCATATAATTCAGTATTCAAAAATCATTTTATTTTATATTTTTGTCCTCCACTGTCAAAATGAAGAATCTATTATATATACATGTTTTTCCCCACCTTATGTGACAATCTTTTTTAGATAACTGACTTTAAAAATTTCTACCTATTTCAAGAATTAAACATCTTTTAGTGGCTTGGAATAATTTTTTTAACAGTAAGTGCATTTGATAGATATTTGTTTATCAGCTAAGGCTATAAAGGTAGATGTTTTTAAAAAATCTTCATTTTAATGACTCAGTTTGTCTGTCGGATTAAACAAAATAAAAATCAGGCCTATTGCAGGCTTAATGCATTTTATCTAACTTGACTAGTTTTCAGATTTTATTTGGTGTTTGCTTAACATCAGCCAACAAGATATTCAAGTTTATTAAAAAATCGTTATTTTGCCAGGGCATCTTCTCCAATTTGGAAGATGTCGATTTATGTTCTAACAAATCCATTACAAATGATCTTTCTTCATTTTTATTTTGTATTTTCAGTAATTTAATTATTAGACATGTTAATTTTAGCAATTTTTTGTTGTTGCAATTTCTACAATTAAGGATTTTGCATCCATTGAAGGGAGTGTGCACAAGAAAAAAAAAGTGCCAGTCCTTTCAAAATTTCATCCTCAACCACCTGTCATCCTGTCATTCAAGAACCACAAAGAATAATTTTAAACCATTCCTGTGCTAAGCTGAGCTTCATTCAGCTCTGTGCAGGGTGTAATCTACATCATAAATTAGAGTAGCCAAAATATAAACTTTATTTCTTACCAAAAGTTGCATTTGGAAAACCATATGCTAGATACTAATATGGAAAAAAAAGTGTATGACAGATTTAGTTTGCACAGGTAGACACAAAAATTTCAATTATTAAGCATTGGAATAAAATATCCAACAGTATAAAATTTATAATTATCAGAAATTAATTTTAATAACTTTCAAGGTACCTAAATCATGCAAACTTTTTTTATATAATTATCTACAGTTTACAACTTTACAATTTACATGTCATTGTGAGTTTGCATATTCATGCCACTGAGTATTTTTTGGAAATTTGAGGTTAAGAGCGCATTTAAATAAACAAATTGTGAACTATATGGTATGCAATTGCAGTAAGTGTTGAACAGTTATATTAATTGGCAGAAAATCTTAATGAGAGTTGTTTTCCCATTCTCATAATGACAATCTAAACTATTGTAATGGCTGTACAAAAAAATTTGTCAAATGTCACTTATTACATCTATGCACTTATACATCAAAATGTAATAATAATAATATCAATAAAAGGTTTGTGTAACATTCTAACAGCAAAATACCACTTATTAAGCATTGAATAAACTTTTCAATAGCACAAAATTCATTCGTGTAACTTACAATGGTAATATAAAACTACACACACTTTTTAGAAATTTACAGCTTATTATGAATATACATATTTTATTTAAAATAATTGGGTTTCCGCAAAACTATAACAATTGCCGACTTACACGATGACGTATTTTACAGAATACCATCCAGTATCCGCTGTGTTTCAGGTGCACTTTTGAAACGTTAAAGTGTCTTAATTAGTCGATATCAATAATGAAAATGGGTTAAGTAAGCACTCACCTGCCCTGATGACATCGCTCATGTCATATTTGCACGCAACTTTGGGGAATTCTTTGAGCTTCCGACAGTTGAGCTGAAGGACCCCTTTGAGCTGGGCGTCCTCAAAAATCCTGTCCACATATCGCATCGAAGCGCCCGGACAAGAGTTAGGAAGCATCATCATGCACTGTCATGGTGATGGGAAGAGAGAATTTTGAATAATAACATTTGCTTAAATTTTAAGAATTACTCAACAATCAATTAACAACAGCATAGTTTCGTCTTGTCTAGGGCTCGGCTCGGTTACAGTCACAAGTCAAGGATTTCTGGACAGTGAAGAATAATCGGTTCTTTTGTACCTGTTCTTTAAATAAATGGGAACAATTTGTTCTTACGAGATAACAAAATCCCGAAATCTGCTAACCATTTACAACTAAAGGCGTTAAAGCTTTTTTATTCTGATTTGTAATTAATTAAATTGCATTCATTTCAAGTGTTAGGATTTAAATTAATTAAAAATATCATTTTTGAACTTTTTTGAATAAAAAAAAATACAAATTAAATGTGATTATAGCATTTTTTTTATAAATTTAACATATTCTGATTAATTATTTTGAAACAACTTCAACGAACTTACAAAAACCACCAAACGCGCCAAGGGGGAGGTGTTATCATAACTAGTGCCGTCACACAAAAAATATTTTTTTTTGGGGGGGGGGGGGGTTGAAACAAGAAATTTCCCAACTTAACGAATTAAAATTCCCAACTCAACAGTGCTAAAATTTCCCAGTTCAAACTTATCGAAATTTTTTATATATATTATTAGTATAGATAATATTAAACAGCTCTCTCACAAGCATTGATTGTTGCACTCATATTCCAATGTCCGTTCTGAGGTCTAATTTAAATGTAATCATACAAGTTGGGCAATTTCTAATCTTCTTAGCTTTCATTTGCTATTAATATTAATTTTCTTCAGGCATAATTTTTTCCAATTCGACTCGAGGATTTTTAGAAATTGAAATTCCCAACTTTCAGGGTTTCCAGATTATTTGGGGAGTCGGGCTCACCCCCAAACCCCCTGGTGCGACGACGGGCCTAGTTATCAATTTGACTGTTATCTATTCGACCGCAATTGTTGACATTTATGCGCTTTTAACAATCCGAAATTTTAAATTAAATAGAACGTTGAGAAGAAAAAAATATTCACCGATTTTGAAAATTATTTTTATTTTTTAATCAAATTTTTGGTAAAAAATTCAACAACAAAAAAATCATCTGTCTCACTTAACAAATATATATACAATATCTTGAAATTTCGATCAACCGAGCTTTTTTTTTATTTAACCTTCTCTCCAATTTCAAAATAATTTTATTGTTGGACAGCGTATTATTCACACACACAAATATATATATATATATAATATAAATATATATAATATATATACATATATATTAATTATTAATATTATTTAATTATAATAATTAATTATTTAATATTAATTTGAAACAATATTTTTTTTTTAAATTGGTAATTTTAATTCTATACCAAAAAATTTTGCGCCGATTTCAAAAAGTTGTAATAAGTATTTTATACTTATTATTAATATTTAAAGACTTACATTTTTTCCACTTGTTCCTAAAATTAAAAATTATTTAATTTTTTTCGCGTATATTTTCTTAAAATATACCTTTTTTTTAAAAAAAAATACTCTTTTATTTTAGTTTTATAAAAACATATAATTTTTTTAAAATAAAATATAAAATCGTAAAAAAATCATACTTCTGATTGCATTCTAGAAATTATAAAACAGCTTCAAATGGAATCAATAATTGGAAGATTCACATTCAAAACATTACGATCTTTTTTTAAATACGAGGATACGCATGTATTGATGCAAAAAAATATACAACGATCATACAAACAAATATTTTGAAAATTGCAATAGTTTTAAAATAAAATATTTTGTATAGATTTTCTTTATCGGGGAATTCCTGATTGTGAAAACATTTTTAGTTTTAGTAATCACACACTTCACTCCCATATCCGAAAAGAACAGATTTCATTAAACAAGAACTTCAGCAAAGTATACCGAGTAGTGATAACGAGTTCCTAAGAAGAACGGAAATATAACAAACTCGGACAATCAATCTTCTGGATTCTTGCTACAAATAAATTTGCATTACAGTTGCAAAATACAATGATAATTTTCACATTATATATAGTTGGTTAATTAGTTAAAGTTATGTAGCACTGGAACCACACAATACGGTCTGAAATCCACCCGGAAGGAGAAATCCGGGAATATTACCTCGTTGTTTGCGATCATGGTTAGAAAACGAGAACAGCACCTCAGCTGGTAACTCACAAAACCTAAGTAGTAAACCTGACATATATATATTTTAGACTATGAGGAACGAAACTGGTAACCCTAACCTTTCAACTACAAACCTTGCTCTAATCGATCGGTCACCGAGGGTTCTTTCATAGAGTCTATAAATCCTTCCTCAAAAATTGGTTATTAGTCTCTGATTATTCCTGTATGCACCTCACAGTTTTGATTTTCAATTTTAACCGAATCTATGAGTTACAATTTATCAATATAAAAATGTAAAAACCTAACCTCATTCTTAAAAAAGATGTAGTCATTTATGACGTAACGCATATGTTTTATCAAACCAAACCAGCTTATATTTTACAATTTTAGTGGTTTTTACTTACTTGATCTGGCAACTGTGGTGTAAAACGTAAACTGTGGTTTTGTGTATATTATATAAATATGGTTTTGGAGTTATATTTATTAATATTTCTTGCCTAAAAGAAGATATTTTTATTCTAAAATACGATGTTAAGCAACGATATGACGTTTCGAATGATCACTATCCCATTTAAGAAGTATAGCTAAACACTTAGCTAATGAAAATACTATTAAATGAGCGGTATTTCCGTAGATTTGAGACATTTTTCTGGAATGCAGAAAAATAAATCGTTTTTAGACTATTTTGTCTTCTTGTAATAACATTCGTCATGTGGAATTAGATATAACCTGTCATTTTGATAATTTTCCATTTCTATAAAATGTGTAAAAGGTGTGCGAAAAAAACATTTGCAGACAGAGAAATGTGAGACTGAAGTAACAGGATCGACGTAATCATTCTTCATTTACTGTTTCTTACTAAATTACATTTTGCGATAACGATGGCTCCGGAACTATTAATATTGCAGGCATCGCATACTAATGAAATTGCATGGATTCACTGTATTGTCACAGTTTATGGCAATTAAATTTCTTTTGCCTCTGCCTTGTCATAAGTAATTGTTTGTGATATCGAAATTTCAGTTTGGCCTCTTATCTCGAATAGTTCGGAATCTTTCAACAATTCTTTGTAATTAAAGAAAAAGATCAATTTGCTTGAGTTGTTTACTATGTCTTCCTGTGATATTTATCTTCTTACTAACATATGTAGCTCCCTGTCTGGTCAGTTAACATCCATAATAACTTTTTTAGAGATTAATCCTTAAACAAAGGAAATTTTCCTTGCTTCTCATTTGTGTATGATTCAATACTTCATATTACTATTTTCTGCCAAATTACCATTCATTCCCTACTTTGAGTCATTGCATTCCAATATATAAATATGGCATTAATTTCCAACATTGACCAAATGCGATTATTAGTATTAAACATTTCCAGTACTTGTGTTCTGATCAAGCTGAATGTTAGTCATATTTGTCTACTTGCCCAACTTTTGCCAGGTCTTGTGTGCAGGTCCAGTTAACGGCCACTTCAAAAAACACATTCCTCCTCAGGTGTGGCCCGCAGTCTTGTGAGACACGACTAACTGCGAGACCTCCTTGACGATGATAATTTGCTTGTGGCAACTATCTTAATAAACATGTTTTTCGAATCCCTCACTTTTACCAGATATTGTGTTCAGTTAATTGCAATGTTTACCAAACTTTGAACAAGACTTCTCTTTGGGGGGTGTGGTATTTTGTTTGTTTCTCATGGGACACGACTCACTGCAAAACGTAGTCTTCAATTTGTTCCTTTGCCTCATGAGACACGACTAACCACAACACCTCCGTCACATGGAAATGATGCTCTTGAGCCCTAAACCTTGCCCTGTCTGCGCAGCCAGAGACTGGTCCCTGTGATGTCTTCCATGATGGGGGCGGAGGAAGGGGGTCCGCACCACTTCTGGACCGCCATGTACGACTACGAGGCAACAGGGGAGGACGAGCTCTCCCTCCGACGCGGAGAGCTTGTGGAGGTGCTCTCCCGGGACGCCAAGATCTCCGGCGATGAGGGGTGGTGGACGGGCAAAATGGGGGACCGTGTAGGGGTCTTCCCCAGCAACTTTGTGGTGGCGAACTTAGGAGAAACCGTTGGTGGTGGTCCCAGTAATTTTGTCCCATGTCCATCCACCGGTCCTTTTGAAATCCCCTTTCAGGAACTCCAGCTGGAAGAGGTGATTGGCGTGGGGGGCTTTGGAAAAGTGTATCGTGGCACATGGAAGGAGGAAGTGGTGGCTGTAAAAGCCGCACGCCAAGACCCGGACGAGGACGTATCCGTGACAACGGAGAGTGTACGTCAGGAGGCGCGGCTCTTCTGGATGCTGCGCCACCCAAACATTGTGACGCTGAAGGGGGTGTGTCTGGAGGAGCCCAACTTGTGCCTCGTCATGGAGTGAGTGCTCTGATTTTATTTTTATGACCTGTTTCTAATATTGTAGGCAATGTTGGGGAACCAAGAATATACAAACAGTAGTACAATTTTTTCTGTTATGAGTTATGGATAAAGCTTGATGAGCGATATCACAATACAATTATACCTTTTGGCTATCTACTCGGAAAGCAATAATACTCATAGCACAGTGTTCATTTGAAGCAGGTTTTTTAAGGGCTGCCTGCCCTTTTATGCATGAATTTTGCCTTTTATGCCCTTCTTGCCATCTATAAAATCCCATTATTCATCTGAATGCCTAATCATTCTTATCCTTTTCACTTCAATAGTAAAAATTGGGGAACTATGTACAGGACATTTGACGCAGTTTTTTTTTCGACGAAAAAAGTCGCTAAACGGTTTTTTGATTTGCACTGATGAATTTTAGAATTTAGTACCAAGTTTTATGCAGCAGAAGCAGTTATTAGGCTTCACTGGTGTTTTTAATTATTGACCAACACTCTTAATAAAAAAAAAATTGAACAAATGTGGTATCGTTATTCTTTAAAAAAAAATTCCACATTTTAAAAATGAAATAAATTCTTTTTCGAAATTAAGGAGCATTGTTTTCGGATTTCCAGACAGACAGCATAATCCATGGCGCCTCGCATCTGTTCATTCTGTTTTTATTTTTAGAAAAACAAGCAGCATATCTTTACATAGAAAAATGCAACTGTATGACCTTCACCTTCAATTCTAAAAATTGATTAAACCCCCTTCTTATAGTCTCCGGTCCTGTTAAAATGTAGTATTGTGTAATCTATTGTTGCCGTACAATTGCGTAATTTATAGGCATTTAGATGGGTGGGAAGGGGAGGTCATGAGGTTGCCATTAATGTCTTTGTTTTCATCTTCGTCTCTTTAGCTAAATGAAGCGAATTGCGCAAAATTCAGTTTTAAATTATTTTAATAAAAGGAACAAATGTAAAGTCGAACATGACAGCAGCAGCAACACAATCACTGCTGTTTCCATTCAAGAAAGCTTGTCTGTTTGTTCACAATCTACGCCACAGAATTTTCATCGCGCAAGTATGTTTAAAGATACCATTATCTTGATTTTTAACATATATCATATTTCGAAATCTTTTACATTCACTAATATTTCCGGAATTATTCATATTATGCAATTGTACTTCAATTTAATTTAGCATTAATTGTTCAATTTATAATTTAATTTCAAATTATTATTATTAATGTAATTTCACATGATTTTGGCAGCACTAACATTTTTGATCACCGGCCGCCACTGATTGATATTCGTAAATTTCAACTTTTATTGCATTTCATAAACTGTGTAACAAGACTGCAGTTTAATTTAACTAAATAATTTACTAAATATTGCTGTAAGAGTAAGGGCATCATGCCTTTTCTGCATGAGTTGTCCCCCATCAAGCCCTTTCTAAACACCCTAAATCACTTGGCCGATATATGTTCTCATCCTTTTCACTTCAAAAAACAGTTTTTTCTTCCTCTTTGATAGAAGAATTTTCGTTAATTGAAAATGTTTTTTCTAAATTGATTCTTCGATTTGAGATTAAAAAAAAAATATTTCCTTTCCAATTTAATACTATTTTTTTTTTATTTCATTTATTAGGTATCTAGAGCTAACTCAAGTTGCAGGTTTAATGGAAAATAGGCATTTAGCACTGCAGTATTTTTATTTTATAAATGGAAAATTTAAGATTTTCTGCATATTAACAAATTTTTTCGTTTTGAAAGTCTTCTTTAGTTGCAATTGGGTTTTACAGTTATTTGACTACATTATAAGAACCAAGTAAAACTACAATTTAAAAAAAACTAATTTAATGCCACGATTATTCCAACTTTGATAATAGAATTATATGGCAGATTGATCAAGATTTGTGTACTTTTTTAATTTTGATTGGGTTTGTTAAGTATTTAATTATCATTATCTAACCAGATTGCAGATTTTATCAAAAATCAATTTTGCATCCTCATTAAAGTGCCCATTGGAAAAAAAAGTACCCTTTTCTCAAAAAAATGCTCTGCTCCTTTTAATTTCTAGAGTGAATCCGGATTAAATATTACGATGTGATTAGAATGAATATTTTGAATGAAATTTATGCCAATCATGCTATTTCTCACTGAGCTGCTGTGTTAGAGTGGGTCACCCTAAATGTGTAACATAGTTCTTCTATGTCTTTTTACGTAGTGTCCTTTCTTGAGAAAATTCAGGTACAGCTAGCTGCACTTATTTACGTCCTCACTAACACAGCCAGTGTTTAAGCATAGTAATGGCAGTGGGGAAAATGAAATTTTTACTTTTAAACATTTTTGGTGGAATACTTTTAAGCATATTATTTGCAAGTAGGCATGTCAGCTGTGGTACTTGTTCCGACGCCACCTGACACAGCAGTGTTTAAGCTTGGCTTTGTAAACATTTTAGGGCTTAGATGTCGTATGAAGACTTTTTTGTCAAATTTTGGGACATTTACTAAGTGGTGATAATTTAATGAAAAAGATAACCTCTACTTAGGATTTTATAGGCATGACTTGCCAATACTTAACTTGATAGGCACTCATTATAATGTAATCCTGAGTATGTTTATGTCGCCCTGCAAAGCTTAAATTTGTTAAACTGTACTTTTAACTATTGATTTCATGTGCTAATTAATTAATGTTTTTGAGGTTGAATTAATTTACATTTCCTCTTTGGCAATATTTAAACCTTTAGTGACTTTTTTGTCGCCATAAATGTAAACATCAGAAAAGCCTTTATACTTTCTATTACTACTTATTGCTTGAATTTTATTGTAAAATTATACATGTATTTTATGACCAAATTTTAAAAAAATCGTCAGTTCATGTACTTACAATATTATTCCAAATATTTGATTATAAACAATTAGAAAGAAGAAAATAAAATTTTATTATTTTAACTATTTTTGTAGACTTTTTTTATTTTCATTTAAGTTAAAATAAATTTTTAAGTGTTTTAGTAAAATGTGATTTTAAGTTTCGTTAAGTTTTCAATCCTAGCTCTTTCTAGGCAAACATATCAATTTGTGAGTGTTTATCCTTTTAGGTATGCTTGTGGTGGCCCCTTGAACCGCGTGCTCTCCGGGAAGCGCATTCCACCGGACGTCCTGGTAGATTGGGCAGTGCAGATTGCAAGGGGGATGAACTACCTGCACTACGAAGCCCCCATTTCACTCATACACAGGGACCTCAAGTCCAGCAATGGTAAGAAAATTCAATTATGAGTCTGGACTGGATATTGAATAACATGCTTTCTCTATATTGAAGATTTCATAAAGATATAATGCCGGTTTTTAGTTAAAAATAAACTGAAAAACAATTATTAACCCTATGCATTCGAGGGAACATCAGTGATATTTAGTTTTTTTTTTTAATGGAACAGTTGCATCCCCTTCCTGTTCTTTTAAAAAAGTATTCTTAGATCACCCACATACTTTACTTTGTGCTTCTAGATGAAGAAAAAAAAATTCAATTAAAATTTGTAAAAGAATAACTTTTTTAACTCAAGAATATGTTGTTCTTGTTCAGTTTGAAGAACAGAAAGAAAAATGTGTCATTATGTTAGTGGTTCAAGTGCAGAGGGTTCATTAAAATATGTTGATAGCCAAGTAATGTTATACTTTTAAATGGAATTAGATACATAACAAGTTAACGAAAGAAAAATGTTTTTTTAAGTTCAAGAACACATTGTTCTCTTTCAATTTGAAGAACAGGGAACGAAGCATTATTGCTCAAGTGGTGACTAAGAGTCACCACTTGAGTTCAAAGGGTTAAAAAAAATATATAGTAGGATGTTTTTCTCAATAACTTCTAAAACATTTTCAAATCAAATTTTGAGTTATAAAGTTAAATTGGTAATGGTCCTTCTACAAGCAGAACATTTTATCATGCTGTGGTTTCAACTGTGTGACATAGGGTTTGTGTGTTTTTTAGTGCTGCTGAGCGAGCCACTGGAGAATGGGGGGGACTTGCGGCACAAGACCCTGAAAATCACAGACTTTGGACTTGCAAGGGAGGCCCACAAGACAACCCGCATGTCTGCCGCAGGTACCTACGCATGGATGGCCCCGGAGGTCATCAAGGCGTCCACCTTCTCCAAGGCCAGCGATGTCTGGAGGTGCAACTTACTCACATTTTATTAAGAGTTATTTTTTAAATGTTATATTTACTCAGGTTTAATAGTTCTCTAAAAATTCTTTATATTTAATTTTTAAAAGTGTTGCAACAAATAGGAAAAGTACTACAACTGTACTCAACTTCTACAGCTGTAGAAATGAGTGTCGCTTTTCACATGTGTAGTTCTATAAAAAATTTTGTTTCATCTTCCTCCTCTTTGCTTTAAGTAATTAAATATATATATATATATATACATACATACATTCATACAAATAAATAGCAAAAATAATAAACAAAAATTAAGCGTGAAAAGATAAATAAAAAGTTGCATAGAGCTACCAAATCTATGCAGTGACTTTGTCCTTTTCTAGTACTTCGTATATTTGTACCTGTTCTTTCTTTTTTGTGTGTTTTTGTGTTATATATAATAAAATTTGCCTTGTTTTATCCTTGCATAAATGTGTGATGAATAATTTTCTAACCTTTTGACTTCATTGTCAATGTTTTCAAATAATTTAATATTCAAATAAACTTTTAATACTTTTTTCATTTGATCTGATTAGTATCTACTTCACAACATTTCTTCATGACAATTTGCAAATTTTTAATAAAAAATGCACTAAAAGTTTTTTTTTTTTTAATTTAAAGACTTATATTACTACTAAAACAAGAGAACTAAAACTAAAGAACAACTTCTAAACTTAATGTTCCTTAATGTTAAACTTAATTTGCAAATTTTTAATAAAAAATGCACTAAAAGTTTTTTTTTTTTTTTAATTTAAAGACTTATATTACTACTAAAGAACAACTTCTAAACTTAATGTTCCGACACTGTTTCAATGTTGTGTTATTTATAGGCATTGTTCTAATGAACCGAGCTTTAGCAATTTTGTCCGAAGCTGATTAAAATTTTATTTTAATCTGAAATAATCACATCTCTAAGAGCTATAAATTAATAACAATAAAAAAATTTCAACAGACTTCACTGTAATCTAAAATTTTGCAGATAAAATATTAATGCAAGAGACATATTTACGCTTTATGCTACACATTTTATGTAAAACTTTATGATCAAACTTAAGGCTATCCAGGCCTGTAGCCATGTAGGGGCCAGGGGGGGGCGTTGCCCGGCCTACAACTTTGTTTGCCCCCTCTAGAACAATTGAAGAATTCAAATTTATAGAAATTCACACAGAAAACCGTAACTAATCATTTTTTACACTCCTTCGTAAGGGGACAAATGGAGACACTTTCCCTTCCCCCCCTCCCCTTTCCTTCCCTCATTCTACTCCCAGCATCAAGAACCAAGCACTTCCAGGAAACCATGCTTGGAGGCGTTTCGTCGCGTCCCATCGTTTCAACTTCACCGTCAAGATTTCTCTCCTCCATCTTTCCCCCGGGGCCACTATACCCGGAGTGTTCACAACAGACAACTGACCACCCACAGGGGGTGAAACTAGCGTGGACTGGTTTTCATGACAGCGTGGTAGCATTGCCTATAGCGCTTTTAATCCCGAGCGCTAGCGACTGACGAACAAACGCCGTGGGTAAAATCACGGGGTAAATCAGAAACGTAGTCAAGGGGGAGGAAGTCCAAGTCCAACCCCTCCAGAAAAAAGCCTCTTTTCAAGCTGCGAGCATTGAAACAGGAAGCTGTCAATTAAGCATCGCAAGGTCACATGTACGAGTACAAACAAATAGCGGCCCTTCTGCTTCTCATTGTGTACTAGTGTACGACCATCTTCGTTTGCATAGTTTGGGAAAGCTTGTTAAAGGGAAGACATCTGAAAACGGACTAGTCGGTTGAATGTCTAAATTGAAGATTTATTGGGTACTATTATATATCTATATGTATTAGAACAGAAAACAGGTATGAATTATTTTACATCGAACAGATTATATAAATAATTGTTTCTTTCTATTCTCATATTAAATATATGTTATGGTGACAATTAGAAAATAATTTAATTGAATTAAATTTTCCACTTTTCCATTCACTTCAATATATTATCCTGTAAAGAATTATGAGATATAGAACATGTATAATATGTATGTGTCTTGGAACAAGAAAGAGCAGTGTTTCACAGACTTAACTTAGGACATAGGTCCTTCGAGTTCTAAACCACATACGTATATATATTCTTGTTGTAGTTGAATTTTAGAACCTTAATTTTTCAACAGGGGACCATCTGATTGTGGACAGCAATAATCAACCTAATACTGGAAATCTTTATTATAAAATTCAATATCTATTTCCTGTAGTTATTATAATTAATATTAAAACGTATCTCAAGATAGTTTTTTTTTATGACTCGTATTATGATTTTTTTGGTACATGCAAAAAAATCTAATGTAATAAATAAAAAAGAGCTGTTTGGTCCCACGAACCAGCGAGGAAACCATAGTTGAGTAGTCCCCGTTTGGAATCGAACCAGTGACCTATTGTTCCGAAGTCAAGCACGCTAATTACAAAGCTACAAAAGCATAGTCTTGCTTGATATTAGAAATATTTTTTAAAGACGTTTCTTTATGCAAATTTTGTTTTGAAACGCATTTTTATACAAACCGTGGATGTTTGTGAAATAAACGTACGATTCGTTTTTAATTTTGCTACAATTTAAAATTGCTTTCAGAAATTTATGTTCAGCAGCGAAGATCGAATTTAGTTGGTCAATTATTCAAGACGTTGGAATATTATTTATTGATTATTTTTGCTTGTAAAAAACTTCTTCCACCCGCATCGCTTGTTGCACCCCCTTCCTTTTTTTGGCAAAACTAAAACGTACAATGCGAGACTGAACGAAATATTTCAATAAAGTTAAGATGTAAAAACTGGGTTTCAATGTATACGCATCTCCCCCCTCTAAACATTTTTTGGATCCACTCTTGCATTGCATCCATCTGCAGATTTTGTTATCAACAAATATTTCATTAAAATTTGATTTTATAATAAAACTTTTCATACACAATTCAACTCTCTCTTATAACCTTACAATTTTTTAAATCCCTTACCGTAAAAGTTGGTATATATATGTGTGTATAATACAAGATGAAAATATTTTGCCCCCCCCCCCTCTTTTCCCCTTGCCCTACCTGGAGTAGTGTCTGCCCCCCCTGGATATATTGTCTGGCTACGGGCCTGAGGCTATCAATGTGTCAATATTGTTTGTCAAACTTTGAAAGAAGTGTTTCAGTAAAGTAGTGACATGTGCCTGTATCTTTCAGCTATGGGGTTGTTCTGTGGGAGCTGCTGACAGGGGAGACGCCCTATCGGGGCATTGACGCCCTGGCAGTGGCCTATGGTGTGGCGGTCAACAAGCTCACCCTGCCCATCCCTTCCACCTGCCCGCCACCCTTCTCCACACTCATGGAAGGTGAGGCGGCTAATTTATATCACTCTTTGCAGGTTTCTCAGCCAACATATTCTTTTAGAGCGGTGATTGCCAACCAACCTGGTGATCTTAGTAGATATTTTCCAACAGTGTTCACTCTAGAAATAAAAAGGGGCAGGGTGCTATTGGCAGGAAAAAGGCACTTCCAAAAAAGTTTGGGGTGGGCGAATCCACCCGTTAACACATCGGGATGCCCTTTGTGGATCAATATGATGCCCTTTGATAGAAATTACCGCATATTCATCGCGAATGCACAACTAGCGTAGTTAAAAAGTTTTTTTTCTTCTTCAGTCTTAATTAATTTAATTCCTATTTACACTTAAAACCTTAAGATCAATGCCTCTTTTTGAAGACAGTTAGGGGAGCAAAGACATTTGTGCTTGATTAAAGAAGCTAGGGAGCAAGAGCACTTGTACTTGACTGAAAAGGGCGGAATTTTTTTTAAAAGAGGGCGACATTTTCCCAAAAAAGGCTTAGAGGGTGCTATCAAGATTTAAAAAGGGCGGGCCGCCCTTCAAAAAACGCATAGAGTGAACACTGTTTTCCAATAACAAAACCTTTTATTTCCATCCATTTAATGTGCCGACCGACATGAAAGGTGTTGAAATATATGTAAGCACTAATATCACCACTATTATTTAAAGCAAGGTACAATAACTTCATAAATTACAAATGTTTTTTTTAAATTATTTAAGTTAAATAAGGTAGAAAGTATTTATTTAATTGATTAATTAAATGACCAGAAAGGCTAAAATATATATGGTCTTTTTTTATGGCTAAATGTTAGCTCTCATCCACAGACAGAAACTACTTAATTTCATTTGAACTAATTAGTCTCTGAATTAAAAGCGACAAGTGGCAGTCAGTCGGTGAAGTTTCTGCAGTGGCAGAGGCAGGAGCAATAAAAGATTTTCCTGTTGCAGGTTGCTGGAGCCCTGACCCCCACTCCCGCCCCATGTTCCCCCACATCCTACGTGAGCTCCTGGAAGCATGCCGCTCCTCCCCCTTTGTGAGCACCCCGCAGGACTCCTTCCACACCCTGCAGGAGGACTGGAGGAATGAGATCCACCACATGTTTCATGAACTCAGGTGCAAGGAGAAGGTAACACACACTCTCCATACAAATAAGTTTCTTTACTTTATGTTATGAATATATAGTTTTTTTTTTAGTTCTTTAACATGTAATAATCTGCCTACATTTCTATGTTAAAATTTTTAACAATTGATATTTGTTACACTTTAAAAATTTTCAAATTCATTTTTTAAAATTTTGAGTCATTTTATGGTTACATTTTCGTGTCATTCTTCTTCCTTTCTCACTAATGGGATACATTGTTGTGATTACTTATCTTGCTTATTGTTACGAAACTATGCCGTTGCACTACTTAACCATCCAAGGCTATTGCAACGCCTTTTAAAGTCTTGTTTTCTTTTCACTTGGCCTTCATATAACTTGCAAGACTTTTTTAATTGCTATATATTTTAATAGATTTTCTGGAATTCTTAATATTTTTTAATTAGAAAATACCATGAACTTTTGTATTCTCTTTTTTAAATATTATTTGTTTCCTATGTGTTTATATTGTAATACAAAATAGTGAACTTCTGTTTTATGAAACTTTTGTTGTGTAAGAATTTGTGAATAATCTTTGGGCATGACGTCCCGAAGATATATCATGTTAAATATCATGGTTTTTGGATTTGAATACAAATCAAATTTACTTTTGTACAAAAAGTATGGACTGCTAATGGATATTGCCGTCTAAAATCCAGAATCGCAGCATTCCTGACAATTCTGGATTTTGCCATTTGAAAATGATAATTACATCCTTTATAAAAGGGTATAGTAATAATTGTATAATGTAATAGTGTCCTTAAAATGTATAAAAAATACAGTAGAAATTCCCAAATCCTGAATCGTCAGGAAATTGGCGATACCGGATTTGATAATTTGTACAGTATCTTTTGTACTTTTAAGGACACTATTGCATTATACAATTCTTACTATACCCTTTTATGAAGGATGTAATTATAATTTCCAAATGGTATAGATACGAATTATTTTCAAAATAAAAATTATGCACATTAACAATTGTTTGAGTCTGATTCTGAAAAAAATTGGATCAATTACTGCTGATAAAAAAACTTGCTAAATTAAAGGAATCTTCCATTGAAAAAGCATCCTTTATCTCTCCATTAAACACAGGACACATTGCAAGACCTGCTCTCTCTGTCTTAAGACATGTGGAGAGGGCACACCTTTCCACTTTATTCTCCTTGGTAGTGTGCATTTATCTGTTCTGTTGTTCCCATTGCTACTCACTTCTATTGCTCTCCCATCAATTTTTCACTTATTGCGCCGCTCTTCGCCTTGTAGTGCTGGGGCGATCTCGCTGGCATAAATCCTGATTCCAATTTAATGTACAAATTATACTTTATCAAAAGGAATTAAAGAGCGGGACTTTAAGGATAAGAACAGATATTTAATTAACTGACTATTACAATTAAAGGTTACAATTGTTACATGAGATGGTGAATGAAAGAAGCGTGTATCTCTCGTGTTAAGTCTCGTGTTAAGTCGTGTTAAGTACTAAGAATCTCTTTCTTGGTGATTTGTTCTTTGCTGCTACGAAACCACTTTCCTTCTGGGGTTGCTCCTATATGGCTGATTCTCTTTGGCTCCCGAGTCCAAACATTGAGTTCGTGGAACTTCGAGTGGAAGTTCGAATAGATCGAAACAAGGGAATTTAAATGAACTCAGGGCCGCTGCAATTGTATTTACTTTGAAGCAAGCCACTAGTTATACAAGCTGCGTAAGTTTAACTACGAAATTAAAGCAAAAAATTACTTCAGAAAACAAGCTAAAATGATTAGACATTAACATTTTGATTTTCATGCCAGTTTTATTTATTAAAGGACTTCATATGTTTAAAGAATATTCTTTCAGTGACTGCTTTTCTTGACATTCAGCATGAACTGTTCCACTCATAGTAAAACACATGAAACTGCTCAATCCAAACCCTTCAACTTCCTCCCATCCTTGCAGGAGCTCCGCTGCCGGGAGGAGGAGCTGAGCCGCGCCCTCCTCCAGCAGAAGTTGCAGGAGGAGGAGCTGAGGAAGCGGGAAGAGGAGCTTGCAGAGCGAGAGATCGACCTCCTGGAGAGGGAGCTGAGTGTGCTCATGCTTCAGAGGACCCCCCAGCCAAACAAGAGGAGGGGCCGCTTCAGGAAGAGTAGGCTCAAGCTGATCAAGGGGCAGATCTCCATGCCCAGCGGTAGGTGCCCCCCCCTCTCTCTGCTGTGGATGCGGTGGAGCTCGGGGAACATGTTGGGAGTTTGAATGTTGGGAGGGAGTGATAGGGATTGCAGGGGAGGAGTGATAATATGAATTTAGAAAATGTAAAAATAATTGAGATTTTATTATTTATAAAGTTCATTCATTTTGACTGTCTATTTTCCATGTATGTTGGGTTGTTAAAATTCTTACAGTCAGTTAACCAGAAATCCTAATACATTTTAAGCATTAAATATTTCCATTTTTACCAGTAAATCGAACTTGATTATAAATAAAACTATCTTCTTTTTTTATATACAAAGCTGGTCATTTGGCAAAATATTTTAATATAATTATTTAGATTATATAATTATCATAATAAAGTCCTGTTTTTCATGGCATAATTTTGACTTTTCAGATTTCCGTCACCACATCACAGTGCAGCCCTCCCCGAGCTTGCACACTGACAGCCCACCTTCCTCCCCTAATCTACCTCGTCTCAGAGCTTATGCATGTGAGTGGGGAAATTTTTCTCAGCATGATTTTCAGAAAATTTCATTATCCAAGTCGTCATATATGTCAACTAAAATTTTTATTGTTGCCACAAATATACCCTTTGTGCAAACGTGTCTCAAAAATATTTCCATAATAACACGATGATTCAGAGAATTATTTTTTGCATCTGCCTTTTTGTTTAGACTTACTCTTGGAAAAAAAACATAAAGTTGGGATATTGATGTAACTGTATAATGCGACCTGGCTTGTAATGTCGAAATAAGCTGAAAGTTGTGCCCATAATCTCTTTTTAATATGTTAATATTTCAAACATCTTGATGTACCACCAGTGGTACATTTAATATCTTATTTTGAGTTGAGTAGTAATAAATAGTCATGAAAAAGGATGTCACATAAAAAACTTATTCTATGAAATATAAAATCAGTCCTTTAATAAATATACTTGCATAAAAAATATATGCAGGAAAATGAACGTTGTGGACAACTATTGAGCTATTTTAGCAAAAGTACTTTCACATTTTAATTGCGTAGTTAAATTGACACAGGGTTCAGAAATAACTGCTTAATGTCAAATTAAATTCCTGCAGTGTAATATAAAGTACAGAACACAAAAACTACAACAAAAGAAATGACGGAAAATTGTGCTCTATATATACACTATCCCTACTGTCATCATAACAAAACTACTTTGTTTCAACTTCAATACATTATGAGATTAGCAAAAAGACATTGTTTAGAATGTTTTTGAACAAAAATTCCTAAAAATAAATTTTCAGCTGTAAAGTTAACCCTTTGGACTCAAGTGTGAACTATCAGTTACCAAAATAGCAACCTGTTATTCAATTCAAATTGAATGAGAACTGCATGTTCTTGAATATAAAAAACTTTTTCTTTATCTATTTCCGTTTGAAATCACAAGAGTATTACATATTTTATTAACCCTTTTCAGTCGAGTATCGCCTTTAAGCCACCAAAATAAACTGTGTTATTTTCCTTTTCTGTTTTTTTTTCGAAATGAAAGTACAAAATATTCTTGAGTTTAAAAATTTATTCAATTGCAAACTTTAATATAAATAATGTTTGTCATCTAGAAGCGCCAAGTGGGGGTGAGGTGGGGGATGATCTAAAACTTTCTTCAGATTGAAAATCCTCACAACCTCTGTATTTTTTAATATATGACGAATATCATAAACACTAAATATATATTTGGTATAGTGGAATTAATATTCAGCTTCCTGCAGAACTTTTTTTTATATAATTATCCACACTATACGTAGAAAGGACATGCCTAAAAATACTTCACTAAAAGAACAAGAATGGGATCTTAACTGATTCAGTAAAGAAACGTAAATAATAAACACATTCCTCAAGTGCAGAGGGTTCATTTTCAAATTCACCTATCCAAGCATTTTTGTTCCTGCCTAATTTTATAAACTTCTCTTCTTCCAGTGCCCACCACTAACATGAAAGGGAAGACGTGGGGCCCTTCCACAGTACACCAGAAGGAGCGACATGGACAGTGCGCTCGACGCCATCTCCTCGTGGAAGGCAACAAACGGTGGTCCCGCAGCGCCCCGAACCTTCAGAAGAGGGGAGGAGGAGTCCTTCCCAGCTGTGGGGCGGCAACACTCCCTGAATACGGTCAGAACACAGTCACCTTCCCCTCTGCAGTACAATTTTGCATTCCACAAAAGTTAATTTTTCTATGTTTCTCGCCTTTATTGACCGAGCATTAGCGAGGTTCTGTTTTAACTTGACAGTTCGGCATTTTCTCTGTAAATCGTTTGTTACGCAGTCACGACCAAACTCGTTGTTCGATTTTCTTCAAATTTAGCATGAATGTTTCTTACAGTCATTGAAAACAACAACTTTTTTTTTTTAAATTCTGTTTCGAGATGATGGCTTTTTTTTAGTTGTTCTGTTATATGTAAGAGTTCAGCTTTTCTTTGGTCACGGTCTACTGTCCCCAAAACTACTAGTTTTAAATTAGATTACATACTTGTATGCATTTTCTGTGCTGTTAACCATTTTGTATGGTCCTATGATTAACTTATTTCAAGGTTTTTTTTTCATATCTTGCAATAATGTGTTACAGTAGACCCTCTTTACAACAACCACCACTGATAATCCTAATTGGTCGATTAGTTTTTATGCAAGAGTTTTTATCTCCTTACAAAACGGTTCGTATGGTCTTTGTAAACTCCTTATTTTTGTTTAAAGGGTCCTTAGAAATTAGTTACTAAAAACTCTTAAAAAGTTCTTAAAACGACTATCAATGAAATGATTTTACTAAACCTCTATTAAAATTGTTTCATCTTAAATTGAATTAAAGGACAAAACTTTGTATCTGAGTAAAATGTGCTAAATGTAAAAGTCGAGTCTTTGCAGCCAATAGCTTTTTGCTGATCGCACCCATTTTTCACTTTTATATACATTTATCGAATATCAGTTTACTAAGAAGCCTATTTGCAAATATATACAAGATAATTGCTATTGTAGACAATATGAGATTAAAAAATAAGACCCTTATAAATTCCTTTTAATTTCTTTAAAAAGTTCTTAGAAACTGTTTTATTTTTATTTTTGGAAAATGTGTACAAATCCTGTACAACAATAATTTTTTAAGGGTTCATCCCACAAGTGCTTTCTTTTATTTCCATTGAAATATCGATTATCCCTTAATGCAATGCATAAAGCAAATTGCTCTGGGTCTCCCCAAAGTTGGCTTCGAATGAACTCGCCCTCGATATAAAAAATATTTCAACATTGACTATTTTTATGAATTTAATGTTTGTATTGCTAGAAAAACTGGAAATCCATGGACAACTCCATCGGATGGTTAAGTATTGAGCTCAGCCAGGTTTCAAATGACGAGGTATTGTTCGCAGGGCTCTCCTTCGAAGATAGATCCTGAACCGACACCAATAGCCCATTTTGTAGCTTTGGTGCAATATTAATTCTACCAAAAGACAATCTCTTTATTTATTAAATTTTTTGTCCCTTAAAAATTCTTTGTTCTCTATGTAGTATGAACTCGCCATAAAGCATTTCTGTTTCCTTTTCACAGGTTCAGAGGAGTGGCGTGCACAGAGCCCCAGCGGCCAGGAGCATGACCTGATCAGCTCCACCCTCTTCAACATGGCCTCCATCGCGGCCTGCGTGGGGGCAGGATTTGATGTGCGAGCGGCCACGCTCCGTCCCCCCACCCCCTCGTCGGGTGGGGGGGAGAGCGGAGGAGGGATGTGGTGGGACCAGGAGCAAGGTAATAAATATTTCTGCATTCGCACAAACACAATGAGCAGTGTTGGCATTAGTGTGACTCCACACTTTGCTTTTTGATATGTTAGTTTTAAAATAACCCTATATATAAAGGAAATGAGATGGTATACTCACCAGTACCTTGAAAAATGAAATTTTTTATGTAAATTTTATTATACACTATTTTAAAGGCTTTTCAATAATGTAATTTTTTATTTTGTCAGTTTACTAGAAGTTAGAAAACGGTAATTAAAAATAATGTAACATCATTTAGAAAAATGAAAATTGTTCTACATTTTTTTTATTTCAAAGTCATATTTACTATGATATTAAGTTCATATAACTTAATAATTGTTATGTTTATTATCAGGAGAATAATTTTTCTAGATATTAATTTATTTATGATTGGAAAAGTATTTAACCTGTTAAAGCTTAAGACAGATACAATTTACCTCAAAGCTCTTGTAGAATGTGCTAAGAAAGTAGGTGATGTTTTCAACTCTTTCCGAGTCTTCTTGTAATTCAGAGGATGCACACAAATTTGAAAATACTCAATGAATGGAGTTAGATAAATAACAAGTTATAAACAAATATTTTTTTTGTGTGTGATTAAAAACATGCAGTTCTCGCTGAATTTTAAGAACAGGGAACAAAAGAACAGCTTGATATTTGTTGGCTGAGAGTTACCGCTTGATTCTAAAGGGTTAATAATAGTACCTCATTGTGGTAAAAAAACGATTATTTTAATTGACAAAAACTCCTGATGGTTGTTGTATTCTCTTCTTTTCTAATGACTCTACAAAGTTTCAAATGGCGGTCCTGAAAAATGAGGTGAACTTGTGATCAGAGGGTTGCCAGATTCACTGCAAAGTAAGAATAATTCTCCTCAAATTTCTATGCTGTGTACACTGTACTGTACTGGTGCACTTTTAATATGATCGGGGTCATATGCCCTGACTCCTCAGGTGTTGTCCTCGTCAGCTGACCCTGGTTTAAAAATACAAGGCATTGTTCCTAGGACTTTGCTTCGAGATAGGCCATTAGCCCAATGTGCAGCTCTAGTCCGAAATTAATTAACTAAAACCAAAACGAAACAAATCTGAAAAATGAGTGAAAGTATTTCCATTTGAAGATCCATTTGAAAGTATCCATAGTAAAGTTTCAAAATGGATGCTGCCTGTCACACCGAGTGCTGAAAAGGGTGCCTGTGCTTCTTGCAGGTTCCCCCCACCACACCTACCATGGCCGATCCTCCCTCCAGCGCTTACACTTCGACTTCCCCCCGAGGAAGTCCTCCTCCACGAGCAACGAGAGTGAGCATGCACCCACCAGCTCAAGCTCAGGGCTCGGACCCTCTCCACTGGGTAAGGACATCCGAGCAAAGATTGCTACTTGCATGGTGTTTACTGAACAAAAGAATACAAAACGAGGCAACCAAAATTGCAAATGTTCTACCAAGGATGCAGATACATAACTTTGAAACATTAATATATAAAAATTACATTAAAAACAGCATTGAAACATTACAAAAAACATTAAAATTACATTTAAACATTAAAATACATTATAATTGTGTTCATTCAAATATTACACTTTTAAAATTATCGATATCAAATATATTTTTAGATTCCTCAAGACTATTGTTGGTTTTTTTACATGTTCTAGGGTCTCAGGATTGGAGTTCTTACAAATTTCAAACGTTTTTGACGTTTGTAATGCTATTATTTTATAAATATATTTTTCTATTTTATAACAAAACACTTCCTTTTACAAAAATATATAGTTTAAGTTATTATTTTCAGTTATTATTTTCATTATTTTTCAAAATGTGGGTGTAAAATGTCATGCCATTTCTAAAACAGAACATGCATGTATTTAGAAAGTCAGTTTGGAATAAAAATGAACAAATTTATTAATTAAACAATTAAGAAGTTTTTTAGTTTAATTTTTTTAAAATAATTGTTAGATCTCAAAATTTACACTATTGAATTTTTAATTATTTTTTAATTCTTCCCCCTTTCATTTTTAATAATCACAAACTGCCACTGCAAGAGTAAAATGCAGAAACAGTAACTTGAAAAATATTACGTTGTTCCTATAAAGAAATAGTAAAAAGTTGTTTTCAATTTGTCATTCTTGAAAATGTTTCAATTTAAAAGTAGTTCAGGGTGGTTTCTAACCCCAAGTAATCCTCTCCTGGCTGACTGCCTGTGGTTAACTACATGTAAAGAGCGGACATCTTTGCTTTGTTTTCTGATGGTATTTCTCTCTCTTCAGGCATCTCCTCTTCCTTTGGGCAGCAGCCCGACTTCCACTACTACAAGGAATACCGTGGTCCAGACTCCATCTACTTTGTGGACATGGTCAGTTGGAATCATTTCTGTTTATTATTATTTTAATGTGATCTACCCATTGAATAATTTGGTAGTAATTATTCTATAAACTATACTTATTTTTCATTAGTAAAATTATTTTTATTGGACACCATATTTTGTAAATTGTTGCTTAAGCTGTAATACCTTACAAGTTAAAAATCAAAACTTTCCAAAAAATGAAAAAAATTCTGTGTTAGTATAATAACGACATTTCAAACTGTATGTCAAAGACAAATTTAAGCCACTTTATGGTGCATTTAGCAATACTACTGCACGCACAAAACTTGCTTTTCTTATTTGAACAGAAGGGTGTAAAAATGGGTTTGATTACATTTTTGTATTTGCGTGGTATCATGGCTTAAGCAACAAAACAGCATTTATAAATGGTTATAAATATTGTACATTTACTTTGATTTCTTAAGTGTCAGCTTTTGCATAAAATTGTCAGACTCATCAAACCGACAAAAGTACATAGGTGTAACAACCAAAACAAAACTCTCCAAAGCTACTAGTAATCTCTTAATCTACCACCTTTTAAATGATCATTGTAGTTACCACATTTTAACATTAAATGAAATCTCACCTGTCATAGGTTTATAACGATCAAAGCAAACCAGGTGTCTACGTTGTGGAGCGCATCTTCCCTGACGAACTTACCGACGGATCTCGCCCTCGGATCACACACAGGCGAACGGTCAGCGACGCCTCCTCCACCGACGACAACCCCCACCCACCGAACTCTGCCTTCCAGAACTCCTCCCACCCAATGAACTCCTCCCCGTACTCGACAGACTCATCCTCCCACCCGCTGAACTCCTCCTACTATTCGACGGACTCACAAAGGACGAGCGTCGGGGCATCACTTCCGGGGACGCCTCGTCACTGCTTTCCGAAAGCATTCCTTGCTACTCACGGGACAGACGCTTCCCCCCACAATGCGCTAGTCGCCTCACACTCGCTGCCCGAGGCCTGCCCACGACACTGCATGGGCGGCATAACGTCGCTGCCTGGTACTCCACGTCACACATCCCCACTTGTGTGCCACGGAACGCCCACATCCAGAGTCCGCTTCTCCATTGACGAAGCAAAGAGGACTGTCAACAAGGCGTCCGGGACGGACGACCTCGAGCCTTCTCTCATCAAGGACCACTCGTCTGTGAGGTAGTGAAGAAGGGAGGAACGTGTACAAGAGAGAGTTTACTTAATCCTATATTTATTTATCATTAGATCTTTAACGGGATGTTTCCATTGTGAAAGTTCTGCTTTTCGAAAATGTAGATAATTTTTTTTTTTCAAATGAGTAGAGAACAATTTTAAATTTCACCAATGGAATAGAAAGGTTAAATTTCATTTGTGTAGCAATTAAAAATATAATCCTTATAGAAATTGACATTTCAAAAAAATTGTCTTGCATTACGTGAAATGTTTAACCCTGCTGTCTCATTGCAGCTGGGGAAATTGGAAGTTTTCTGAACTATTAATGAAAGTATTCCACATTTGTCCACACTCCTAAAGTTATGCCTGTCAATATCATGAGATACTTGTAAAATGACATCTTAGTAAAATCTCATTAATCAATTTATTTAGTCAGGCAGTATTCCTATGTTTTTCAGTCTAATTATTTAAGAATGCAGAAGGTGATCACCCTCTGTTCAGCATAAAAATAAGAATCAGTGCTTCGAAATAATAATGCTCTATCAGTAATATTGATGTCAGTCATTAAGTTTAAAATGTTAACAAAGTGTTCTTTAAAAGTTTTTTTTTTTTTTAAGATGAATTCTCTAGAATCGAGTTGATGACTCAAGTAAATAAACCTGTTCTTTTATTTTCTATTCTTCAAATTTGGACAACAACTGCTTGTTCTTGAAAATTTTCTTTCGTTTGTTTGTTCTTTATTGAACTCCATTTAAAAGTATGATTTCCGTTAGGTATATCAACCTATTTTATCCCTTTGCACTCGAGTGTTGCCTTTAGTTCACAAAAACATGTTATTTTTTCTTTCTCTGTTCTTTTGAATGAAAGAAAACGTATTATTGAGTTTAAAATGTTATTCTCTCACAAACTTGAATAGAAATTATTGTTGTCGTCTAAAAGCACCAAGTATGCGTGTTATCTTAAAGTTTCTTCAGATTCAAATTCCTCAAAGCCATAAACCATTAAATACATGTTTTAGTATGCTGAAATTAATGAGTGGGAAATATAATTAATTATCCATCCCAATGTAAAAACAAGCTAAAGAAAACTTTAAACATGCTCTTTAAAAAGAACAGGATAGGGGCGTAACTGTTCCATAAAAAGAACGTAAATATTAAACATGTTCCTCAAGTGCAAAGGGTTAAATACCCTTTTTACCCAACATATCCAATAATTATGGTTACCATACAGACATGTTAAAGTATAAGCCTACCCTGTTTACTAAACTTAAAGGTAAAACATTTCTTTTACATTACATGCAAGATTTAGAAATTGTAACTTTTGGCCTTTGTCAGTGGCGGCCCGTGGTCGAAAATGTTAGTGCAGCCAAAATCCTGTGAATTTCCCCCCCCCCCTCTTATTTTCCACAACCCATACATGAACGGAGTATCTTTATTATTTACTACTCAAATCAAAGTTTCCTTTCCATTTTTAAGAAATGATAACATGCAAAAAAAATAGAAAACACTTACTTATTTTTTGAAAATTAAAGCAATCCCCCTTTCTTTTAAACATGCGAATCGGTCAATTTTAATATGAACTTAAATAACAAAACAACAGCAGGACCATGTCCGTTTGGAGATATTCTCGTAAGTTAGTGTTTCACCCACCCATCCCAGCGTTTCACGGACGAGCCAATCAGCATATCGAATCTCAAGTGCAGCTAAAACAAGAAAATTCATTTTGACTGTACCTTCTCACAAATGCAGTGCATTAGCATGGGGATTAATATCCATACTACGTAGAGATTGCCATGGCAACGATGCAGCCGATTTCGAATTTCGCTTTTTGGCTGCAGTTTTGATTGAATGGAGTTTTTCCCCTCCCTGAATTGTACATTACAGTAACAGGCTTGCTATTTATCGGAGATTTTGTTTACTACCGTAGAAATTTCATTTTCAATTCTAATCTTCATTTAAGAAAATTAGAAAAATATCTGATTTTAGTTTTAAAATACTGGATTTAGGTGCAGCACGGCTGTACTTGCTGTAGTGGACGAGCCGCCACTGGCCTTTGTGGAAAAAAATGTTTTAACATAGTCAGTATATTCTTCAAACTTGAATTGGTCCTCAGTAGAGATGGCCTCACAGCTGCTGCTTGAAATTATACAATTTTTAATTATTTGCATTTTTGATATTTTTCTTACCTGACAAAGTAAGATTTGCTCTCCATATTTCCTAATAATTTATTTCTGAATTTAAAAGTTAATTTATTTTTACAAAGAGATTTTTTAAAATGTAGGTTCACCATTAAATATACCAAGAGCAAAACCTACACTTTAACAACATTTGCAATTTAACAAGAAATTGACAATTGAAATTACATTTCATGTAATGCCAAGGCCATAAATGAAGTGTCAAATTGCGTCATCTGAAGATGACATGTACATATAATTGTAAAATAATTATTTTATATTTTACATCGCCCGTAAAAATGTGAAATATTTTTAAACGTATTCCCACAATAGTGAATAAAGTTTTTAGAGCAACTTTTAATTTGTGTGGAAAAAAATCAATTAACATCAAATGTGTGCTTGAAATACATCAAATAAATAAAATAGGTTCATAGTCTGTTCCCCAGAAATATTTGAAAAAAATTGAACGAATGATATCACTGAAATTTAACCGAATTGA
Organism: Troglohyphantes excavatus; assembly: GCA_963932185.1. NCBI lineage: Eukaryota > Metazoa > Arthropoda > Arachnida > Araneae > Linyphiidae > Troglohyphantes > Troglohyphantes excavatus. The sequence continues at coordinate 67,515,007 of OZ010677.1, read as the reverse complement.
AGTGCCTAAATTGATGACTTGCCTCGATGGCGTTAATTAGATCTAATTGTTTTATTTATTAATGTGGGCCAAACCAGACCTACTCTTGTAGCAAGTCAATAGCTGCTCCATACAGTACAAACATATATTTAAATATGAAAAGTGATATTTTTTTGCCTTTCAATGCTATATTTTATGTATACATTTGACTTTGATTGAGCAGTTATAAGTTGTTCTTAACTTTATTTCCCATTAATATTCTATACTTTATTTGAGGACCAAAGCTTTTTCGTATGTGTATACGCAATATCCAATTTATTATTCTGTTTTCATGTTTTTGACTCATTGATTTCTTTCTTTTGCCATTGTATAAATAAGTGTGTGAGGTTACTGCATTCCCTTGCGTTGAATGAATCGTTGAGTGAGATGGGGGGCATAGAAACGAATCCCACTGCAGGGTGATGGGAAAATGAGAATCGTGCTTCAAGGTTACTTACAATTATAAATAAGTTTAAATATAATAAACTTTTGAAATCCAATTAAATACTTTAATTTAATAATTTTTTAAATCTAATTTAATATTTTTTTAAATGATGAAATACGCTTAAAGTATGAAAATGTAATGATGAAATACGCATATGACTGTTCTTCTATGTTCAAAAGCAATATTTTTGTAAATTTGCAATGCCAAAAAGTAAGTTGCTAAATTAAAAAAAGTGTATTGAACATGATTTCACGCCAAGGTGTGATTTGTGTTTGAAGATTGTTGTGGATCCGTTTTTATGACAACTGGGTTGTTGTTTTGAATTCGTGTTTCCTATGGTTTTTTTCATTTAAAAAATGGAATAATATTATTTCCTTTTCCTGTCTACATGTACCAAAATTGCATTTAAAAAACATATTTTAGGGTAACAACAAAAACAATCTTAAGTATTAATTGAAGATTAATCTGGTTTCGAAAAGATATATGCAAATATAGGTAAAGTATAAAAATATTTTTTTTTAATTTGTTGATTTTAATATTGCACATTTAGATGTTTGTATTAAATTGCTAAAGCAGTTATGAAGGTATTTCAAATGAAGTAATTATTTTAATTCAAGTATAAACTAAATCAAAAAAATATTTATAGTAAAAAATTTTCTGTGCATGATAATTTCAGAAACATTTTGTTTTGATAGTTCCTAAATAAGTATTATAAGTAAAAGCACTTTTTATTTTGCTAACCATTTCTTGAATGCCTATTACAACAATTTTACAAGACTCGCATTTTGGGAAATTCTGATCCTAACATTCGTAACTGAAATAATCAGTTGTGAAAATTGCGTCAATGCAGATCTATTGTAAATATGTGAAATATGTTGTAAACTCCCTTCTATGATTATATATGAGAAAAATATTGCAATATTACAAACATTCCATTTTGATAACGCAACACATACATTCCATTTTCAAGGTAACATTTTATTTGTTCTTTTTGACAAATTCTCCTGGATTTGAAAAGTATTACAGTCATAAAAGGGTATTTTGTGAACAAGCTTTTCTCCACACTCTGGATCCCATCAACAATCAAACTGGGCATGTGGAATTAGCCATTGACCCCAAGTTCAGATGTTATAACCTTCGTCAAAGAGAAAGTTCAATTTTAATTTCGGCTAAAAGGTATTTTTTCACCCCATCCCAACTTGGAATGCAGTCTTATATAATTTACATTCCAATATGTAAAGTAACAATGTGCAGTAAAATGTTTTTGATCTGAGAATAAATGGTCTAGTGGAAATTTAAATTGGATTGGGAAATTTTTTTTAAGGTTAGTAAAATTGGCAAGTTAAGAATTGCCACTTTTTCCTCCACGACCAACCTTAAACACCGAACACTCAAAAATTAAGTGAAGGAAATTGGAAGCATTAAATGAAAGAAATTCCTTTTACACCTAATGATAATAGGCACTTTGAAATCCTTGGGATACTAGGGCCTGTATCAATTATCGAAAACCAATTTTAGAAATATGTTTTGAGAATTGTCAAATATTTTCAACTCATTTCTCTGTTGTTGTTTTTTAATTTCAAATATCAATTATTAACTTTCTGGTCCAATGATTTTAATAGCAAGGTTCAAAATTAATTACTAAGTTTAAACATCACAAAATTTGTTCAGTAGACCTTGACTTGTTCAATGTCAATCGAAATTAGACCCTGTAAGTGGTGATGCCATCGTTCGCAGCCTGCAGAAGTCACAGGGCGTAATGTCGACCCTGAAAATCCCGTAGGATTCTGCAGCTGTCCAGTCTTAGCAACCGTTTGTTTAGAACGCGTTGTTAAATTAGAAGGTTCCTTTAACACTCCATAGATGGCAGTACGGGAGCCTAATCTTCCACTCTGAGAACCGTGACGTCAGAGTGCACTACTGATCAGTAAAGGACTAAACTTTAACAGTCCTGTATAAAAGATGTTGTTAAACTTTCTGAATATACTATAGTTTGAAATCATTTAACCTTTCTGGTCGATAAGAATAATTGTATTTGTGTTCATCGTTATGTATATATTTTAATTCAGTATTGATAATGGGATTTCCCCCTTTCCTCCATTTAATTTATTGTTTTAATTTAAATAGTGCATTCCATGGTTTGTTTGTGTTGTATAAATTATTTTGCTATTTTTTTACACTTATCCTAATGTATACTTCAAATAAAAATGAACTTTTTTTTTTACAAAGAAATGTTTTAGAATGAACTTATTGTGTAATGTCGTCTCACTAGAGCTGAAATTTGAAAAAGATTATTTTATAATAAATCTTTTCACTCGAGATAAAACAATTTTTTTTAACGATACAATAACACGATAAAGAAAATAAACAAGTACCATTCGAACCTCGTTCTCCTTATGAGCGAAATTATATGGTCGAATATATAGATTACATTTGTTATTTTTTCTCCGAAGCGGAATAAGTAACTGTCGTCCTTAATAGAAAGGGATGTCATTCCAGCAGGGCCTATTTTAACATAGAGTTGGTGGGGATTTTTCCCTACCAGTGTGTAGAAATGCCCCACCCAGGGGTGCCCATAGAGGGGGATTATGGCGCAACTTGCGCCATCAGAATTTTTGGGGGGGATTTTTTTTCATTTCTTTATTATTATTTAATTTTCAGGGGGAAATGTTTTGGGCAAAAAAAAAAAATTGCATATATAATACGTCCGCAGTCACTGGAATTTCCAGCCATTTCAAGAAACGCCACTTCGACACAAAAGCTGACGAAATTGTAAAAAAATACTCGTTTAAAAATGCAAGTCTTTATTCTGTTAAAATTAAATGCCATTTTAGAAAGATCTACAAAATAAATTAAAAAAATTATCTGATTAATGGATATAGAAGAATCTTAGGGTTGTGCGGCGCATGCCACCTCACAGGACCCCTCGCTTTTTTTTGGGGGGGGTCAGTAAAAAAAAAACGAGAAAACTATTTCAGAGAAAAAATCCTTTTTTTTTTTTTTTTTTATAATATGTGTTAAAAATATAACTAGGACATACACGTTTACTTTGTCCGGTTCATACATTCAGACTATACACTTCAGTGCTGAGATTTAAATTAAAAAACGCTGTGAGGCAATAACTTTTCCGTTAGGAAGAAAAAATGTAAAAATAAATATGAAGATTGCTATAAACTCAGGACTGCAACAAAAACTGGAAAAAAACGGTGACTTTAACAAAGTTAATTCTTTTGTTTGTTAATATGTGGCATATGTTTTTTAAAAAAAAACTGCCATGATGGAAACATAAACTGTTTCCGGATCTCAACAACACTTATAACTTAAATTACGATTTTTATATACAACTCCATAAGAAAATAATTACTTTCATACGTTTGTTCACTAATAAGCAACAGTTGTGGCGATTAGGGGGGACGCTTCCCCCTCCCACTTTTTTTGTATGTTGCCCCCATACTTTTTAAATTTAAACTAAAAAAAATATTTAGTAAATTGTGTTACTGAATTGACGAACTAAAGAAAAATTTCCTACCCCAACCCTCTCCTATTTTTTTCTGGTGCTTATATTACATTTACAATCGATTTTATTTTCTCGTATTATCTTGTATCTTCTGCCAGCACACAGACAGCTAACAGACATTTAGGAGCCTTTTCTGTCATTACAAAATACTCATCGTTCAAATAAAACAAAAAAAAGCCAAAGGAAATAGGCGCGACCATAGGTCTTGATTTTTTAGCGGGAAACATATTGGCGCCGATATTTATCTACGTTGAATACGAATAGTATTATGAAAGCCAAACTGAATTTTTAGAACCCAATCGCCGCTACTGAGCGTAGGTGGTTTTATTATATTTGAGTTTAGTCTTGGCGTCGAATCAGTTTAAATAATTTCAATGGTGTTACAATAAAATAACGGATAATATATTTTAGTCAGCAAGGACGAATGGTTTTTGTGAACGTGCAGTTTAAATGTGGAGTAAAGCTGAGAATATTTAAATTGTAAAAAAATAACTAAATGAAAAGTATTTTCTGAGTTTGATAAACTGTACTGGTAAGTGGATAAATATCATACGGCATTTTGAAATTAAATTTCATTATTAATACATTTTTAATTTAAATAAAGATTTCTTAAAATTCGATAAAATAAAGTTTTTGCATTTGATAGTCATATTTAAAATAGCCAAAAATAAGAGTAGAAGGTCACGTGTGATTTTAAACAAAACCAACAGCGTTCAGTATTTTGCATGAATTTAGTCGATATTTTTTTTTTCTATCTTTGTGTTTACCTGTCTATTTTGTGGGGGTTTAATAGCTGTTTTTTTTAAATAAAACTTTCACAAGTTTATTCATTACTTATAATTTGTACTTTAGTTCATGTTGACATCTCTAACCGTTAAGACATGAATTTTCCCACTTTTTCATAAATATTTCTGTTTGACCATATATGTAGCCGTGTTTTATATATACCAGTTTTGTTTATACCATTAGGTAAGAGAAAGTATACTTAACCAGTAAAAAACAGATATTCTAAGGCCCATTCTACACGGACGCTATTTACGCCGCGTTGCATTTTGCAGAAGGATCTGATTGGTGCATTCACACCACGTGGTGGACCAATCGCAAAAGCTAACGTGCGCAAATAACGTCCGTGTAGAATGGGGACATTATTAAAGCGCATTAGCTTTTGTAGATGGCCCTGTGATTGGGGAATACAAACTATGTGGTTTACATATACACTCGTAGAACCATCTGTATCTAACGCGCGTAAATTATTTCTTTAATGTCATGATGTGTTTTTAAAAAAAGCCGTTTTTTATATTTCAATCGGAAAGCTTTTCTTTCTTATATATAAAGTATTTAAGCATTTTCAGTGGCATTTGGCTGACATGTAAGAGGCAATTGTTTCTGAGCATTTAGAGTAAAACCTATTTACATCATGTGTTTCTGCTAATTAGAGTGATTTTGTATATATCACTGACAAATAAAATAAAATATTGTAGGTAGTTATTTTAGTCTAAATGGAGCGATTGCAAGGGTTTTTCTGAAATTGAACAATCAGAGATTACCGTCAGCATTTCTACAGTAACTATTTTTAGGTGTTTACAAAATTGAATTCCAAAACCGTGATTTAATTTTTTTTAAATATCCATTTGTAAATTATATTTTCTGGTGGAATTGAAATCAACACCTTAGACAAATCGATGACATTTTGTAGAAAACACCAGATTTTTAGACCATACCAAAGCTGCTGTTCTTGAACCGAAATCGATCGATTCTTAGCGGAAAGACAATAATAAGTTCTATGTAATTTATTATGAATTTTAACGCACGTTTTAACAATTAATAAATTTCTGAAATTACAATTTTATTCGACAAAATTATGTTATCTGAACCTCCGACTCTATATTTTACCGACGAACCTGACTTGAAGCACCATTTGTTTGTATCAATGAAACGTTATAAAGAGATGCGGAGAGAAAGTTTAATTCAATATATAAGTTCCATACATTGTATATAAGTTAAAGTATAACCAAGTTTATATCTTGATTTTATCTCCAACTGATTTATAAAATACGAAATGTGGAGTTTTGTGTGGATTCAGTTGAAAATTTTAGATTCTAATAAAGTTATATGCTTTAAATTTGAGGGGGTAGAGATTTTTTTTTTGGGGTGGTGGGGGGTGCGCCATTGAGTTAGGGGGGGATTTGCGCCATTGAGTTTGGGGGGGATGGGCACCGCTGGCCCCACCAGTCATGCAGATTTGCCCCACCGGAATTTTGTTTTGTTTAAAAAAATTTCCACAGTAAAAACATAAACTTGAGTCTGTGGCATAGGAAAGAATGACGTTAGACAGAGACAGATCCCCATTCCCGTGAAAAGGCCCGATTTCGACACTCAATCTCCTAACGAGGGAAAAAAGCTTTCACACCCCTCCCCTGCTCTTCCCCCGTCCTATTTCCCATCCACAAAAATCCTTTTGTTCAGAACCGAGTGGTCGAGCAGTTGACAATATATTTCGGATTGTCTACTGTTCAAAATCGTTTTATTGCACCCTTCCTTATCTACGCAGGATCTCTTAAGTTTTTATAGTCGGGAAAGCTCGGCAAGTATTTGAAGGGATTTGGGCAGAAATATATGGCCTGGAGGTGTGGGGGGTGTAAAAAGTGTTTCAATGGATCCTTTTGGTATGGAAATGTTGCCAATACAAAAAAAACCTGTTCAGAATCAGACGTTCCAGTATCATTCCTTGGGCCGATTTTTTACTTCAATTTTAAAAGTATTTTTACCTGCATTTAACAGCTACAAAAAGTAAGTAAATTACATTTATTTTTTATGTAGATTTCTTTTACAGTGTGTAGTTTAACTAAATGTTATTTGTATAGTTAAAAGAGATTTCAAATTTTTACTTTTGGAGGAAAATATATTTCCCGATGTTAATAACATTTTGAAGGGATCATTATTTACAAATTTTAATACATAAATAGAGGCCAAAATTATTAGGGAGGGGTAGCTCTAATTTTTAATAAAATGCATAAACTGTATGAAAGTATAGCCAGTCTTTCAAAAGATTATGCTTATGAATATGTTTTAGTTTCTTTTTTAAATTTTGATTGGTAGTTTTATATAAACAAAATATACCATGGATATGAACAAAATATACCATGGATGTATAATTCTAAGGTAACCAAAATTAGCATATTTAAGTTATTTGTACTAAATGTCTAGAGTGAAACGACAGCAAGAATAAGGTTAAAATAATTTATTTGAAAAATATCTTTTTTTTCGTTACTTACGTATGATCGAAAAGAGATCAAATATTTTTTATTAAAATTGTTATGAAAATGTTTTATTTTTAGATATTCTCAATATATTGATACCTATATAAATTAATTAAAAAGTTTAAAAAAAAAATTGGATATATTACTTTTTAACAATGTAATATGCCAGGTTAATGCCAACTATCTTACATAAAAAGCCATTCGGTAACACATTTAAATTCTTAAAGTCTTAGTCTCGCCACCAAATCTTTCACTGGATATTTATTTTGTAGGTTCAGAGGCGTAAAGTTTTCAAAATTATTTTTTGGGGAAGGGGAGAGCCTCGAGCCCGTGGTCCCAATACAAACTTGCGTTTATGCGTAGGTTATATTAAATATATGAGTAACTTGAATAAAGGTTTGTAGAAATGAAAAAGTGTATGAAAGTTCGATTTAAAAAAAAATACTTCAAACCGATGCAAAAAAATAGTCAAAACTTTTGCAAATGCCATTTAATACTAGTTTTTTTTATTTAACTACTTATCTTAGATTTTTATTTTAGATGTGCATGCTTCGGTGAAAACGGCAATGCTTCCAATACTTTTCTTTTTAATAATACTATTATAAATCTCAAATAACTCTGATTCACAATAAACTTCTATTTCCCCACCAGAATAATTTATTTGTTTTAGTCTTGAAAAAGAATTATTTAATATTTTCAAAAAATGTGGGCTTTAAGGGAAGGGGAGTTTGAAAGAGGAGTTCCATTCATGTAATTTTAACTCTTGGTCGCACCACGTTCCATAATTTCTTGTACAACATGTTGATGTCAGATCATAGGCAGTCAGATAATCTCGAAACAATTAATAAGAGACTCATCATAGTCTTAAATGGAAAAGGAACAGCATATTTCAATCACCGTCACAGTGTTAAAATTTTTGCAGCTGAAAGGACGGCGACAAAAGTTGTCGGAGCAGCAATTTACAAAAGCGGAGATTATATAAAAACATTTTTCAGAAATGATAACAAGTTTTAAGAAAGTAGTATTATGTTTTTAAAAAATTTAAAACTACTTATTTTTCTACATTTTTGTGCTGTAAAATAAAATATTTTTCGAATACAAATAAATAGAATATTATTGTTCATCTTATAAAGTAAATGCTACTTTATTAATGTAATGTTATTAATGCACATTTTGTTTGTAATATGCTCGGGTACTAGTCTAAAATTTACATAAGTATGCGAACTTAGATGTATATATACTATAGATGTAAAACTTTATTTGTGTGAAGTAAAATGGCGGAAATGTAGGAAATATATATTTTAAAATACAAAACATTAGGTTTTTTTTAAAATAACTTTAGCCACTTTAGTTCTTTCACTATGGCTGCTGAATCCGTGGTGGTTTAGAGTAACGTTGTTTGTGAATTAAGCCGCCAAAATGCGGCTTGGCATAAAAAGTTCGCCACATTTTAGGAAATGGGTTGCCATTTCGTGTTTTTAGTTGCCTTTTACACACACACCTGCTGGTGTAGAGTCCTCTTTTATCTGCTTCCTTTTATTCTTTTAGTTGTAAAAAGAAATAGAGGCTTTTTTTTTCTTTCTAGAATAACTAAGGCGCTTTTTTTGCTACAACGTTGGTGTAATAGATTGAATAACTGTAACTGTAACTATATATTCATGCTAGCAATCTGGCAACTGAAATCGAAAACAACACGGCTGCTCTAATAATAAATAGTTATTATTCACTAAGCAATGTCTATCTTTTAATACAAAACCTTTAAACATAACAATGGCGACGAGGATTATCGTAAGTGTATTCATTTAAAATTGTGTAACAGTTTTAGACTTTTCACTATGAGTAAGTTAGGCCTAATCGGCAGCTTGGCGAATTTTGATTCCGAGCAAGAGGATTTCAATCTATATATCGAGCAGTTAGAGAAATATTTTGTTGCTAACGACGTTATAGATGAAAAAAAGAAAGCAGTGTTGATTTCCGTTATCGGAAACAGTACGTATAAACTGTTACGAAATCTTCTGGTACCGAAACTACCTACCGAATGCACGTACACAGAACTCACCCAAGCACTAAAACAGCATTTCAAGCCTGCACCTATTGTCATTGCTGAAAGATTTCGATTCCACAGAAGAAATCAAAAAGCTGGAGAAAATATTTCAACGTATTTAGTTGAGCTCCGAATGTTAGCATCTACGTGCAGCTTTGGCGCATTTTTGGAGGAGGCAATAAGAGATCGCTTCGTATGTGGACTGTCTTTGGAAACGATCCAGCGGAGATTGCTAGCCAAAAAAGACCTGCAGCTGTCAACTGCTACAGAAATAGCGCTGGCTATGGAAATTGCAGACAGCGATGCCAGCAATATGAAAGTTGCCTACCCTGTTGTAAACAAGGTACAACACAACAAAGCTCCTGCAGCAAAAGGTTTTACAAAGCCTAATAAATCCGGAAAGTGTTTTCGCTGTGGCTCTTCTCATGATCCAAACAAGTGCAAATATAAAAATGCAACTTGCCACTTTTGTTCAAATGTTGGACACATTTCTCCTGCCTGCATGTCAAAGAAAAATAAATCTACCAAAAAGATTGAAGTGATCAATGAGTCAGAGGAGTATCGTCTATTCACAGTGCAATCAATCAAGCAAGTATCAAAGTATACAGTACCAGTAGTTATCAACAATAAAGCCACAGAAATGGAACTTGATACCGCTGCGGATGTATCCATTACATCAGAGCACTGGATTACTCAAAATCTACCAAATGTGAAAATACAGCCAACATCAATAGTTCTGAGAGACTATAATCAATGTGCAATAAAGGTATTAGGAGAAGCGCAAGTTCAAGTGTTGTGCAATTCTCAAAGCTACAAAGTACCTTTAGTGATAGTGAAAGGAAATAGACCATCATTGTTTGGAAAGAACTGGTTGTCCAAATTCAAACTGAATTGGAATGAAATTTTTGTTGTTGATGCTGCCCTTGGCGATATCAAGACTGTTGATTCTTTAAAAAGAAAATACACAGATCTATTCCAAGCAAACACCTCACCTATCAGGCATTTTAAAGCATCTCTCAGATTGCGTAACGATGCATTACCAGTTTTCTGCAAACCTAGGCCTGTGCCGTATTCCATGAAAACCGCAGTATGTGAAGAAGTCAAACAAACAGAGAGGAGGGGAGTTTGGAACTTTGTTGAGCATTCTAAGTGGGCTACGCCAATTGTTGTCGTTCCTAAAAAGAACAATTCTGTTAGGATCTGTGGTGATTTCAAAGTGACTGTCAACAAGTACTTAGACGTAAACCAGTATCCTCTACCTACTCAACAAGATCTGTTTGCTACTCTTCGTGGTGGAAAATATTTCACAAAATTGGATTTGTCTCATGCATACCAACAAATTGAGTTGGATTCTGCATCCCAAGAACTGCTTACACTAAACACACCAATGGGTTTGGTACGCCCAAACAGGCTGTTGTACGGTATAAGTTCTGCTGCTGCCATATTTCAGTCAACAATGGAGCAGATGTTGCAAGGCATACCTCATGTAATATGCTTTCAAGATGACATTCTCATCTCATCGACAACAGTGGATGAACATTTCAGTACACTTGAGAAAGTGTTGGAACGCTTTCGTAAATATAATGTCCATCTAAATGCAGAAAAGTGTCAATATCTAGAAACCAGTGTGGAGTTCTTAGGTCATATTATTGATAAAGATGGCATTCACCCAACACAAGAAAAAATCAATGCCATTAAGGAAATCAAGGTACCAGTAAGTGTTACCGAGCTAAAATCCTTTTTAGGAATTCTTAACTATTATTCCAAATTTATAAAAAATGCATCTACTTTGTTATCACCCTTTCACAATTTGTTAAACAAAGATGTTCCATGGCATTTGTCTGCAGAATGTGACAAAGTTTTTCAAAAGTGCAAATCTTTATTGATGTCAGATAGTGTGTTAGCCCATTATGACGAAAGACTGCCCTTACAGTTATCATGTGATGCTTCCCCTGTTGGTTTGGGAGCAGTCCTGTCACACATTGTCGATGGTGTCGAACGACCTGTTGCATATGCATCTAGAACTCTAACAAAAGCTGAAGCCAATTACTCTCAAACTGAGAAAGAAGCTCTTTCGATTATTTTTGGATGTAAAAAGTTTCACCAGTACTTATACGGTCGTGAGTTTCTGTTGTATACAGATCACCAACCCCTAGTGACAATCTTTGCACCAGATAAAGCTATTCCAACTATGGCTGCTGCACGCTTGCAAAGGTGGGCCCTACTACTATCTTCATTTAATTACACAATTAAATACAAAAAAGGTGAATTACATCAGAATGCAGATGCGCTTTCACGCTTGCCAATTGAAGACCTAAACAAGGACTTGTATCCGTCTGATATCTTCAAAGTTTCCTACGTGGAAGACATGCCGATTACCTCTGATGACATTGTCCAGGCAACTCGTACAGACAAGGTTCTTGGAGTTGTGCTCAAGTATGTACAGTACGGTTTCCCTATCTGTAATCAAGACCCCGACTTGAAGCCATATTTCAGCAGAAAGGATGAATTATCCGTAGATGGAAATTGTCTCCTTTGGGGAATGAGGGTTGTTATTCCTTCAGTACATAGAAATCGCATGCTGGACTTGCTTCATGACACACATCTAGGTATAACCAAGATGAAGGCAGTAGCTAGAAGTCACATCTGGTGGCCTGGATTGGATCAAGACATTGAGACTATCTCTGCTAAATGTGAAGCATGTCAGGTAACAGCCAATAACCCACCTACTACACCTCTGCAATCCTGGATTTGGCCGAAGGCACCCTGGGATCGCATACACATTGATTATGGTCAGAAGAATCAAACCAACTACTTGATAGTAGTGGACAGTCATTCAAAATGGTTGGAGGTACTGCAGATGTCCTCGACAACTTCGACACACACCATCAATGCATTACAGGAACTGTTTTCACGGTATGGACTGCCTTTGGAGTTGGTATCCGACAATGGACCACAATTTATCTCCGACGAGTTTAAAGATTTCCTAAAGTCTTTAGGAATTATGCATACACTTGTGCCAACTTATCATCCGCAATCAAATGGATTAGCTGAGCGATCGGTACAAACTTTCAAACATGCTCTGGAGAAAATGCTTCAAGATGGCAAGGACTGTGACTATGTTGTAAATAAAGTTAAAAGGTTTCTGCTTGCATACCGTTCGGCTCCACATTCCACAACTGGACTGTCTCCTGCTGAACTGTTCCTTGGACGTCCCATCAGGACTCTCCTGAACTTGATTCATCCCTGTACAACACACCATGTACAGAAGAAACAGAACATTCAGAAGCAGCTGTTTGATAGATCACATACTTCGAAAAAGAGTCTACTCTCTGATCAGAATGTGTGGGTACGTTCCTATAGAGGTTCCCGTAACAAATGGGTTCGTGGTGTTTTAATAGAACCCCGAGGTACCAAAACCTGGATCGTTGAGATAGATGGAAGCAAGTTCTCTGCCCATTTAGATCAGCTACGTCCAGCTTCTGAAGTGGACTTTCCCAAACCCGAGTTCACAGATGTGGAAGATGTTGTTTCCTATCCTACTTTTGAGGCTAGTCCCTCACCACTTGCGAGTATCCCAATACATACCCAGGATACAGGAACCATGTTTCCTCCACCGTCCACAACTCCCAAGGGGATAGAAATCTTGCCAGAGGTTTTAACTCCTTTGCCAGACTCTGCTGCTGATGCCCAAATCCCTTCAGCTGCTGAACCTGTCTGTCTCACTCCAATTCGACGCAACCCACCTCGAAACAGAAGACAACCCAATAGACAAAATCTTTAGGACTGTGCCAGCAACTTTTTATACCTTTTATCTTTTTTATAAAGGGAGTATTGTAATAGATTGAATAACTGTAACTGTAACTATATATTCATGCTAGCAATCTGGCAACTGAAATCGAAAACAACACGGCTGCTCTAATAATAAATAGTTATTATTTACTAAGCAATGTCTATCTTTTAATACAAAACCTTTAAACATAACAGTTGGCAAATGGTACTTGTCCACCACCCTATAAAACCACATTTATATTTTTAAAGAAAGTGCTTAACAATGCTTTCTTTGTCTCATTTCATGAAATTGAACACGGTGGCCTGGTCGAGAGGGTACTGATTTCATGATCAAAGGGCTGTAAGTAGGCTCTAGTGCGACAATCAAATTCTCGACTATGTATAATACAACAACGCCACATTTCTCCTTTATCGGTGAATTTTGGAACTAAAAATTTTTAATTAGAAACAAAACGCTCTGTATATTTCATCCATATAGCAGCCGAAGGGCTCTGTGCGTATTTATTGGCAGGGCGCTTTTTCACACAAACTTATGAATAAATTTGCCATATTTTTGTAAACCCAATAGATTTTTTTTTGTCGATTACAAATGTTCGATGCGGCTACATTTCATTTAAATAAAAAAAATATTAAGTAACTTCGCCACATAAAAAGTTTGCGATATTTTGTTATTTTTATTGAAATTTCTAAATATTTCTTATAGACCGTTCAACGTCAATAATAAGTGATATTGAGGCTTATATACAAATACAAATAATGTCGACCCACTACAGGCTCTAGGCCCAGCAAGGTTAGTCCTGTCAATCCATCATCCTCACGATTCCCCAATGCCGATCCAATTGTTTTTTAAAACCACCCACCCCTGAAGAATTAACAACATACTCAGGCAAACCATTCCATTTGTCAATAACCCTATTAAAAAAATAATGCTTTCTAAAATCCCGATTAAGCTGTGACTTGTATAATTTGAATCCATGACCGCTAGTCACATTGGCAATATTAAATTCCAATCAAGACACATCACCCAATTTGATAAATTTGAATAACTGAATAAGATCCCCTCTAATCCTTCTCTCCTCGAGTGTATACATATTTAGAGTTCTAAGCCTGTTTTCATAATTCATTCCTGAAGTACCCTGAATCATTTTTATAGCTCTATGTTGAACCCGTTCTAATAAATCAATATCCTTTTTAAGATAACGTGACCAGAATTCTACTGCATACTATACTTAAAATTTGTGGAAATACACATTCAGAATAAAAAGTTTAAGAAAATAAAAAGTTATATTCCTTAGGAAAAATATCCTGAACTTGAAACCCATTAGAAATTCATTATATCTGTAACATTATAATTTTACGGATTTTTATGGCGAGCGCGGTGCTCCTCCAGAGGGGCGCCCCGTGCAGTAACACGCGCCTCTCACCCCTTAGGGCGCGGACTTGCTTCATCCCCTTATGCAGTACAGCAACACACGCAGGCAGCCCTCCATAGTTATAGACGAAACAACAGAGAGCCAAGTCTAATTTGAAACGACCCTGAAGCAGGGTTCTGGCAAATGCGAAAGATGCAAAATAACTCCTGGAAGCATAAATTTGCCCGAATATAAAAGACCGCGAGAGTTATTAAAAGAGAGGAAAACGGGGAGGTAATAAGGACTCGCTTGATATTAAAAGAGTAAAACAAAAAGTGTATGTGTTGAAAGTGCGATAATTTTTTTTTTTTAATTTCGAGATCTCAAAAAAATAAAGAACTTCAATAACGATGGGACTGTTTTGGCGATATATTTATTTGATGTGAAGAGAGAAGGCGCGTTTCATCCAAGGTTGCCGAATTCAAAACAGTATCAGGTGTGTCGCTTTGTCAAAGCATAGACAGAAGGGTTACATCATTTCTGCAGATTACAGAAATAAGAATCAGCAGAGACTGATTTACGGCAGGGCATTCGGGGCACTTGCCCAGGGCCCCTGTTTTAAGGATGCCCCTAAAAATGCTTAAAAATCTTTTTTAAATGTGAAAAGTTACAAATAGATTTATTAACACAAAGGTTTTGTTTAATTGGAAAAACATAATTTTTTTTTAAACTTATATTATTTTATCCAACTCAATCACTTTAGTACAGAAAACTTCAAGTGTAAGTAAAAGTAAAAAATATTTTTTATAAGCACGCTTTTAACTTAAATTGTATTTTTTTTTTCAATGCTAAACTTCTTTGATGTTCTTTGTGTACTTCTTAACCTATTCAGGCATTTACGATAATTATATTTTATTGAATATTTTTGATTATCTTTTCCTTTATTGATAATGTTAATTTAAAGACATGATTATTTTCATTTATATCTTAAGCAAAAACAACTTCATTAATTTTAAAAATATAAGTTTTTTGCAAGATTTACACTTGCATTAGAGCTAATTGTTTATGTTATTTTACGTTGTGTGTTTATAAATAAATTTAGCATTTTTATTTTAAGGTATTTTGGAGGGCCACCATACGTTATTTTGCCCTGAGACCCTAATCTTGTAAGTCGGTCCCTGGAAATCAGTCACCAACAGAAAGAATGAAACAAACCGTTCCGCCCGGCTACGCAAGCTTCTATCTGCGCTCCGTATGTGCTTTGCTTTACTTTGAAATATTACGGACAACAGTGGTTCATTTCTTATCGAAAGATCAGTCGAGAAAAACGCGTTTGACTGTGGTTTTTCTTCCATACATCATACCGACGCTTTAATTTTTTTTTTTAATGCTTTAAAGGGGTCCTATCCCAAAAATAAGAGCAGACAAAACTCCTTGAAAGCTACAAGATGGCACCGATACCTCATCCTCCCCCCCCCCCCCCCCCGTCTAGTCAAAATTTTCTATTACAAATTATTAATATTTTTAAAAATGTATGCAATTTCAGTAGTTAAGAAATTATTGATAATTAACAATTATTGATTATCAACTATTTACTAATTGGCATAACTGCTAATTAGCGTTTCTATTTTATTATTGACAAATGTCATGGGAACTGAACTAGTTGAGCCCCCTCCCCCCATAATTTTTGAATTGCTACGCCACTGTTACTCATGGATCCTTCATTTGTAAAAATGATGTCAGTGTTTGGCCTTATTTTTTAAGCGGTTTGGGGTATAATTTTGCATTTTGATGTGACAGCCTTGGGTTTCTTTATTGGGATAGCGAGAAAAAGAGTTGAGGGGTTTATTTTTAAGTGTCGTCGTTTTCTTTAAAAAATAAAAATACTCGACTGAGAGGAATACAGTTTGTCTGCATTGTTAATTGCGAACAAAAATAGAATGACAGCTACTTAGGCATCGTTTGTCATTTCATTCCGTCTTGAAAACATTGTACGCTTCAGCTCCTGCTGCCTCATTTCAACGGGGATTTTAAACGAGGGTGTCCAAAACTTACGAGCAGTCTTATTTATACTCGGGCCGCTTTTAGGGTCTCCACACGGGGGTCCGCATCGACAGGGAAACAATTTCTTATTTAAAAAATTCTCACGTCGTGTATTCACGTAACACGTCTTTAAAATAAGCAACTGATCATCAGGATATAAATATTATGTTACGCTTTTAGGAAGAACCATTCGGACATTATAACTCCGTGACAAATAGCGCGATTGACATAAATTTAGTATGTTTCGAAAGGAGAGGAGGTGCCGATACGCTTCAAGTAAAATCCCTCTGGACATGCTCCGACATATCCCCTCCTTCCTTTCCCATTTTTATGTTTAATTTAATTTTTATTTGGATTAGACTGCATTTGTAATATTTTTAATTAAAAAACATATTTTAAATAAAGTTTATAAAAAAACTAATTTGAACGCAAATAGTAAAGGTTCCCCATTGCTATATACATATTTATGCAACGCGCTTTTCTCATTTATTGTACAAAAAATAGAGAACAAATACGTATAAATTGATCTAGCTAACAAAAAACAAACATACAAAATCAAGTTCAAGGGCCCCATGACAGGTTTCATACAAGGTCTCACTTCTGCTAAGGGCGACCCTTTTTATACTCGTTTAAATGAATCCAACTAAAATCAAAAAGAACTTATTAACTTTTTATGTTTCGAACGGGTTTTCAAAATTTTCTAAACAACCAGAAGGATAAAGCAAATTGTTTATTTACATCGTTTGTCACAATACTTTTCAAAATATCTCATTTTGAAGTAGTGGCATAAAGAAATGTTGTATAGCTTATTTTGAAGCCTATTACTCAGGCTCAATGTTTTAGACATATTTTCACGTTAGAAAAAAAGCTATAAAACATATTAAATTATAAAAACCAATTTAAAATAAAGATGTATTGCACAAATTAGAATAGATAATTGAAATGATAGAATTTTAAATGAAATGAAAGTTTTTAACAGTACATAATGTTATACATAGTTTTATAAGAAGCCATGTATTTTTGTTGTTTGCACATGCCCCCCCTGGAATTTTTTTGCCTCTCCTGGAAATATTTTCTAGATACAGGGCTGTCACGAAAGGATCGTTGTAAGGAGGGATTACTATATTTAATTTTTAAGTGAAAAAAAAATCATTCAACAAACGACACAGGATGGAACTTTAATAGCTTCTTCATTGCCTTGACTAAACTATTGCAATCCAGATGTATTAACATTTTGTACGTCATGAACATCTTTAACATTTCTGTTCTTTCTACGAAACAGTTATTCCTCTCTCTCTTTTTTTCCCCCCAAAATTGTTTATGCTCATACGAGGAAAATCTCATGATCTGATCTCATGATGAAAATGAAATCTCAAAATAGATGTTTTTTAAACACAAGATCATGATTATGCTGTTCTTGTTCATTTTAAAGAGCAGGAAAGGGAATCAGGAGAACGGAGAACAAGTCGTTATGTTCTTCCTCTAAGCAGGGCCAGCGGAGTGCAAAGGGTTTAGATGTCTATAGACAACACGTATTTATAAAACTACAATTCTAACTTATTTATATGAAAAAGTAATTATAATAAAGCGAGCGAAAAGGATTCATAGCAAGCTCAATTTATTTGATTTCTCTAAATCTAGTGCAAAAGAACACAGGAACAATCAGTAACTGGAATTTAAAAAGAAAAGGGTTTTATAAAAGTTAATGTATTTTTGACTCCCTTCGTAAAGATAAAAAAATGTGAAGTCCAATTTTGGAATGCAACCGGTCTTAGCTTCTTTCATGTGATAGGTGAAAATGGGTGCAAACATCGCGAAAAGTGCGTTTCTGTTTTCGCAGGAGGATCTAAAATTACCCGTCACTTCGTGTGGAAGGAATCGCCCGTCTGAAATTATTTATGCAGCCCCCTCCCCTCCCTTTCACCCGAATCAACAACACGGCCGCTATTTTTAAGAACACTCTCTCTTCGCCCGTTTCTCTTCCAGCAGGACACCCTCTTCGGGAATATCCCAATCCACGTAACTCCTATGGCTGGCAATTAGCAGTCGTAGCAAAAGCTGTTTAATGACGAAATTCAAGCGATTCACTAAATAGGTAATTATTTTAAAACAAGAACACCTGAGCTTAGATTGTAGGTGAAAGATTGGCTTTAAAGAGTCACGTGATTTCCGTGTGACGTTGAGCTAACAGACAGCACTAACAACGCGTTTCACTACGATGTACTTTGCGGTTGTCATACATACGGACTTCGTTCACAGTTAGAAAAGAAGCAACCATTACGAACAGCGATAAAAGCGACGAATCACCCAACGCATCGGATCAAAGGCGGCGGCGGCGGCGGCGGTGCACTGCCTTTGGGGGTCGAAGAAATCAAATACTGCACAAAGAAAACTATAGATGTTTGCACATTCAGTTGGTATAAATTTTTATAAACATCAATAGTAAACATTACTAAACTACATAAGTGAATATGTGATTTATTTTAATTTTTTAACACCCCTTGTCACCCGCGCCTTCGTTACCCCGGTTGCCCCCTTCTATCAGTTCAGTCAGTCTGGTAACCCATTTCAATGACTGTGATAAAAGTGAACGGAGTTCTAATAGATTTAAACTTTTCAAAACTTATTTAGTTCGAGTATGTGTCAGACAAGGATTTCGAATCTTACAATATGACACATTTATACACATAGTATAAATAATTGCGGCCTATTACAGAAATTTGCCAATGCTAAATCGAAAAAGGTGCCCATATAGCATGCTGAATTTCTTTTATAGTTGAGATCTGCCGTGTAAGAAAAACCTACTTATCAAAAAAAGATTGTTGTTTTTTCACCAAAATAATTATCATAATTCGTACTACAAAACTAAATGTATTCTATATGTCACACGGGCGCAACTAAGAGATCTCGCACCACCTAGAAAAAGTTGTAGGACCGTCACTGCGGATCATTTGGCGACTTTCTAAGTCGCTATAGCTGCTAGGTCTTTACCATGATAGTTACTTGGTTGGTGAATTAAGCCGATGATATAAGAAACGAGGAAACGTTGCTTGAGTTCATAAACGCGCGTTCTGTTGAAAATAAGAAAGACTAGTCAACTTGTTGAAAGTCAATCAGAATGCCCCATTTAACCCATTGAACTCAAATTGTAATTTCTGGAAAGCTCAAAACTTGTTCCGCATTGAAGCCAATGTGGAAGTAGCCATACTGAACCTTTTTAAGTGATTTAGTGGTGTTTTTTAATACCATAGCATTGTAGAAATATTAAATGTATATAAATATTATATTTTCTTCTTATAGAATTAATTTTTATATTGCCAAACAAATAGTTTTTGCTCTTGCTTTTTAACCTCTTCGACTTTGACTTACAAATTACTTTCTATTTTAAAAGCAGATTGCATTTAAAATGGTTTTCAAAAGAAAATAGAAAGAAACTCATCCAAAAGCAATACATGTCGGCTTATTTTAACATGAAAAATATACGAAATATTGCGGTAGTGACGAAAGTGGAATACAGTTTTTACCTCTTCAATTGGCTTTAAGCCAAAAAAAATTCTTGCTCACTCCAGAAGGTATAGTTAGATATTAGTGATTTATCCCTCCTTAAAATTAACTATGGTAGATGTTTGTTGCCACTCACTATACTTTAAAAATAATTGAGGAAAAATATGACATTTGCTGGTAAAGTTGTTATATTTCACTTTTCATTAGTCCTTTCAACTTGTTGATTGGAACGTTAATGTAAAACAACGCCTTTCGTCTATGTCGACAAACTGTTGCTATAGTTACATAGGGACGTCCAAAAAATTAATAATTTTTCACATTTTTCAAAAAAAATTAATTATTATTGAATATTTATTTCGCTGATAGGGCAAGCACATGTTAGAACTAGCATTCTTCTTAGGGAAATACACCGTGCATAAAATTTCTAATCACTGTTACTCTAAGGTAGTGGTCGGCAAACCGCGGCTCGCGAGCTTAATGCGGCTCTTTGACCTTTTGAGTGTTGCTCTTCCACAAATTACCACGTGCGGGGGGCGGGCGCGTTGAAACTTCGTGGCAAAAATTAAAAAGAACGACATACAAACTTGACTTATCCAAACTTTCCAAGGAGATGCAAGGCAATTGTTCCCATTAGTGTTTGTCAGTTATTGTTATGATTGAGAAAGGTATGTTAAGATAGTTTGGACATATAGAGAGGATGAACGAAAGGAGATAGGCGAAATACAAGGAGCGTGTGGATGCCTGAGTTGGAAGGGGTTGATCTCAGCGAACGCACCTCAATCAGATTGAGGACGATTTTAGCAAAGGCCAGCTTTTGAGTACCCTAATTAAGTTAATAACAATGTATCTACCTATATAGTTTAAGTTTAAAAAATGTGGCTGTCAAAAGAAATTTCAATCGTTGTTCTGTTGATATTTGGCTCCCAAAAGATTTTTCAATCGTTGTTCTGTTGATATTTGGCTCCCAAAAGATTTTTCAATCGTTGTTCTGTTGATATTTGGCTCCCAAAAGATTTTTCTATCGTTGTTCTGTTGATATTTGGCTCTGTGGACTAATGAGTTTGCCGACCACTGCTCTAAGGTATCAGTACTGTGACGTCATCAGGGAGCGATGGCCACGCCTACCTTCCCTCCTTTATTGCATTGCCATATTCTTACTACTGGCGAATGTTCGAACAAAGAGAAAAACAGCACTCGGTGTGGGAAGCCATTCTTCGCCATCAAGGAAAGCGAACTTTTCTTTTATGGATTCGCAAAAAGAATCTTTTAACGCGGCGTGCCTCCTCCTCTCCCAGGGATTTATCCTCAACTCTCACCGAGCTTGTAAACAACAGAGTCCTAAAATACCCGAAATGCGAGTTCGAACTCAACTCGCGCCGAGTCCCGCATCCGTTCCATATACACCATTAGTAATAAAATAAGATTTATTTATATACTGTGGCAACTTAGATGGGCTGACTGAGTGGAGACTCGCATTTAGACCCTCAGTTCTGCTAAACGATCGGACTATTAAAGGATAAATCTAGGGAATTTTTGTGATACAAGCAAACATGATTTAGTAGCCCTCATTTATGCAATTTAAAATATTTTTGTAGCTAATCTTGAAACTTGGGTCAGATTTCTTAAGATTGAAATTTTGTAACTTGGTTTGTAAACTAAAAAATACCTGCATTGGGTTCACTAAAAGGTATAAAATGTTGGTGATATCACCGGTCTGCAGAGCAAGAGTGCGTTTTCCCGTAATAGACGGAAATACAAGCTAACCTCTATAAAAGAATGCAGTTAATAAATGTATTCGGAAGTAATTAAAGTAATTATAATATACAATTTAATTAAAAATATAAACATAGAAGGATGGCCCCTTTTCACACAAAATCTACAACTCAAATCATTTATGTATTTTTCCTTTCCCACTCAAATTTGGCGCCCTCCATATTTCGATGTCCCAAGCAGCTGCATGTGCAGTTGCTTGGACTTTAAACCGCCCCTGTAGAAATAGGACATGTGGAGGGTGATTGGACAGGTGGACTGACGAAATTCCTTCAGGTTTGTCGTCCGATCCGATAGTCAGAAGGTAAAATGAAGTGTTTGTGGCCATCATCAGATACGTCGGCAGTCCAATCAGAGCGAATGAACACGGCATATTGAGTTCCCTTTGTATTTTATTTTTTTTGGTTGTTGTATTTATTTATTTATTTATTTTCGTTTAGAAGGTATCTTTTGTTTGATCAATAATTATTAATACTATTTACTGAGAAGTTTAGGAATCAACCGGCAATAAGGCAAATGAAACATAAACAATATCCACATCAGACAAGAGAAGGAACATGCCTTTGGTGTCCTTCTTGATATGGTGAAGGGGGCAGAACCATCAGCAGATTAGAATGTAGTGACAAAAACCTAAGGAGTACTTTCCATAAAGGACACTGAGGAGTACTTACCGTAAAGAAGGGGGGAGGGGAGGGGGGCATTTATGAAAAGACGTTGATTGTAATTATTTGAGGAGGGGGGGGGGAAGAGAGAGATCACTGCATGTTAAATGTTGTTGTCCAAAGGTTGTTAATGCTTTACTTCCTGATTTTATAAAATAGGACAAAAACTGTGTTATTTTTTTACATACATAAGTCTTCCACGTTAACATGGGAGGGGGGGGGGGGGGAGAGAAGTGAACCAGTCTTCATATTTTCAAGGAGAGCTCGGAAAATTCTTAACGAAAATAATAATATTATAACGAAAATATGACACCACTGTCGGACCACTAGGACCTGAGCTACCAGCCCATGTACCTGGTACAGGCATGAAGTTATTTGGATCACGACTGATTGAACGTGCACCAGTCCCATCTACACGACGATATTTATTTTTTTCTCTCTTATTTTTTTTTGCGGACGGCGAGGCATACAACTCGTAACCCTCCGATTATGAGCTCATTCCATTCAGAAGACGATATTCGAACCTATAATCATCCGATTTTGTGTTCGATGCTCTTCCGATAAGGCTAACTCTGTTAGTTGCAATGAGTTTGGAAATGGCACCGAAAGTTTTTCATATAACGTCACCACAATTGGACTATTTACGTTTTCAACAGCGTTACGTTCACAGCGTGACCAAGAAATTTCAAAACTAAAACTTGCCTATTAGGGAACATTCTTATCTTGTGAGTGTATTTAACTTTTTAGTAACGTCAACTGGTTGGAGGGTTTAGTAACATCAAAGGATAACATCAAGGGTCGCGCATGAACACCAATTGCTCTGCAACTTTTAAGCAACTAAAAATTCACACACCAACTGCGGGCGATTATTCAATTGCCTCTCACTTACGGCTGCTAGGTTACGATTTTCTCAATCGCCAAAGTAAAGGTGAAAATTTGCCAAACTCATATTTTGCCATAATCCATACAAAAAAAGCATATTTTCGATTATTTGCCAAAGTTGTCTGTTAGCGCGGTAGAGAACACAGGGTTCGAAATTACAGGTCATAGGTCGTATGTTGGGTCTAAAAACTTCAGTTTAACGACCGTATTTTTACTCCCAGTCGTCCTTTTAATAATTGCTCTCATACTTTTCAGTATTTTTGTAAGTAAGTCGGTAATTTTTCTTAAGCCATTTAAATTATTTTTAAATTTTGTAGAACATTTTGGCAACTAAAAAGAATGGCTAGGTGCAATGAGTTCAATTTTTATCTCATGATTTCTAACCCTGAGGGAGTGAAATGATATTTTGTGCAATTAAAAGTTGCTGAGTGAGGGGATACAATTTTTGAGTTTTCCAGTTGCTTACATATAAATAGTTTAGTGACATGCCCGATAGTTGCCATTGCGCGGCTAACTCTCAGCAAAAAAACTCAGCATGAAACCTTCATCAAAATTGTCAAATTGAAGTTTTTTTGAAGGTTTTATAAAGAACATTGAAACAAAAAACTGCATTTTTTTTTTGAAGTTTTTAATTTTCCTGCATAAAACCTTTAAAATATCTGCGTTTTCCCTTCATGATTAAAAATTGAAGTTTTTTTGCAGGTTTTTATGAAGGTTTTTTACAGTTTTTATGAAGGATATTGAAACAAAAACCTTTAATTTTAGAGATCTTCAAAAAAACTGCATAAAACCTTCAATTTCAAAATTTTGATGAAGGTTTTATGCTGACTTTTTTTGCTGGGCTTTAGGGGAAATTTTTATATTGGGAGTGCATTAAACTTTTTAGTAACATCAAGGGGGAGGAGGACAGTCCTAAACCTTAAAAAAGAAGTTCGAGTACCTGCTACTGTAAATAGCGACGAAGAGTTATATTTATGAAATGAGCGGAGGCAGCGACATACGCGCAAAGTAAACACGCGCCGCATCCCCCCATATGATTGTTTATGAAACGACAGCGACACCCCGACAGGGGGCGCTCTTTTATGCATGTGCGCAGCTCGTGGAACTTGGCTGGTCGCAATTAAAAGGTTTTTTTATTTTTATATATATACATTTTATGTTTCAAACATCCTTGCAGGTTGAAGACCGGAAACAGGGGCACGTGGTGTGTGAGGGAGGAAACGAATAAAAAAGGATGTACAACACCATGGTGTAAAACAGTTCGTCCCCTTTTTTTTTTCTTACCTTAGTCGTGTGCCAAGAAGTTTTTCCCTCGATTTCGATTCAAAGGCCTCTTAAGCGGGACTATGGTTTGTCGTTCTCCGCGAAATTTCTTCTGAAATTGGGTATTTGATTTTCGTCAGTGGCGGCTCGTGGTCGAAAATGTCAGTGCAGCCGAAATTATGTAAATCCCCCGAGTGCAAAGGGTTAATGCACAATAATCCGGGATTTTATTTTTTTAGTTGATAACTTTTGTGGAAATTGTTTTTGTTGATTTAGCCCTTTAAATTGTTAAACACGAGTAAAAAAGACAATTTCGAACAAAAATGTTAGAGACAAGTTGTAATTTAATTACATAAATACCAAAAAGTAAAATTTTTTCAACAAAAAATTATTATATGTGAATTAAAAAACGCAGTGACGTTGTAAATGTTACAGACTGGTATAAAGTTCAATTATATAATTATAGTTATAATTCATTTTTCTTGTAATTCCAACGACTTTATAGAGTTGCAAAGGGGGTTTCAACTAACCCAAAAAATGTGACTACACTACCAAGATATTTGCATCTTTTCAAAACGTTAAAAAAAAAAGTAAACAGCGTAATTTTTATGAAATGCTTGAAATTAACAAAAACGTGGTTCAACTATTGTACATTTAAAAACAAATATATTAAATTTGTGATAGATGCTTAGACACACATTCGCATATCAGTCGCTGGATCAGTCGGAGTGGAAACTGAGGCCCCCTTAACTCGCCACCTGAAAACAAGAGTGGAATGCTATTTTAGCGTCATTCCAGTCCTGTATGTCCGATGAGGAAGTGCTAATTTACATCCTTTAGTACTTCCTCCCCCCCCCCCCCCCCCCATGGCACATTCTATCAACATTCTCAACATGCTTAAAACGTTCTGTATGATAGTCTATGACTATCATATAAATATAAACTTTCTAATGGTATTTTATCCAAATGTACCATTAGAAAGTTAGTATTTTCTATAAAAACATCGTTTGCGTGATTTCAATAAATAACTGAATACAAAATAATTCCGTCCATGGATAACTTTTCACGTTTTTGCAGCTGTGTTAAGCTGAAAAAGCATTAAAAGGGTTAATCGTCTCTAAAAACTATGAGTTCCCATTGTGGCCCGGAAACTGGGGCAAGCGGATGAGGGTGCACATAAAAAGAGACCCCCCCCCCCCCCCACACACACTCCCTTTGGTCCATTCCAATTATCTCTTCCGGAAGGTCGGCCTCGGAAATGGGTCTTAACGAGCAGCCGTTATTTGTACGTGGATATATTGATGCAGAAGGTTCGTTACGTGTCCTCCTTCCGAGGAAGGTCATAGTCTTTTTTTGTAATAGGATAACTCGGGGACATCAAAGGATTCAATGCCAAGGACTTTCGAGCATGTGCAGTGGAGTTCGTCAAACAGGGCAATCCTTAGGGGTGTGCAACGCGTGCCATTGCACGCGTCGATTCCCGCCAATGGGAGAGTTTCACGTGACGTATCGACATGGTAACTTACCAGTAGTTTCGAATTCTTCCCTACAGCAGACAACTTTGCTTTTGTTTGTTTGGTCGCTACGCTTGCAATTATGGGAAAGTTTGTTTTTAATATTTGTTTTTTACAAATAATTAATATTTTTATTCTATATATGAATAAATTTAAATACAGAGAAATACTTATATTATATTTGTTAATGATTAGAATTACAACAAAATACGGAAAAATACTTTTATTTTAACACAAAAATACTTCATAAACTATAAGTACAATCTATCTCAGTGTATGTAGTAAATATTTCTATATTGTGGTATTATTTAAAGACTAAAACTCAAAATTATAGTACAGGAGCTAAAGCTCCATGCTAACCCTACGGAACTTCTTCGGCGTCGCGAAATTTTCTCCATGTTCCGTTGGAACAGCGGTCTTCTTCTTCTCGTTGGGAAACTCCCCCATTGATTTGCGAACTTGCAAAGCAGAGAAAAGTGCCAATGTTACCGGTATAATAAATTTCTTATGTGTTTCTTCTTTTTAACTTCACGATTTCTTTTAAAGAATAACTAATTTTCATTTTTCCTCAATCTTTTTATTCTGAATGTGTATTTCCACACAAACTCAGCATATAACCTCTATGAAGTCGAATAGTCTTTAAAGAAGATTTATAATTTTCAGTAAAAAGAACAAAATATTGCAGACTTTTTACGGAATGAAGTTATTTAATAAATCTTCTGTTGAAATGAAATGTAGCCACATCCAATATATGCAGTTGACAAAAAATTATTTCGATTGGATTTACAAAAGTATTAAAAACTTATTCATATGGTTGTGCGCAGGAATAAAAGGGACCTGCTAAGCTTGCGCATGGCCCCGCGGCGGATAAGAGCGGTCATGTTTCCAAATGAGGTTTATTAGAAGGAGATTGGAAGCGAAGTGTTTTATATTAAAATACAACAATTCAACCTTGATCAATCTCTCACTACATAAATTACGAATTTAAAATGATGCATGCTGAGTCCAATTTGAAAGGCGACTATTATGAACTCGAGGAACCTCAAAACGTGCGCGCAAAGTAAAAACTCGATAAAAATGAAAGAAGGCCAAATTGTTCGTGCATATGTCGACACCTTCAATTTAAAGCAAGACTTGCAAAGAAAACACCGATACCTGTTATTTCGCGAGCATGCAGAATAGAAAAAAATGGTTCACATCCGTTTGCTTCTTAGGAGAACTTATGATGACTTGGTGTAAAGTTGTGCTACTATAAAAACAGCAATAAAACGGAGGAAGCCATCGCTGCTTCCGGAGTGTTACCGACTGCGCACCCAATGGGCTGCACGTTAGGTTCACATTCAAAAATGACTGCTCATTTATGAAGAAACTTTCGTCATTTTTAACAAAACAGGCGCCTGCTAAATGCTCTCATTAAATAGTTTATCAAAATTATGAAATTCACTTTATAATTTTTTTAGCAAAATTTATTTCATTAAAAATGATAACGATTTCAAATAAATATGGACGACTCGACTTGACTCGATCGACAGATATCTTAATTCGAAGTCACGAGTGCCATCGACCATGCCAGAAAAGCTTTTTCAAATGTGTCAATATACAATCAACCGAAATTGAGCTCATATCACCGAAGTAAATTACTTTTGTTATTTAAGTTTTTTGTTTAAATTTGTGGTTATTTAAATATCTTAGGACACACATGTTTGCTGATCCATTCTGCTGTGGATCTTTTCTTTGAAGATTCTGCAAAAAAATAGACTCTGCACTGCACTACACTACTATAAAATTGCAGTAAAAATAAAATAGTTTAATTTTTTTTTTGATGGATTTATTTCGGGAATATGCAAAGAAGTAGGTTACGGGTTACCATATTCACAAAGAAGAACAATCTTTTTATAGCCATGAACAAGGACTGCTAAGGGGACGCAGTCTGCAAGCCAAGTTTATTTCAACATTTTAAACAAAATGGCCCAGTGATTCGTTTCTCACAGGACTCCACGGCAGCTAAGGACGGCCTGGAAGGCCTAGAGTTTCAATTTTTGACACCAAGATATCCAGGGCCCGATTAAGACTTTGAAGCAAGGGGAGCCCGCCTTTAAATGGAGGCCCCATTACTTTCAAATAGATCCCAGAACATCAAATAAAACTATTACATACACTAAACTCCTTGTTCCTGAATGGCATTAAAATTAAACATATTATAAATAATATAATAAACTATATTAAGTAATAAGTATGCCTAATATTCTATACATTTTTATTTTTTCCAATATTCGAACAAATTTAACAGAAGTAGCCAAGTTTTACTACAGTAATAAAGTTTTACTATTGTAATGCATTTTTTAAAGGTAAATTAAATAGCAAACTATGTAGGGTTGTTAAAGATTGATATAAAATGTGTGATTTGGGGACCCCTCAAAAGTGTAAAGTGCAAGCCTGGGCTTCACGGTAATCAGGCCTTGCAGATATCGATGTCACATGAACAAGTGAGTGGATCTATACTTGTAATGGTTTAAACCAATGAGAGACAAGGAACCTGATACCATTTTGAAAATATTTTATAACTTTTTACGGAACTATTACAAAATATATTAAGTGAGAAGTCATTACGAAATAGCGAATGGTCAAATTAGCGAAACAAAGAATTACAAAATAGAGGTTGAAAAACTTACAAATTTACAATTTGGATTCGAATTTGCGCATGCTTATAAAATATATTACGCAATTATTTTGCATGCGTGTAAAACATATTACGCAAGTATTGCGCAGAGTTGCCAATTTGAAGTGATATCATTTTGATGCCTTAGCGGACTGTTCGATAATTCTTTATTTTATCAAAACCTTGTTAATATTTTAACAAATTGTTTTAACAAAGAAAAATACAATTTCCCAATAGAAATAGTATTTTATTAGATTTTTTTTTACTTTAATATTTTTTTTGGTACTAAAATAAACTACAAATGTTTGGAGGAATACTTTGTTCCCTAAATGTAGTTGCCCAGTAACTATAGACACAATTTTATGTTGTTTGTGGCTTGTTAGAAACAATAACAAAAGAACCATAGCTCTGACAGACAGCTTTGATACACTTCAAACTGTCACATAAAATTGCAAGTTAAAAACTCCCAAGGCTTTCTCTGCGCTGTTTGTCTCGCAACATTCATTAGCCACTTTTTCGAGGGCAACGGAACACGAACCAAATGGCCCCTTTCACCGCTCGGAAGGATAAATCAGAAGCGGAGAGTTTTCACCAATCGCATTCGCTGTTTAATTACATCGCCCTTAACAAGCGGCGATGATTTATGCGTCCAGTCTCTATTTAAAAACGGACAGTCTTCCATTGCAAAATGAGCAATCGTGTAGATCTGTTGGGTACTACTTCAGGCGGTGCCATCCTTAGGGATGTGCGAAGCGGGCCACCGCACAACGCCCCACACTTTTGGGCCTGGGCCCCACGCCCAGGTTAAAAAAACAATAAAAGTATTTTAGATAATTCCTATGTTTTAAAAATCTAGTAGATTTTTTTAAAATTTATGTTTACTCATTTATCTAAGGTCATACATGTGTATTAATCAGTTGTACTTTTCCCTGATGATTCTGCATAAAAAATGCATTCTGCACTCCACTAAATCACTAAGAATAAAGTTAAATTTTTTTTAATGAGCATTTAAAAAATTGGATTTATTTTAGCAATCGAGACTAAAGGACACGTCGGTAAGGTTCGCATGGGGCCCTCCACCGTCGGTTAGGTTCGCATAGGGCCCCGCAGCATTCAAGCAACATCGCCAAGCGTTTTATTTTTATTTTATGCAGAATGCATTATTTTCATTGACAGGCGAAAGTAAAGTAAGGTAAGGGCTAAAGTTAGTAAAGGCTTTTTTAATTATTAATTTTTAGGGATTTTTTATATTTGCAAAAACAAACAATCAAACAAAATATTTTACAAATACATCAGTTTACTCGCGATAGCATGTAAAGTCGTGAACATAAAAATTAATAAAATATTCTTTCTAAAAAAAAACGACTTTAAGAAAAAGCGCTAAAAAGTAAAAATTATTTATTAATTTTACAAACACATTGAAAAAATTTAATAATTTAATGTCAATTTTATACTTAATACAGCTTTTTGAAATCGGCGTCAAAATGTAGGTATTATTTTTGTAAATTGGCACCAACTTCAAAAAGTTGTAATAAATATAAAATTGACATTAAATTCTTTAATGAAATTTTTGAATACATACATGAAATTTTTTTAATGCGTTCGTAAAATAAAAAATATTTTTTACTTTTTATCGCATTTTCCTTAAAGTCGGTTTTCTTTTTTTAGAACGATTATTTTATTTTTCCCTTTTATTTTTTAATTTAGAAGGGGTCTACGCCCCCTTGTATTATTCAACAAGAAATTCAAGTAACAACTTGTTCTTACATTTTGTCTGCACAATTTATATCATAATGCAATCTCTCCATGCCAATAAATGCTAGGTAAACGGAATGTCATTGTTGTATAACTTCTGTTAAACAACGTTAACAATTAGAAATCGAATAAATTGATTAAAAAAAACTAACGGTTAATCGACATTTCCAGATATATAACAGCCGAATAACCTCGGCCTGCGATTTGGCGATTTTAATTTAAAGTTTCTGACGGTTTTGGTTGGCCTACTGCTCAATCGGTTAAAAATTAATAAATAGGTTTAGGTATCTCGTCAGCTACTTAAAGCAATTGAATAAATGTAGATTTAGAGAAAAAATATTTTTCACATTGGGTACAGAGAGCGATATTCGACTGGCTACTCTAACTAGAAAAGTCGCACAGCTCTTACTTCACAAATTGACCACGAGCAACGCCGGACTCACTTTTTAAGATTGCTAGTTCACTTATACGATCTCTGTGATTCTAAAGGCATAACCACTGAGCTAGAATATAATATAATGATAAGCACTGGAGCGAGGACTCCCATTGAGCGACAATGTACGTTACAGTGCCGCGTGGATGCATACAATTTGGAAGAAAGGTTGAGAAACGTTCGTCCTTGTCAATGCAGGGAGTCTCACGTAACGTCGCAGAAATGTGTAAAACTGTTTTTTCGGTGACTTTTGTCTTCTCTTTCTTGTAAGTAAGTATTGAAAAACATTAAATATGCAATATTTAATGTATTTTTGAAATCTAGAAATGCGTGTTTAAATCAACGCAAACCTATGCGAAAGCACTATTTTTCCTACCTTCGCTCGAAAAGGAATAAAGTGGTCGGTCGGGCTTAGTCCTCGTTCCAGTGCTTATCGTTATATTATTCTAGCTCAGTAGGCGCAACTGTTCTGATAGTTGCCACAACAAAATTAAAAAATATATATTATTTATCTCAGTAACCATAGCTACAAGAAGTACACTGTTGAGAAAACAGGAACATCCATAAAATTGAATATAATTTGCTTTATTTAATAGATCACATTCACAACCAAATGCCAGATTGTTAGTCTTTTTTTTTTTAAGTATAGGAGGGGGGGAGGGGGGGGGGGGTCTCAATTCTGAAACAATGTCGTCAGCAAAACAAAAGATACTCATTCCGCGGGGTCTCCCTTTCCCTCTAAAATTCTTTCCCACACTGGCATTCTCGTTTTGCAGAATTCTTGTCTAAAAGAGAATACAACTAAAAATACAGTTTCGTGGGAGGGATTGTTTTGGGCGGGAGTGAACAGAATGGCAGCCCATTACATAACCTAGTTGTACAAGAAGGGTATTGTCTCCAAGCGGAAGAAAGTATAAAACCCAATCACTTTGACGATGCTAACTAGGTTTAAATTATTTAAGAAATGAATAACTGTTTTGGGTGTAACTGTAATTGCTATCTGTGTATTTTAAGCGAGGTAAAAATCCTGTACATAATTTGAGATTCAAAGAAATGAATACATTTATTTTTCAAATTGTACTATAACATGTCGGCTTAATTTTCAAACCACGGATTCATCAGCCGTAACGAAAGATGAAGAAAATTCAAGAGATTCACTTCTGAATGAGGAATTGTTTAAATGCAAGAAGTGATCAGAACCGTTTAAATACAAGAAATGATCGGTATTGTCCAAATACCAGAAGTAATCTGCCCAGTGACACAAGCATATAGCTTAGGGATTCGAACTAAGGAAGAAACCAAATTTGAACATAAAAAATATTACTATCTGTAGAATTTATTTTATTATTTAAAAGATATATACTTGCATTTTTTGGAAATGCTATATAGATTACTTCTCATGTTCTTACTTAAAAAGTGTTTACGAAGAACTAGAGTTTTCAAATTTAGTAATTAAGAATGTGACAAGTGTAAATATACTATTTTTAGACAGCTGTTGACACCGTAAGGAAATTTCTACTTTTTTTATTTCTTGTGTTACAAATGTAAAACTTATTATGCAATTAAAGTATCCTAATATGACTAATATTCTGCACAAAAATATTTAAATATTATTTTTTCATTATTAAAAAAATTGAATATTTGAAAATGCTTAACTTTTTTTAACATTTTAAGTTAATTAAGTTACAATTTAAGCTTTGAGAGAGCAAGAACAGTGTGTCAAAGTTTATTTTGTTAATAACTAAAAAAATGTAAAACTGATTTGAAAAAAGAATATCGCTAAAATATACAAAATAACAATTTATTAAACAAAAGTGGATAACCAAAACAGATTGTTTTTTGTGTGTGACTCTTGGGACTTGAAAGTCTGCATCAATTAACACAAATCTATCTAGGTTTAACACGACATTTTAATCCTAAAATTCATAATTAAACACTTAAACTTAATCACTCCTTTTTTGTTTAACCCTTAAAAACGTCAGATGGTTAAAATACGGCGAACATTTTTAGTCGTTCACGTTAAACATTTCAATAAAGTATTTTTTTTTAAAGCTTGCTACACACTGTAAAAACTTAAATTGATTACATTTAAAATAAATAAATATAATTTTTATTTTAAAAATCCATGCACTGTAATAAAACAGATTTTACCAGTGTGATCTGCGTAACGGATGGTTAACGGAAAGGCTAAATATACAGAAGCAGGAGGAGGAGGGATGGTTGCTGTCAGTTTCGTCTTTGTGAAGTATCCGAAGTACAACGAGAGGAACGGTAAAGGTTTAAAGTGAGTTAAAAGTCTTACGACAATAGGAGCGCTGTTCCGCGTAATGCCTTCGAGTCAGCATGACATGTAACGAGGGTCTTTAGGGAGTCCTTACATTTTGCTTGAAGCTCCTGAGTACCCTTGAAAACAATTGCAACTCGGGATTTATTCTTAAGAGACCTTAAGCATTTCAGATTTTCTTAATTCAGAGCGTTTTACGTGCAAAAGTTTATAAAATATACTTAATAAAATAGCAATGACTGCAGAAAATATACTTTATTTTATTAGGCTATATAAGTATATAGTGTAGAATAGTTTATAAAATAATAATTATAATTCCTAGATAATAACTTAATATTAATAAAGATAAAAATATCCATTTAAATGAATTTAAAACAATCTTATTTAGGATTCGTTTGAGTTCCTAAAATATTCTGAATTTCTATATATAAAAATACGGACACTGGACTTGCCGTCTTGGAGTTAATTAAAGGGTTTAAATGTGCTATTATTTATTTTATGTAGAATATGTAGAAATATAACCCCAGCGAAATGTGAGGACGATAAATTCAAATTTACTGAAAGACTTGCTTTAATATAATAAAACATATTACAATAAGATTTGCTTTATCCTAACTTCTCTCTTATAAAAATTAGGAAGACTAAGAAAATCTCTTATAAGACTACAATCTTATAAATGATTATATATTTAGAAAATTAGTTATTTCATAATACTAAAGGTTTGTATTGCGCACAAATTCAAAAACTTAACGAATTAATGCACGTCGATAAATCACTTGACATAGAGATAGCAAAACCATTTAAATTTCTCCTTGGTCGCTCTTTTTGGGTCGCCCTTGATAACATTTGTTCTTATACATGCCAAATATTTCACCTTATTTAGAAGGCCGTTTATGGTTCGGAACTCACGCTAAACTTTTGGTGTCATATTATATTCTTACCGTTATAGCATATAGAAACTGTATCTAAGATTCATGGAAGATGTAAGCAATTTTTGCGACACTTGCGCCCATGACTTCGGCGCCCTTTTCACATAAAACATTTTTTTAAAGTAGTGTGAGAACCTGAATATATTTTTAGTAATATATATATAAGAGAAGTAGAATTTAGTATTTTATATCAAGTAAAATTTAGTTTTTAATATTTGTACTACGAATTAAAACAAAGATTGATTTCGCTCACGGAGTGAAACAGCCTGAATCTTGACTCCAGAGAGAACCCTGGTATATACCAATGGTGTAATTTAAAGTGTAATAACGAACGCCCCCACAAACAGTGGCGTAGCCAGCATTGGGTTACTTTGGGTCAGAACCCCCCCCCCCCCCCCTCCCCCATAGCCAGTTCAAAATCGCAATTATTTTTTTTAAAAAAAATAACAAGTGCAAAAAAAAAAAAAAAAAAAAAAAAAAAAAAAAAACATCTCTGATTTCTATTCATGGGTTGAACTGAGAAGTGTTGAATAGATGGCGCTGCTAATCGGAAGTTCGGTGACGCTTCTTCGTATACTTCCGGTTAGAGTGTTTGTAATCATAAACAACGCTAAACGATCTCGCATAATCATTTTCTTTTATAAGAATTTATAGCATAATGCATAAATTGTACTCAGCAAGAAAGAGAGGCGAAGTTGTTGTTCCGTTCCACAATGTTTTTTACGTGCTGGACCGAATGCCATATCGGCTGTACATGCAAAAAAGTGCGCAACAAACAATTTAAGAAAAATAACCTTTCTTAAGCACTTCATTTTACCCCCATTATTTTTAAAAAGCAATCCGATTAAATTTTGGAAATATCTTGTTTTAGTATTTGAATTCGAAATTTCACACTGGAGAAAATCATCATACATACCAGTATGCATACAAAGTGTGCAACAAACAATTTACGGAAAAGGACGTTTTTTCGCACTTACCTTATTTCCATTGTTTTTAAAAAGCAATCCTGCTAAATTTCGCGAATCCACATTGCTTTTAAGAAAATCCCCCTACATTTCGGAAATATCTTGTTTTATTAGTGTTTGAATTCGAAACTCAAACTGGAAAAAAACCTCATACATGCAAAAAGTGCGCAACAACAAACAATTTAAGAAAAATAACCTTTTTTTAAGCACTTCCTTTTATCCCCATTGTTTTAAAAAAGCAATCCTACTAAATTTCGGAAATATCTTATTTTAGTATTTGAATTCGAAATTTCACACCGGAGAAAAACATACATACAAAGTGTGCAACAAACAATTTCCGGAAAAGAACATTTTTACGTACTTCTTAATTTCCATTATTTTAAAAAGCAATCCTGATAAATTTCGGAAATCCACATTGCTTCTAAAAAATCCCCCCACATTTCGGAAATATCATCTTTTATTAGTATTTGAATTCGAAACTCACACTGGTGCGCAACAAACAATTTACTGAAAAAATCTTTTTATATAGGCACTTTCCTCATATTGCTTTTATAAAGCAATCCTACTTAATAACGTATTTTAATAACTTTCGCCCGATTACTATCCAATCCTATTTCTGAAAGTTTTACATATCAATTTATGCAATATTACAGAAAATGTATGTAAATTTGTCAATACTATTTTTTTTATAGATTTGGTGTTTGAAATTTTAATATATATGTAAATTTAAATTATTTTCACATTTTAGTCTAATGTTAGATAGCAAAGCTGAAAGCAGATATGTCTGTTTTATTTTCAATTAAATTGACTTTTTTTTAACCAATAAATTAATGAAATATTCATTATTCAATACAAAAATCAATTTTTAATAAGAATCTGAATATTGATTTAAATAGTTTATCTTTAAAAAACACATTATTACTTATTGACGCAATTTTCAGAAAATGAATTTTCTCATTTACTTCAATCAATCGGCTTGTTTCACCTTTTAAAACATACTAGGTGTTGAAAATGAAAATACCAAAAAGTTTTTAGTCATATTTGAATATTATATCATTCTTAATCTCTGAATATCTTGCATATACTTGAATTACAAAACACCTTAAAAAAAAATTGAGCTCTTCACAAGTTTTTAATGATCCTGGATGTTGGTTTAATTATGGTTCGAATTACTTTAAAAAATATCAAGATGATTTGTATGCGAGTGTGTACAAATACTGCCGATGAGCTACAGATTGTCGTATCCTAAAAATTGCCGAATGTCTATCTGGTTGTCTTTTAAAACCAGCTACTCATCACAAATTAACCACATTCTGGCAAACTATTACATCTAGCATCTTATAACTTTTGAATTGTTCCTTGGTATACCAGCAAACCCTCTTAACGAGGTACATATAAATGTCGCCGAAATTGAGATCCGGCCATTTGCTTGTGTCATCCGCAAACACACTTTCTCGGAAATCCATGTCCAGAGGATCTGGAATTTCAATTTCCCCGCATACTCGAAGTTTTTCCTCATATCGCATTTGAGCTAAAAGCTATAATTTTTTTAAATATAAACTAGTCATCTTATTCTGCAAGCGAAAACAACAACGTAAATAATCATCGGAAACGCTAAACCGGAAGTGTTTGAAGAAGCGAAATTTTTGACCAATCACAGGCGAGTTGTGTTTGTTTCCAAACATCAACCCATGAATAGAGAAAACACACTCCCTTCCCTTCTGTCCCCTGAAGGGATGATTTTAAGGAGAACAGTGGTCAAACAACCTTCAAGACAGAAAATTCGACTTTTTGTGGGGGGACGATGGGGTGCAGTGGCGGCGATTGGGTGCCAAAAGTGCGGGGGAAAGATCAAGAGGACACAAGAAGTGTGTGAGGGGTGGGGGGGGGGGAGAAAAAATTTGACCATTGACGGTCTGTAGAAGTGGTTGGGGTTATGTTTTATTTTTAAAAAGTGCAAAATTAACAAAGTGAGGGGGCAACATCCAAAAGAAATGCGGGGTTAACGCCCCCCTTGCCCCCCGAATCGCCGCAACTGGGTTGTAGGTCTGTATGATTGTCTTGGTTGTTTGTACATGTAAAGGGTTAGTTTTCTTAACACTTGAAATGGTGCGGCAGTTGAGCCGAAATTCACAATGCAGCAATCCAGAAATTGCTTGCTTTGAAGTAAGGTAATTTCCCTGAAAAGACCCATTAATCCCCTACGTGCTTTAAGAAAGGATTGTAAATGACTCCTGTAAAAAAAATAACGCCCCTAATTGTGATCCTCTTCACTCCCTCACAATGTCGGTGGAATTTTTTCCCCTTATCAAAAATCAGTTTTCTAAGAGGTTGTATGTCTCTCATTTGCCATTTGAATTTGAAAATAACTCCAGTACTGCATGTGCTTGCTAAGATTATCTGAATTACGCATTTTCACGGTATGCCGTCATCAAAACATAAACTATTGGAAGATTCAAGACAAAAAAAAAGGAGAATCGTGCAAAAAAATTTCTGATATGTTTAAAGTATGTGCTCTTTTTCTTATTCATATATTTTTTGTTTATTGAGATTATCGTTGAAAATACCCAAAACTAGTTAATATTTTATTCAATTACATTTAAAAAATAATTTTTCTGTCACTCAGACGTGTTACTTTTCACGCGGAAATACGGTTTTCCGCTTTTTTTTTATTTGGGTTTTGATCATTCCCAAGATTGATGCACATTCGTTTGAAACATTTTATGGGGGATTATTAAAAAGTTATGTTCAACTATTATAAATACGAAGGGCACATAATGGAAAAGTTGGCTCAATTTAAGAAGGGTGGGGTCAACAGATTCTCGTTTAAATCTGTGTTCATAACCTTTTTCTGGATTTTTTTTCTGCGGCGCTGCATCTCGTGCTGATGATTAGGCAAGCATTTTTCCATTGTCTAGCTTTACAATTTCTACAAATCAATGTTTTTTTTTATAGTACTGTATTTTTTATTCAGTTATTTGATATTTTTTTACGAGCAACGCCAA
Source organism: Troglohyphantes excavatus (assembly GCA_963932185.1). NCBI lineage: Eukaryota > Metazoa > Arthropoda > Arachnida > Araneae > Linyphiidae > Troglohyphantes > Troglohyphantes excavatus. Next base: position 67,476,911 of record OZ010677.1, on the reverse strand, counting down.
TTTCCGTTATGATTTTGCCGCAATGCGCCGTTTTGCCGCATCACGCAAACAATGAAACCTCCTCTCCCATGTCGCACCACAGTCATGTATGATAAAATTAACCGGAAAATAATGATTATTATTCTGTTATTTTTTTATTATATAATAAATAATTATTTACAAATTTAAAATTACTACTTAAAAGTTATAAATATTAATTAAAATTACAAATTTAAAATTGCTTCAGTCCGGACCCCCTATCAATATCTAGCTACAGACTTAAATCCCAGTAAAACGTCAGCCAGGTTTGTTAGTAATTTAAATTAGGAAATGACAGCAGATTAACCTGCGAAAATTAAGCTTTAAATTTACATCTTATTTATAATTTATATATATATTTAATTAATTACAATTATTAATTAGAATTTTAATTTAAAACTACTGCTTAAATTAAAAAATATAATGAATTAAATTTACTAATTTAAAATTACTACTTAAAAATTACTATTATGATTAATTAAAATTTTAATTTAAAACTACTGCGTAAATTAAAAAAATAAAATTTAAATTTACTAATTTAAAATTACTACTTATAAATTATTATGATTAATTAAAATTACTAATTTAAAATTATGAATTAAAATTAATTTAAACTTATGAATTAAAATTAATTTAAACTTATGAATTAAAATTAATTTAAAATTATTTATTAAAATTAATTTAAAATTATTAATTAAAATTAATTTTAATTTATTAATTAAACTTAATTATTAAAATTAATTTAAAATTGTTAATTAAAGATAATTTAAAATTAATTTAAAATTATTAATTAAATTTCATTAACATTATTAATTACGTTTAATTAAAATTATTAATTAAAAATTGCTCTAATCAGTTATTAATAAAAAAAATTACTTTGTTTTGGTCGGACCAAACATAATTTATGAACCCCCCCCCCCCTTGGACAATATTGGCTACGCCACTGCCCACAAACATAATCTGTGTAAATGTCAGAAGTCATTCGATTGAAAAATAATAATGTTAATCCATTAACAAAAATGCTTAAGTGGCAGTAACATCTTCATCTACTTTTTTTTTTAATTTGGCGGCTTCTTTGGGCTGGTACTGTTTGTGTCGTTTGGGCATTGCCAAGCTTTTCCTTCATAAAATAGCTTTACTCTATTCTTTGACTGTATAGATTCGACGCTATTTACTTGCTTCTATTTTAAAACTTTGAAACTATGGTTAAACTTTTTAGAATTATAAACAGGTATCACGGAATTTATGTTATGCCTTAGGATATAAATAAGTGTTGTTCAACAGAAAAGTGGGTGGTGAAAAGATAATTATTTTCTTTTCGCATATAGGTTCCTGTTCGAAAAAATATCTTCCTCTCCAAACAACACCGGAAGCTATAAAATGTTTAGAAGATGTTTTTGTTTCCTTACGATAACCATTCTACACACGCGCTTTCTAAAATTATGGTTTCTAAAATTAAAATTGTTCCCAAAAAATCACGGTGTTTACAGCTGCATTCTAAAAATTGGTTTCGAAAACTCCCTTTCCTGCTGCCTGTTTTTCTTATTCGGATGGACAGGAAGAGAGATCCGTAAGTGGATAAGATCCTGAATACCAATCGTAAAATTCACGTTCATATGATAATATTATTGTTCTGCAGGTAAAGATTTCTGAAATGCGCGTAGAAATTGTCAAATGGATTAAAAATTCTAAATCAATACCTTCTGGGTGAAAATTGTTTGCGAGGGTAAAAAGTAAGATAATTATTTTTATCCCTATATAAACTCTCATGTCCGAATTCGTAGCAAATTCGCAAACATCAATGCATTAAAATATGCATACAGTTTAGATGTTACAAGCTCAACACTAGTTGAGATATTTAGAGAAAATCAAAAACAGTTCAAGTGAAAGGTTGTGGCTTAAAAATTTAAATATCCTTTCGGCCGATACCTCGCGGATAGCTCTTTATTTGTATGGGTTGATGTAATACGAGTTGGACGATTTTTCACCTTCACTTTGGCAATCTCGAAATCCGAGACCTGAGTTCGTTGCCACTAAATAATCAGAAACAGTTACAGTGTGATTTTTTAGTTCCTCAGTTGATTATATTATAGATTTAGTTGATTATATTATAGACTCAGTTGATTATAGCAATTTTGAAAACATTTCAATGCAGTTGTTGCTAGTGAGCGTGAACTGCTAAGACTAACGTATGATTTTGAAATAAAGTTGTGTGATGTTACATATCAAATTTTGCAATTTGGAACAAACGTTGAGTCAAAAGTTCTTTTTTCATCATCAGGCATGCAATTATTGACACAAAAACCGAATAAACGAACACTCGAAATGGATTTCCATTACACTATCATCCAATTATCTCGCAATTGCAACACAACTGAAACATTGTCTTAGACTGAGCTTATCTACGACATCTGTTTTCCAAATATGGAGACTATTTATAAAATATTTCGTTCAATCACAACATTATTTGGATACTTCAAAGACGCCACAATAACTGCTACAGACAGTCAGTGATTGTGGTTACTGACAGCACTCATTCATCCAGATTCCCAACTACGATCACAGGCGGTCAAACACGAAACATTCATAACAGAAGTTTATTTTAATTTTTTCGCAACGCACACACTGTTGTCGTCGAGCGTTCATTCGGCTCGGAAGTCCTTTGATTACGAGTTCGCTGACAGAAATCCCGCTGGTCTCGATGTATTTTATGAGTCACCAATCATCTTTTGCCTGCGAGATTTCATTCAGGAGAGAGAGGGGCAGGAAACAGGATGTTTAAATAGTTCAAAGTTATTGATCGGGGGCTGTTAAGTTATCATCATGTGCAGAAGCTTGCTGTGATTTTCGTATATCAACCCTCAACCCATTACATTTTAATTCTACGGAAAATTGCCTGGGAAAACAACAAATATAAACTTTTTTTTTTTTTGCCTGAATATTTTTGTAAGAATATAAACAAAATAGTGTGAAATGAATTCATGTCAGCAAATGGTGTCGGATATAAATTTAGCAAGTTTTAGCAGAAATAGGTCTGATGATGTTAATATCAACTGGGTTTCAGCCAAATCACACAGTAATTTTTATTAAAAGGGAAGAATCAGAGCCGGATTTAGAGTTAGCAAGCCTCTAGACTGAATATGTGGCGCGGACCCTCTCAACTACAGAGTGGTAGAGAATACCCCACCATTAAAACAAAAGGAATGATTTTGATTTTTTTTGAAAAATATATCTACCATGAACTGCACATTAAATAATTTTTGAGTATATACAAATGAATTGGCATAATTATAATTTGTAAATTTCTTATACTACGCCAAACAATTTCAACGGTTTCAAGAAATCTCATTGTATTTGGAATCTATGATAATAAAATATTTGACTTGTCTCTGTATTACTTTTAAATGGCCATAAACAGAATCATGAACAAGCCACATTCTTCCGATAACAATACCATAAGTAAATTGTGTGCAGCGTGTTTGGAAGAAAAGTTTGCATACAGAACGGTTTAGTTGCCCATCATTCAGTAAAAAACACAGCCGTGAGTGTTTTATTACTTCACAATTACGAATTTTCTACTCCAAAACATTTGTTTAGCACATACAATTCTTGTCTTTTTGCTTGAGTGATTTATTTACAAACAGGTTGTTGTCACATTTTTGAACTGTCGAGGGGCACCCATTTTTTTAGTAATCTAGATTATTTTTGGTGTGGTGCGGGCAGCCTATGTGGCCTATACCTAAATCAGCCCTGGTAAGAATGTAGTTTTAGAATTGAGCTAAGAAGCGAACTACTTATTAATTTGCACAATTACGGACGATGTCTACAGAGTGATAACCAGTTTGCTTGTGCAATGGCGTCTACAGGGGCGACTTAAAGTCCAAGCAACACAAGTGTGGTGGTCACTTCATATACTCCCATTTGGGCTCGATTAATTACTTTAGCCCGATCGATAGAGTATCAAAATCACTGCGATCACCAAAATCATTGCTCTACATTGATGACCCGGCCTGAACACAGCTTTTATAACCACATTATTTACAGCAACTTGCTTATCTCACCCCCCCCCCCCCCCCCATTATACACTTCACGGGTGCTCTTCGTTCGTTCCTGTCCGACCCACTGAGAAGGGGGTACTGTGCTGGGCGTTTCATATAACCGATACTCCCACTTGGGCTCGATTCATTACTTTAGCCCGATCGGTAGAGTTTCGGCGTAGCATGCCAACATCTCGGTTTTGATTTGATGGTGACATTTAAAAGCACTTCGCTACATAAGCGGCCAGTTCGGACGCCAAACTAAAAGAAAATTTGAGTGTAAAAAAAAGTTAATTCTAGATAATTAAGTTTGTTTTACACATCTTAAAATATGTGTTCATTCCATAATATAGATGTAGTTTATGTCTTCTTTTCTTACCGGGAAAATGCCCCCATTTAGCATACAAGCAACTATCTTTGGGACAATAATTAATTTTCAGTTTAGTTTCAGAGAGTCCGCACGCTGTCAGTGAAATACTTCCAGTAAAATTGACTAAAATCGTTCAGAACGGAAGTTAAAAATGAGAAAAGACTTTAGTTTAGCGTAAATCAGAAGGGGCATTAAGAAAGGGACAGGAAGTTTGCATACCATTTTTTTCTTCTCTTGTGTAAAAGAAAAACTCGCGCGTTCCCTAAAGATTACCAGGAAAGAGGAATTTTTCGTTCGAAATAACTGGTAAGACGACGTCAGTAGTTTGAAATAACGACTTCCGTTTTAAGCACTAAAAACTTAAACATTCCGAACCATTTTTTTTTGTTGAGTTTGAATATACCCATAAATAAGGGCTCTCCTTCAAATACTTATATATATTTTTAAGAATATCAGTCAAATTCGAAAATATATATATATATATATATTTTTAATTATAATAATTTATTTTTAGAGTAAGAATGTTTTTCCTGTGTACTTAAGCAGTTTGATTTCTACGATAAAAATAATTCAATACGGGAAAAAGGACGCCTTTTTGCAAGTTTCCTTTTTTTAAAATCGGTTGAATCATATGCTTAAAAACAATTAAAGTAATGAATTGGTAAATTACAACCCTTACTGTACTTTCTTCAAAAAGGAGGCGGCAGAATGCGTATCTTACACAAACAGCAGTTGTACAAATCCGCCTGCTCGCTTGTAACATCTTCGGACATGAAATGAAGGGGGAAGCAAAGGAGAGTCTTTCCCTCAAGTGGCCCTCGTGTTAGCATGCGGCCATCTGGCTTCTTTTAAGACAAAAGAGATTTATTCTGGAGAGCAGCGGTTGTGTCTAGCAGCAGTGCGCGTCTATACCCCTACTGCTGCAAGACGGAAGCTCGTGTTATGAGCACATGGCCGCCTCGATAAGAGACGTATTAATCCTTTCTCTGGTTTTCGAGGGACGTGCGGACATGCGAATGTTTTCGTCTTGTTGCAATCTCGCGTGCTTGACCCGTTTCGCAGTCGGCAGATGCGACGGCTTTCGCTCCTTCTGGAGTTCGTTTAAATTTCGCCCCCCTTCTGCACTTTAGACAGATACACTTCAGTACTGAACAAATCATTGAGTCGAAAAAAGAGAAACAGCAGCTGGTTTTGTGGTTGTTGTTTTTTACATGAAACGTCTTTAAAACGGAATTGCACGCAGGGCCGTCGCACAGGGGATTAGGGGACGTGGTCTGTATCCCCCAATAATGTTCAAAGTCTTCATAATTTTTGGCATGTTACATATTTAAGAAAAATTCGAAATTTGTATATTATTTGGTAATTTTGTTTAAAATATAATTTTTTTTTATGATTACTAAATTACGGTTCTGTTTAGATAGATTTCTATATTTAAAAGCAAATAAAAGGAAAAGCTCGAGAGTCGAAAAACGAAATAAATTATGATTTGTGAATGAACTTTTAACATGCGAAATAATACAGTTAATGCCTGATCTTCAAAGTTACTTAATTTTTAATCATACCCCTTCCCCTCTACCCAATCGTATTTCTCTATAGCGAATGCCTCTAACAGCGTGATATATTATTAGTAGTTGAACTACTATGTTACGCTTGTAGGGGCATTCATTCCGACCCTATAACTCCGCGTTAAATATCGAAATTGGCATGAATTTGGTGTCGTTTGATAACAAATCAGACGCGCCATTGAGTGTAAAATCTTGAAACGACGCCTAGCACGTATGGAGGGGAGACATGCGAATTCAGACGGCATAGCTCGTTTGTTGGCATAGTTTAAAAAAAGGTAAGGGGTAAAAAAGGTAAGGAGACACAGGCTTCTCTTTTTTTCCCTTTACAATCTGTGTGAAAATACATTAAGAATTTTCAAAATGAGAGTACACGACGCCCTGGCTTGTCTGACGGATAGGTAGGTGCCACACCGTTTGCAATTGCCCATTCGTACAGCTCCCATTCGATGAAAATCAAAACCAATCTTGAAACGTTTCAAATGCTTCTTTTGCACAATTGAATGGGTGCGCTGTGTCTCAATGAGGTCTTCCAAGAAAAGTAGTCGATATTCCATTTCAGTGTATCTCCTACTGCGACGTCAATCAAATCCAGTCTTAGAAAAGTTATGCTTCAGAGCATTTTGTAAGACATATATTATAAAGGGCTGAATCTGGCAATCCATCCCAGAGAGAGAAATTGCAGCCTCAAACAAACTTTTGACCTTTGGGAGCGTTCATTTATTGCGTAACAATATTCTCTCAGTTTACGCAGCGCCGGATTTAATATTAAGACTTTATGCGGCTGTAGTCAAAATTTTCATAGCGGCAGCGTTTCCGCCTACTCGTTCTGGTTTTTGAAGTAATATATGTACTTCAGAAGTCCAATCAGTGCTATTAAATTTAAATCAATAGGGAACAAGAAAAATGCATGATTTCAATTATAGCAAACGTTTTCAAGATGTTAAAGTAACTGTAGGTTATTTTACAAATATCGAACCATACTGTAGAAATATATATATACTTCTTTTAAAAAAATGAATTATGTAGCTTGTGGCCCTAGGTAAGCTGCCTAGTCTGCATAGAGGTAAATTCGGAACTGAGTTTACGTCACATTTACACACAATGATATAGGCCAGTAGTTCCCGACCCGTGTTCTAGCGCTGGTGCTAGCCCACTGGTAGTCCGCAAGTGGCTCCTAAGCGCCATTGTTCAATTTCATAGATCCTTTTTCATAAACGGATGTTGCGCCCGAGATGAACTCCTTTTAAAAATAAAAACATCTAAATTTAAAATCAAAATGTATGTGCTATAAAAAGGAAACAAAACTGTTTCCTCAGTTTTATTTTTTCATATGCTCGCTTCGATTATTATACAACTAACCAGAAATGAGAAGGGTATTTGCTGACACTTTTTTAATCAATATACTTTTGTTTTAATTAATTCAATTATTTACAAAATAAATACGTTTTTAGTAAACGAGGTATATGAAGTATCTAAATTATATTAAGTATATCTAAATTATATTTATAGTACCTTAGTATTTTTTTTTAATTTTAGTAGAAAGGTCGACTTGCCGAATTTTCAAATGAGTGATCCGTGTCCATCTAAAAGTAGGGAACCACTGATATATAGACCATGATTTTTTTTATTTATCAAAACAATCTTCTTTGAAATAATATGGTTATAGTTAGTTGAACTCTTCTGAATATGAAGAGTGTATGAAAATCATGCGTTTGTCATTTAGCGATAATTTATTTTGTGTGACGTTTCTATAAAAATATTCTTATTTCATTTTTAGGATGTTTGCATTTTGTTCGTCTATACTTCCAACGTAAAAAGTGGGTGATATATTTTTTTTATTAAACATTGTAATTTTAGATTTAGCATGTGAATATTTTTATTTTCTCTAATATGTCTCTGATGTATTTTAATGTTTGCATTTTACCAAAGATCTCAAGAAATGTCCATTAGTAACGTACTAATAAAATCGAAGAAAATCAATGTATGTGAACAAAATTCAGCAATTTTTGTTCTCGAAAGTTGGTAGCTTTATCGAAAACGCTCTCCCTCTCCAAAGTCACACACAAAATAGACTCCTCCTCATTGTTAAAAATGAATGCTCGTTTCCTAAGACAAATTGTTAATTTTGGAGGACCTCTGCATTTTTCAGTGAGCTGCTCTGCAAAATGCTCCGATTAAATATTTCGTCAAACTAAGGACATTTGTTTCGTAGGTATTCCACGGTAGGTAGGTCCACGAATTGTATTTCATCAAAAATGAAGATGATTTCAAATAAAAACAATCGACGACTTGAACCAAGGATCTCTTGGTCCGAATTCGTCCTGGATGAGCTGATTCCACCGAAAAGGAATCTTTAGTAAATTACTTTCGTTACAAATTTGAGCTTTCTTGTTTCGTCAAAAAAGTCACGTAATTCACAATTAAACGAAAATCAAAATCGACGAAAATAACCTAAGCGCATCGCACATACCCATAAGATAAGGACGGGCCTGTCTGAGAGTGTTCCCCCTCCACCCCACCCCCCTTCTCCTTTCTGAAAGATGCGTGGCCTAATAGGTCAGTGTTTAATCCTTTTCCCCCTCATCTCCTTGATAACACTTTTCCTTTATGAGTAGCCCCTTTTATCATAACCCTTTTCACCCATCCATCTACACATAAATATGTTTGTTTTAGACAGTATTGTTCTTAGGTTAGCTGGCATATTAATCAAACCACTCAAATAGATGACACTTACAGACTTTTATTTTTGATTTTAAATTTATTACTTTTACTTTAGGTGTTTTCCGTCATTATTAATATAATTTTTGCGTACCCCCTCAATGGACCGCTACGCATTCCCAGGGTTACTCGTACCACGAGTTCAAGAACAGCTGCTGCAATGGGTGAGCGGTCCCTTAGGGTCGAGTTGTGAATTCTCGGAAAATTCAATCTCGTCAACTCTTGACGCGGGTTGGGCGTTGATTGGGCCCGATTACCTTCCGACTTCGAAACATGAAGAAACAGAGAGGAGGGAGGGTGGGACGCATTATGTCCAAGTGCATCAGTATGACCTTCGGTTCCAGTTAACAACAGAGTCGAACAGATCAACATCCAAGAAAGAACAAAAAAGGGAATAAGTGGAAGTGGGGAGACACCGACCCATTGTCAGCATCCGCAAATCAGGCCGCCATCTTTTCTTAAACGAGGGAAAGAAGGGTCCACTCCCGCCAGCGACAGTGGCTCACCATCTTTAGATGGTCACGGGACCACTCTTTCGGGAATTGTGGAGGTCGCGGGACACAACCTCCTAATATATATATATATTTTTTTAATTCTTAGGTACCAAATATAATTTATGTACTTATTATGTCTCGTTTATTATTAAACTTATTTTATAAATAAATGTATTTATTAAAAGAGTATACATTTGTTAATGTAATATGTCTTATAAAGGTAACAATATCAAACTAAGTTCCGGTTAATTGCTATAATAATCAAAGCAAGCACATGAAAGAGTTCAAATAAGGATACCATTTTGTTCCCCATTTTTTAAAGAGTATCTATGGAAATAAACATTGACTTCGTGGACTACTTAAAACTCTTTGGCAAACCACGACTTTAGACGATGACGGACCACTAAGCAATAAATTCGACATGTCGCTCTTATAACATTAAAGAACGTTTAGATACTTAAAATATATTAATGGGTTTATGTTTTAAATTCGTTTGTTAATCAAACATAGTGTGACTCTGATGAATTGGCAGGTTGGACAACTCTCCTCAAAACCGGTTTCAGCAAATTATCAAACGAGTTTGGGCGAATATACCAATTGCCTTATTTAAAACCTGTAAAGGCTGTGGCGTCATATTGGTCATTTAGCCAGAGTCGCATCACAATAACTTGTGTATCCACTTCTATGTGATGAGACTGCACCAAGCCATTTAAATACGGGTAGAATTAACTCTTTGGAGCGGGTCTTTCAACCACCAAAATAACGAACTGTTCTTTGTTCTTGAAATTGAACGAGAACTGCATGGTCTTGAACCTAAAAGCATTCTTCTTTCGTTAGCTTGTTCTTTCATCTACTCCATTTAAAAGTATGACATGACTTGTGTATTGCACTTTGCACAAGAGTGACAACTTTAATTTACCAAAACAACGATGTAGTTTTTTCTTTCTGTGTTCTACAAAATGAAAGATAACAACCTGTTTTGAGTTTAAAATAAGTTATTCTCTCCCCATCACTTTAATACAAAATATTTTTGTCATCATGTAGCACCACGTATGTTACGCGATCTAAAACTTTCTTCGGGTTGAATTTCCTCACAACCCTTTGTTCTTTTTTAATCATTTGACTCATATGCCATGAAAACCACCCAATATATGTTTGGTATACTGAGATGAATATTCAGCGCGCATAATATTTGTTTAATTATCCAACCTAAACGTAAAAAAGTACACGCTAAAGAATACCTCTTTAAAAAGAATTTGAATGGGATGTATAATTGTTCCGTAAAAATAACATAAATCTCAAACATGTTCTTTTAGAGTGCGAAGGCATCACCCATAAAAGTTGCAATTATAGAAAGACAGAGTTCACGATTTAACTTTTAATTTATGATTATCCAATTATGTCACGACTGCCCGTGAGAACCCTGAACCTGGTTCTACGAACTAGGGGCGGGCAAAAATACTTTTTATCCCGAGTTCCGAAAGGCTTTTGGCACGCCACTGAGCACTGCCTTTAAAGACGTGTTCCAACTTTATCGGGAGATTTTCAATGGCGTCATAAATCATCTTTTCTTGGCTCCAGTCGAATCCATTTACGCATTTTGAGGAAGAAGAGGGTTGACAGACGCGCCCACCGACCCCGCGATTGAGACGGTTCTCGATTTAGGTATACAGGGGCTTAATTTAGATGCGTTTGAAATCGTAGTGCATTGAAGCGCACAAACTATATCGTGCTCGTCAGCTTATTTTCCCCTCTGTAATTGGCACTGATTCCGTCAAAATATATTCGGAAATTTTGTTATTATATTATTATCCTTCAACATCGTTTGAAGGGTACACTTTTCTGAGATCAACTGACCCTAACCCAAAATTGCGGTACATTTTGGTAGTTTCTACATGGGAAAAAGGGTGCTAAAACCGAAAATGACGGGTATATACCATTCGTATTTTTTAACGAAATATTATTCAGCGGATTCAGTAATCTCAAGTAGTGAGTGCATCATTTAGAAAAACATAGATGAAAGATAGTAAAGGGCTTGGGAAAAAAATAGTTACTTCGAACAAATTTTTATTAGCAAAATACTTATTTGAAGTAACTTGATAAAAATTATTAAAAACACATTTACGGTAAATGTCAAATTTATTTTTAAAAATGGTTTTAAATTTGGTGAAATTAATTTCCATTTGTGTATGTGAAAACTTTTTCTTTCAAGCATTTAGATTGTATGTACGTTTTATTTGAAATGCTACGTACGCTATGTACGTTTTAATTGAAAACTCTTAAACTCTTTTTCCTTTGTTATATTGTAAAGTCCCGTTACTCAACTAAATATCTGCTATCAACAAAGAAGAATACTTATTTGAAATATCAAAGAAAATAGATTTTAAAACATATGTATAGTAAATGTCAAATTTATATTTAAAAATGGTTTTAAATTTGGTTAATGAACATTCTTAAATTCTTTTACCGTTGTTCTATTATAAAACCTCATTACTCATTTTTATTCCCTCTCTGCTTGAAACTAAACTTACTTACTTAATTCGAGAAAACAGTTCAATGTTAAATTATTACTTAACTAATACAATTTAATGTCGAGAATTATTTTATATTAAATTAGGTAGGGGCAAGGATTTTAGAGTAATTTTTCTACACTATTACATTCATTATGAAAACGTCAGAAACTTATTTTGAACCATGCCATTCAAATTATCACAAAATAAACACATTTTTAAAGTACATAAAAGTATTAGGGTATATTTACATTGTACAAATCTGTTTAAAAAATTGAACTTATCCATCACAAAAAGATCGTAGTAGTATACTATTTTTATTAGGATGTGAATTTTTGTCCTTCCAAATAATTTTTTTCACAAGTTGACTAAATTTGTGAGTGTGTGTGGTGCGCGCCCTTAGGCTGCAGATTATGTAGGCTATGCCTAAATACGGCCCTGTTTGTGATTGATGAATAACAAACCACGTGGTCACCATTAAATAATAACAATTGCGCGTGAAGTCATTAATATCTTGAAATGACGTTAGATTAATTTCATCACCAAGCAGTGCAAAGTGTCCATGGTAAACAAATCGAATTTTTAAAACTGATTGGAATATAAATGCTTAACAAAACAAACAAAATTGCTTCTAGTCAAACATATTTTGTTTTGAAAATTTAATGTTCTATTTGTGGTAATACATACCAATGTCCAACGTGCATGCGATCTTCTGTCGAAATTAATTGTAGGAAGAAGAAATAATCCATTTAACATGGAATAAAAAAACCTATGTGGTTATCCAGACGATATTTTCTTATACGAAATTTTAAACATTTGCCGTGGTGTATTCCACTTATGACGCCACGTACATAAACAGAGTAAAAACTCACAGGATTAAATTTGTTCAAGTTTTCATTATTTTAAATGCAAACGATTTTTATTACAGTTCTTTTAAATATTTATTAGAAAACTTAGAGTATTTAGTAGACGAAAAAGTCACGTGATTAGAGTGTTTTTTCTTTATTTGAAAACGCAAACGATTTTTTAATTTTAATTTACTGACATTTTCTTCGGTTTTTAATGCGAAAAAAGGTAATTTATTTTACAATAAAAAATATAAAAAATTATCTCACCAAAAATATTTTACACGTTTCGAATTAAAATAACATATGATGTATTAAATAATGTTTAACTGTTATTGCCGTGTATAACTTATTAACTCATACGCGGTGAATAATTTGCAATGGAAAGAATTACATCGAACTTTTAATCTGCTTATTTCACCCTCTAAATCAGCGTTTCTCAACCTTTCAGTATTCGCGGCCCAGTTTTCAATCATAATTTTCATCGCGCCCCCCGCTTGCAATAAAGTGTATACAACAATAATTTATATTGAGTATTTTGGATTCTGTTTTTAAATTATTTTTAACTAACTGCCAAAACAAGAGTAAAAGCGAGCCAACGTTGGCGAGAAACCACATCTGGCATTTTCCCAAGCGGGCGATAAACAGATGAAACGAATGAAAGCGGGGAAAATTTAAATATTATATTTGAAATGAAAGTAGAAAAATTCGTTAATGAAAGTTAACCTAGATGGGGTGAGCTAAATTTAGAAACTGGGAATACATTTTTTCGAATAATAAAAGAAATAAAACAGAAGCTTGACTAAACAAAAGAGAGAAAAAATAGTAATGTTTGTGCAAGGGAATACTGCTGCCGTCTCGAGCATGAGCAGAGCAAATGTTTTCTCATAGGAAGAAGGAAAATGTTCGATAACACAAGTTTCAATTCCAACCAGTCTCATTCGAGTCGATCCTTCTATCGCTATCGAATCTATCGTGAATGTGTATATATGTTTGCGTGTTAATTGCAATTCATTATAATAAATATTCATGGCAGCAGATTTATGCAGACTCATGGATAAATTTTTAAGCGGAAGTAAGCGAGCATTAGACGATAGTCAAGCATCAACAAGTACACAGACAAGCGTGTTTCCGAAAATAAAATCAAGAAAATATTCTCAAGAATACTTAAATTTTGGGTTTACCAGTACTGAAATAAATGAAGAAGAAAGGCCCCTGTGTACCATTTGCTCAAAAATATTGGCCGCAGACAGCATGAAACCTAATAAACTTAAATGACATTTGGAAACGCTTCATAGTGAGTACGTCAACAAACCCAGAGAATTCTTCGAATTAAAATTAAAATCATATAAAAAGCAAAAAGCATTTTTTAAAGAAACTTTGTCTGTGAATAAAAAAGCTTTAATTGCATCTTACAAAGTTTCATATAAAATAGCCAGATGTAAAAAACCTCACACCATTGGTGAAGAGCTTATTTTGACAGCAGCAATTAAAATTGTAGAAACTATGTTTGGAGATACATGGGTAAGACACTTTGTAAAGACATGGGTTCAGTACATTCAGCGTTACTATTTTATTGCTAGGCAAGATGGTTATCACGTGGGAAATTTTTGCAACGTGTTTATGAATTAAGAGAAGAAATCGTCATTTTCCTAGAAGAAGAAAACAGACCGGAAGCCGAGAATTTTCGAGATGGTTTATTTGTGATGAAATTGAACTACTTGGTCGACATATTCGGGAAATTAAATAACATGAATCTTCAACTCCAAGGGGCGCGAATACACGTATGTTGGATATGAGTGATAAAGTTAAGGCTTTTTGTAGAAAATTGAAATTGGGGAGCAGAAATTCAAAGCAAAAAAAACTAAAAACGTTTGCAAATGTGGATGATTGTACTAAAACTTACAAGGTTGAAGAAGAACATGTAAAAGTTGTTTTTGTAACCATTGTAACCTTTGAAAATCATTTAGCCATGCTGGCAAAGAATTTTAAAAAGTATTTTCTTGCTGACGACAAACTGATAGCAAGTTACGAGTGGGTTAAGGATCCATTTCATAAGACTCCCGAAGGACTCTCAATTGATGAGGAAGAAAAATTCATAGACTTCACGACAAGTGGCGAAACCAAAAGACAATTTAGTAAATAAATCACTATTTGAATTTTAGGCAGGAGTAGAGGATGATTTTTCTGCACTAAAAACAAGGGTATTTCGCATTATATTACCATTTTCAACATCCTACCTTTGTGAAACCGGATTTTCTGCTGTGGCTTCTTTGAAGACAAAATATAGATCTCGGCTAAATATAGGAACAGAAAAAAAGAGTGGCTATTTTTAATATTAAGCTTTCCTTCGAAAAACTTTGCTCTGCAAGACAGGACCAAGGAAGTCACTAATAATTATTAAATTTGTTTTTAATTTAGTATGTTTTGATTAAGTAAGTTTTGATTTAGGAAGTTGTTTTACTTTATTTGTTAAATATGTCGAAATGTGTTTTGTATTCTATGTGTATGTGTGCTTTCTTTCAGTCAATTAATCAATTTTTTTAAATAATATTTTTTCTTGGATATTCTCGCGCCTCCCCTGTAGTGTGCTCGCGCCCCCCTAGGGGGGCGCGCCCCACAGGTTGAGAATCGCTGCTCTAAATGAAATTTTTCGAAGATGAAACCTATCCCAATCGAATTTTTACCATCGAATTTTTACCACAAAACGTAGTAATGCACCAATTTTTGTGAAAATCATTGGAACGGATTTCGAGATCATGCTAACAAACAAATAAATAAAGTTTTACTCAAAGATCCGTTGTAAGACTAACCTTCTGATATTTTGAAGTTTTTCTTTTCATGTAATATACATGTATGACAATAACCTGCAATGAATTTCTATAATGACTCATTAAAAATAATTAATAGGTGAATTAATAGGTATGTTATCCAAAAAACAATTAAATTTCAAAATCGACAGGAATTTTTTTTTATTTCCAATAAAATACTCTCTTTTCTATAATTTGTAGCAAAATCACCACCCATGCCATATAAAAAGCTCACAACCATAAAGTACAGTTTAAATTAAACGGTATGGCGCTCGATTCGAAATCGACTGCAACTCTCTTTTGAACGCTGTTTCATTGAGAATCTCCATGTTGAGAACAAACAGTAGAATGCGCATACCAGGTATTTATTTTCACACACCCAACCGCAGAGGGTCTCCGATTGCCCCTGATGGGGAAGAGCCGAAACAAAAGGGAGAAGGGGTGGGGGGGGGGGGCTTAATTGCTTGACCGTTGCTGCAACGACCGTAAATTCATTGAGAGAGATTTATTTTTATGTCACAGGGGGAGGGGGGCCTCTAAATCACGAAACAAAGGCCGGTCGGTATTAAGTGGATCAGGGTGAATCAGAGGAATGGGATTTTTTTTATACATTGCGTAATTTGTCCATCACAGAGTTCTTTCTTAGGCTAGCCGCGTATACTGCTGATAACTATCGGACATGCAACTGGAAAACTCAAATTGAAGGCGTGGGTGCAAGAACCAGACAGCTCTAAGCAATGGTTATAGAGATAGAAAGGAGCTTTACACTGGTGTCTTATAGGGTGCAAGAAACGTATACTGTGTTTTTTTACCCGTCCTGAAATTTTTTGAAAACTGGAACTGTTTGATTCTTATACCCATGTCTTCAATAATATCCGCTCATCGAGCAACTTTTAATTGCACAAAATATCGTTTTGCTTTGACGATTGCAAAATCTGAGACGAAGCAACCCTGAGTTCAATGCAATTAAGTAATTGCTCGCTCACAGTAGGCGAATGTAAAAGTGGTGTAAATCCATTTTGACTCGCACCACACTTTCTTTCACCTCACAGGGACAATTAAAAGTTTTTTGGGGTTTTTTTACGCAAGCGAATATAAATTTGGCGCCCCAATTTGTATCAATCATTTTAAGGCAATTTTGAAACTTGTGTCATATTGTTTTAACATCGGAATTTTCGTTTCAGGTGCAAAATTCTGGGGGAATCCACTGTTGCCACTTCGTGAAACTTCGCTTGTATAAGCTAATTTTTTTTAATTCGAACGTAACATTAGAAAGACTTGAAAACAGTCACGTTAAAATTATAATTTGCAAACAAACTATTCTGTAAATTTGAAAGTGCTGTGTTTTGTAGTTAAGAAGCCTTTCTTGTTTTAACATCCGGACACATTCTATCGATTGTCCCATTTATTATTTTGATACGGAGAAAGAAATAATGGTTTGAGGCAAGATGGACTTGTACAAATTTTACCTTAATCGCTTCATATATATATATATATACATATATATATATATATATATATATACATATACATATATATATATATATATATATATATATATATATATATATATATATATATATATATATATATATATATATATATATATATATATATATATATATATATATATATATATATATATATATATATATATATATATATATATATATATATATATATATATATATATATATATATATATGTATATATATATATATATATATCCCAGGTGTTGTTTCATTCAAAAATACATGTGGATTTTTATATTATTTATAAAATATATTATTAAGAGAGGTTTCGTATAACGACAAAATATTATACAATGAAAAATGTTGCGAAAATTTTATTAACGAAGAGTGGAGTGGTAAACCTACAGAAATCTCCATGCACGTGCTCAAAGTGGGCGTGCCCTTCGAAACGCCGCCCCTTTACCTGTCTCAGACAACCTATGAGAAGAAGGCTAGCCTCACCTGTTTCGTCCCACAAAAGGCGAAAACTGAGATGTTATTTGAGTTAGAAAAAAATATCAACGAATCAGCTATTGAGCAAGAATCCACAAAAAAAAAGTACACTTGAAATGCAATAATATTTCGTAAATGCAATTATATTTCGTAAAAAGTCCCTCAGCGGCTTTTCTTCTTTGCTGGGACGAAAAGGAGAGAATGTACGATCCCGCTTACAAACGAATGTGTAAAGTTATTTTATATTATAAACAAGTTATAAAATTTAATAAATCTTTGAAAATATATTTTTTAAAAATACTTTAAATGGGTACATACATGAAAACGTTTTAAAACATTAATTTTATTTTAGAATATTTTAGTTTGGGAGTGAAATTAATAGAAAAAAGTACAATAAATGCTCAAAGATCTAAGTGGTTCCTAACTGTGCAAACAATATTATCCTGCGCTATATGTGGATTTTCATAATATTTATAAAGCAAACGCGATTTTCCTGCCCGCGCATGCTCTATTCATAAATAAGATATTTCTTACTTTTATATATAAATAAGATGCAGGCGGCTGTTCTACTCTTTTCGTATGCCGGACAGGAGTTGGGGTTTCGTTGTATGCCTTTTGTGCAGTTCAAAAATAAGAGCAGTGGTTGGTTGAATTAACGTTGCTCTAGAGCTGCACAGGCTATTGAAAACGGTTCGGGATCTATCTCGAAGAAAAAAATCCGGGAACACAGCCTCGTTTTCTTTAACCATGGCCAGATGACGAGGACAATACCTGAGCTGGCACCCGACGCAACCTACCAATTGGCGTAAGAGCATTGGATCACGATCAGGTTTAACGTGCACCAGTTCCGTATACACGACGGTGGAAATTGAGGACAATTTCAGATGACGTTTGTAATTTAGTAACGAATCTGGCAAACCCCT
This sequence comes from Troglohyphantes excavatus, assembly GCA_963932185.1. NCBI lineage: Eukaryota > Metazoa > Arthropoda > Arachnida > Araneae > Linyphiidae > Troglohyphantes > Troglohyphantes excavatus. The sequence continues at coordinate 67,458,657 of OZ010677.1, read as the reverse complement.
GGTCACGAAATCGCTACACATCTTTTAATGATTGTCAAGTCCTCACGCAGGTTCGAGCTAGCAATTATCCGATTGCTAAGCGGATGAGATATCTCGATGTAATTCAGTCTTTAACGAGCAGTGTTCCAGGATTCTAGAACGCCGTCAGTAGCCCATTGTGAAATTCTAGTGTGACATTAATCCAATCAGCCATCAACCAATATTACAGAGAAATTGAAGAATTTCAATCTGAAAAAAGTTTTAGATTACCCACATACTTGACGCTTCAAGATGACGCAAATAATTTATATTAAAGCTGGTGAGAGAATCACTTTTCAAACTCAAGAATAGGGTGTTCACTTTTATTTTGTAGAAAACAGGAGAAAAAAAATGTCATTCTTTCATTGGATTTAAATAAAGAACAAGCTGACAAAAGAGAAGCGTTCAAGAACATGCAGTTCTCCTTCCATTTGAAGAACAGTGGGGGAAATGAACAGGTGGAATTTCGGAGTTCGAAGTTTAAAAACGAGAAAGGCAGAAAACTTCTCTTCGTGCCCAATTCTTTCGCATCATCGCATGCCAGCTCAGGTGTTGTCCTCGTTATCTGACCATAGTTCAAAAACACGAGGCATCGTTCCCGGGTCTTTCTTTCGAGATAGACACCGAACCGTCGACAATAGCCAATGTGCAACTCTAGTGTGACGTTTATTAACGAAACCAAATTTTCCGTAATACAAAAATACGAGCAGTGGTTGGTTGAATTAACGTTGCTCACTCTTCAAACTTCCACACCACGACCACCGTATGAACATTTGGACAACGGCATACAACAAAGCCCCATTTCATGTTCGGCATACGACGAGAAAGAGCAGGCGCTGTATTATTTATAGAGGCAGAAAGGCCTAATATTATTTATAAATAGAGCATGCACGCGTTTGCTTTCAGACAAGCACGTAGCCAGGATTTTGCTAAGGGGGGGGGGGGGGGGGGGGGGATAGTTTCTTCCCCAGCTTTGACATTTAGAGCAAATTTTAATTAAAATTTTAAATTAAAAAAATTTGAACTATAAATGAAATTGTTTGTTTTCCCTTCAGTATGAGTATTTGAGTTTCCAAAATGCAAATCGTATGTTTTAAAATGCAAATCGTATGTTTTAAGGATTAAAACATTTAATTTTTCGTTGTTGTATTAACATAATCACAACAAAAATAGAAAATATTAATAAAAAAGTTTTATAAATTTTTTCTGACAATAACGATCTCCCGTCTTTTTTTCTGGTAGAAATATATGAGTTTGGTGCACTTGCTTTGCTCCCCAATATTCTTTCATTAGCAAATATTTTTAATATTTCGCTCGGCGCAGTTATTTCACATTTTGAGATTAGCGCAACTGTTTTGTCACTCTTACATCAACTGTGTTTCTGTCTCGCAAAAAGATCTTTCCGATATTTATTGTAACTAAATAAACTTGATTCGTCTAATTTAACAAAACAAACAAAATATTTTACAATAAAAGTTCGTGAATATGACTTTATGCCTCAATGTCTAGTTTTAAGCTATTTACCTTTTACATTTTTAACAAATAAATATTTTAAATTATGTTTATTTTAGCTACTTAAATTAATAAATTTTATAAATAGTTTTCAAATTAAAATTTTTCTGCTTTTAAAAAACATAAAGTGTTAGTAATATAAAAAATATATACAATTTTTGACATGAGCCAGAGTTTATTGAGTACAAGAAAAGTTAAATTGGATAATGTTTTGGATAAATATAAATAATCAAATTAAATATTAGCAAAATGAAATAAATAATAAATTGTTGAATATATAAATATTCATTGATTCAATAAAACTATTAGAAATTTTGATTTTATGTAAAACGTATTTCCCTGGTATTTACACTAATTCGATGCTGAAATTTCATTTATTATAAGTAATTTATATGTTGTTCAAGATTAAAATGATCTTCGACTTAGTTTCTATACATAAACATTCTTAGTGTTATTGACTTAACAATGTATAGAAAAACAAACATTTTAATTAGTCACTGCCAATTGATTAGCATAATTACAAAAGTCCATTTCATTAGGAAAGATATGGTATGACGTTTAGAATACAGAAATATTTACTTACTTTCAAAACAGTAAAATATGTTGATAGAAAAAACCTCCATTTGTTTGAACTAAAAAAATGCTTCCTAAATTTGCCGTCTGTACTCTAAAATAACTAGTTGTGAAATAGAGCTGTTCTACCTCTTCATTCTCTTTGTCGATATAGTCCCCTACGACTCTCCGGACCTTAGAGCTCGGGACAATGCATTTGTAGTGTAGGGTTCATTCCAAAACCTGTAGGACCTGCCTCCACAAGCATAGAACGACAACGCCCTTGTCACAATGGAGAGAGCATCTATCAGCCAAAACGGCTGTCCAATGGTCAGTTAATTACAAACAGGTGAGGACGACAGGACCATGAGGACGAAGCGAAGTAGACTATACCTTACAATTCCCAGAAAAGCCTTTCTTTGTGGCCCTTGACATGTGCTTGCTACAATTTCAACGCGCCTTTTCCGACAAAGTATTCTATTGGCAGCACAAGTTGACAGTTTCTTTGTAAAAGTGGATATTTGACTAATGATACACACAAATCGTCTTCCAAAGAAAACTGTTGAAAAAGGTTTGTAAGCGATTCCATTGTCAAACCTACGACAACTCATTGTCCTCCTGTTACTTTCAAAAAGACCCCCCCCCCCCCCCCAACCCTCCAAGAGCAGTTTAAACACGTTTACGAATAAACAAGGGGTGATCTTGAATCCCTCCTACTCAAATCAAAGTTTCCTTTAAATTTTTACAAAATGATAACATGCGGAAAAAATAGAAAACACTTACTTATTTTTTGAAAATTAAAGCAATCTTCTTTTCTTTTAAAGATGTGAATCGGTCAATTTTAAAATTAACTTAAATAACGAAACAACAACAGGACCATAATGGTCCTGAAACAACAGAAAAACAGTAAATTTATCACGAAAACCATTTCCGTTTGGAGGTATATTCTCGCAAGTTATCGTTTCACCCACCCATCCCAGCGTTTCACGCACGAGCCAATCAGCATATCGAATCTCAAGTGCAGCTAAAACAAGAAAATTCATTTTGGCTGTACCTTCTCACAAATGCAGTGCATTAGCACGGGGAGGAATCTCCATACTACGTAGAGGTTGCCATGGCAACGATGCAGCCGATTTCGAACTTCGCTTTTTGGGTGCAGTTCTGATTGAATGGCGTTTTTCCCCCTCCAGAATTGTGCATTACGGTAACAGGCATGCTATTTATCGGAGATTTTGTTTATTACCGTAGAAATTTCATTTTCAATTCTAATCTTCATTTACGAAAATTAGTAAAACATCTTATTTTAGTATACACTAATGAATTTAGGTGCAGCCCGGCTGTACTTGCTGTAGTGGACGATCCGCCACTGGCGTTTTTTAGGGATAACTTGTCGCTATTGACAAGAACAATAGATAGTAGTATATGGCACAAAAAAAATCTTGACCTGAAGGGGGGGGGGTCCGGACCCCCCCCCCCCTTGGCTACGTGCTTGTTTCAGATGTTGCTACCAGTTCAGATGGTGGTTCGTCCACTTTCCGCAGTTCGGAGACCGGTAGCCAGTGAATAAAGGCGTGCAGCTGATAATCAGAGGATTGCTAGTTAGAGTCACAGAGTATGTTAGAGTAGCTCTTCGAATGTGGAAACCCCAACTCCCGGCAAATGCTGATGCGTTCTTTTCCGATTGCAATCTGCCCTTCCGGCGGTTTTTTTTTACCCCTATATGCTCGATGGAGAATCGGACTTTTCGGGACGTTTCTTCTGTCTTTTGGCTGATCAAAGGGAATGTTGTTTCCTGATTCTAAGGAAGGGAAGCACACAATGGAATGAATTGTTTGCTGACAGATATCCGTTGCGAAATTCGTTTTCTGCAAATCTGTGCTTCGACGCACTACGAAATTTGGAGGATTAACTCATTTTAGGACATGAATGTTCTCACTCATATACGTATATAGATGATATTTTTAAAAAATTGGTTAGGATGTTTCTATCGAGACGGCCGCAAGGTTTAAGGTGTGCAACGTCAAATTCAGCAGAGTGCTCGGGTTATTGAGTCAATATTTTACTAAGATTTGCGTGCATTTCTTTCAAAATTAAGTTACGGAATTGAATCTTTATATATATTTCTCTTACGCGGTGATTGAAAAACGCTGTTTTTCTGTACGCTGAGTGGCAACAGTTAGTTTGTTTACGAAATTCTGTTGTACACGTATTTTTATTTTGCCCCTATGTAAGACATTTTGACGATTAGCCCCTTCAATTCATTAGTAAATAATTATTTTGTTGATGTCAGCTTAAATTAGGAAGAATATTAACCCTATTACATTAAAAATAGAAGTTTTGAAAAACGCTTTTCTAAACTTTACATTAACGTGGAGCCATCTGTTGGCAATTTTAAAAACTAGATTTCTATGACCTTCATTTTTATGACGTATTAACTTCGTTACGTACACATTTCTGGTAGGCAAGAGTATGGTAAGCTTAACGTCAATTATTCCAAAACAAAATACCAATAATTAAAAAAATTAAACTAAAACGCAGGAAAGGGGTTAAAAAAAGTATTGTTACTAGGACACAATGTTATTGTGTCTTACATTTTAGCGAGCGAAGCGAGAAGTGGTTTGCGGAGCAAACCTACGAGGATTGCGTAGCAATCCTCCGGGGGTTGGCGGAGCGTTAGCGGAGCAGGGGCGGAGCCTCCTAGTTAGGGCCTAATTCACTGTCGCTGGTCATAGGGAATATTCCAAGCATACGAGGTCTACATTAGTACCATGATCTTAATTGTTGCACGGCAGATTCCTTTCTAAAATAATAACTTACTTTTCCTTCTTGAGGTATATAGGACAAATTTGCCAAATTTCGCCTTCCTGGGTGTACGCGAAGTAGGATAATAAAAAATGAGTGAATTTTTATTTTAACCTCGTGTGCAGAAAGGATATTTCAGCTAAAAATTTGAGAATAGATTATCTGAAGTACAAAAAACTACTCTGTCAAATTTCCTCTTTCTGAGTATATGGAAAGTAGAATAATTAGCATAAACATTTTCGCTTCATTTTAATTCGTAACCATTTTCAGTTAAATTTTCTTGACGACGTTGCCCTTCAATAAATGCCATCTGGGGATGGTGTAGATTGCAGAAACAACAAGGGAGGATGCAGGGGAAGGACGCAGGTGCACGTCCCCCTCCTAACATTACAAATGTTTTTACAGCGCCGCATTTTCTTTTTGCACATTGCCGTTAAAAATGCGCGATTATTTTAGAAGAAACTTTTGTCACTTTCAACGAAACAGACACCTGCTAAATGCTTCCTTATTAAAAATTTCGTCAAAATGAGAAATTTAATTTTGTCGGTTTTTTTTTATCGAAATTCATTTGGTCAAATGAGAAAATTCATTTTGTCGGGTTTTTTTATCGAAATTCATTTGGTCAAAAATGAGAAAATTCATTTTGTCGGTTTTTTTATCGAAATTCATTTGGTCAAAAATGAGAAAATTCATTTTGTCGTTTTTTTTTATCGAAATTCATTTGGTCAAAAGTGAGGAAATTCATTTTGTCGTTTTTTTTTTATCGAAATTCATTTGGTCAAAAATGAGAAAATTCATTTTGTCGTTTTTTTTATCGAAATTCATTTGGTCAAAAATGAGAAAATTCATTTTGTCGTTTATTTTTTTATCGAAATTCATTTGGTCAAAAGTGAGGAAATTCATTTTGTCGTTTTTTTTTTATCGAAATTCATTTGGTCAAAAATGAGAAAATTCATTTTGTCGTTTTTTTTTATCGAAATTCATTTGGTCAAATGAGAAAATTCATTTTGTCGTTTTTTTTAATCGAAATTCATTTTGTCAAAAGTGAGGATTTATTTTGTCGGTTTTTTTTTAGCGAAATTCATTTGGTCAAAATTGAGAAAATTCATTTTGTCGGTTTTTTTTTATCGAAATTCATTTGGTCAAAAATGAGAAAATTCATTTTGTCGTTTTTTTTTTATCGAAATTCATTTGGTCAAAAGTGAGAAAATTCATTTTGTCGTTTTTTTTTATCGAAATTCATTTGGTCAAAAATGAGAATAATTTCAAATAAATATTGACGGTTCTTACTAGAACAAAGGATCTTTGACAGACTTTTGAATTGTGAAAATTATATATATGAACCAAAACTAGAATCAAATGATCTGATACCTCCGAAAAAGAATCGGAGGCGTTAATTACTTTCGTTAAAAATGTGAAGATTCTTATTTCGTGGGGTCGTTGTTTGTAAAGAGAGTCTACTGAATGAAGGGATCTTTCATGGATCTTCCAGGAAGTGACAAACATTCCCCGTCTGAGTACCACCCCCATGGGTCTCAAGGACATTCCATGGGGCTTCTCAAGGTCAATCTCTGTTCCCATGCGATTCCCCCCTTTCAATGGAACCACAGTTCGTCTTCCCCCGGAGAGACCCTTTCACGAAGGGAAATTCTCAATACGCCAGTAATGCAATGATTTGTGAACATTCCGCCAATTCGGCGGCAATTAGGAAAATTTCGGATACAGATGTTTTAGTGTGATTCAAAATGAAGGAATTTTTAAAAAAAATTTGTATTTATATATTTTGGAGTTTTACGAGCATTAATGTTTATACTTCTTCTAATACAGTTGTTGCACTTGGAGAAAACACATTACAAAGGGGGGGGGGCACAAATTGTTGGGCAATGGTCATTGTTTGGCTGTTTAAAGTATTCATAATTCTAATAATACTTTCTTTGTTGCCACTAAAAGGTTAAATGATGGATAATGGAAAGTTGGGGACTGTGATGTTACACACATTTTTGTTTTTAAATTTGAAAAACAAAAAATCTTACAAGCCCAGTTTCTATTGTACCGTAAGGTTTAGTTTGTGAATAGTTAGCACGCGGGCCATTTTCCTTTAACACGATGATTGGTCATCACTCTTCATCGGCTAAGTTCCAGTGGAGTTATTGGGTGAAATCGTATACTGCAGCCACGGGGGGAATGTCCGCTCAATGGTACAAAGGTCAAATGGGGAAGGGGTTAATAATTGATCTGGTCGACGTGTCCACTTTCCTCAACACGATGGTATGTGATTTATCCGTATAGGTTGATTCCACGGAGAGTTATAGGGATCTGAAAGATCTCACTGTTTAGGTCGCGACTGAGTGCGGACACGTACCGTACCAAAAGGGAAAACAGTCACGACAAGAAAAAAATTCCTTGCACCCTTTCATTCCTGTCTACACCCAACAACCGACGAACGCGTCTCAGTTTTCTCACTTTAATGAATGACATATTAATCAAATAAAGAAGCAACAAAATACTCACATCGAGTGATTATATCAATTTAAATATCCCCTTACACGTGTATACGTAATAATGAAGCAAAAAAATCGCAGACTTTTGCGGCCGTAAAGCTTCGACATGTTTATAATTAGGACGACGACTTGTGTGTGTGTGTGTTTTTATACCCACAAAGATAGTGTCACTAAAAAGATGCCAGCTTTAATGGCAGGGCATCTGGAAAAGTCAATGATTGACTTTCATTCATTGACTTTTTTAGTCCTATATCTGCCTCTGCAATGGGGAGCAAAACTTGGATATACTTAAAAGCCCAAAAAACTCATTTTAAATTTTTGTATTCGTTGTTTCCTTTTTAAACTTGAAGATTTAATTACAAAATATGCCTAATTAAATCAAATTTACAGCTTATTAAATAAAAATGATGATATTTAAACTATATACGTAATTTCGTCAATAAGAATGTCATGCTGTCGTTCTATGCGTTTTAACATATTATATAAGTCCAAACACAAAGGCTTCTTTAAAATTGCTGCCCTAAGCAAAATGTAACAATAAATGGACATACTATAGTAAAAAAAAATTAAACTACTGGGATCATAAGCGTTTTTATTTCTACTTCTTGCCAACTATTGTTTAAAATGGATACAGAAAATTAAAATGTCTGACTAATATGTCAGAATCTATGAATTTATATGCAAATTATAAATGTCAGAAGGGTTGCGAAAAGTATGATTACGAAGATTTCTTCTGAAATGTATTTTTGTTAAATTGTAGTAATATCCCCCCCCCCCACCCCCCTTTCCTCGCCCTCCCATACTATATTTAACGACCCTGGAAAAGTATCCAAGTACTATTTAAAAAATATGCAATAGTTTAAAACAAACCACTCAGTGTCGAAGCACAAAGTCGTGGCGCTGGAAGCGAAATCCTTCATGTCGATATAATTAATGGTAAAATTGTCCAATACTTTTTCCCGTCATATTTTTTTTATATGGATCAGAACTTTTTTCTTTACGTGAATCGTCTTGAAAGCCATTTACTCATGGGGTGCATCAAGAACGAAAAACCTCAATATTAAAAATAGTTACTCGAAAATAAGTAAAATGTACACATTTTTGAGTACATTCGATGCTTATCATAGCTCCAAATCTACAACTTTCCATTTTGAACAAGACACTCAAAAATGAGTACAATGAGTAAAAATGAATAAAAAGAGCAGATGCTAGCATATAGGCTGCCTTCATAAATCCCTTTCAATAAATGTCGACAATTATAACCAAGACTTACCGAGAATCGAACACAGATCCTCAGACACCGCAGTCCAGATCTTTATCCGTTATATTACCAGTGCAACTTGAAGAAGTTATAAACAGAATAAGAAATGTTAAAATGGTGTACCTTCTAAACAACTATATTATAAGTTTATCAGGCCACTTTGTTAAGATGGCTTACACAGAAGCTGAGATTAGCATATAATGCATAGTATATAATAATAAACTGAATAATTTATTTTGCATTCCTTTTTTTTTTAATATTTGAAGACTTCGAACCTCATTTTTAATTCTCAACTGATAGCTCTGGTTGTAAAGAAGTATTAATTTGTTTATACAAAGTTCAAATAAAAACGCAGTGTGGTTATTCTTAAAATAACAAGGATTTAAAATATAGTTTTGACGGAATCGTTTGCGCTCAACTGTTTCGAAGTTCCGATATCATTTTGTGTTGACTGGTGTGGGAACACACCTAAAAGAGTTTGTAAGTTCACAGTTTAATCAAATGTAAATGTTAGCATTTTGTATATGGCATATGGAATGGAAAATGCCTTCTGCTTGATTTCTTCGAACAAAGTTGCAATTACTTCGATGAAACTAACTGCTATGGCATAATTATATGCGCAGCATTTAACTATACTGGTTTATTGAATGGTGATATTTAGAATAATGTCAGTCATTCATATTTTATTTGTTTTTTATTGCAATAGAATTTTTTTTCTTTTTATAGGTTCTACAGTACTTTATTTTTTTTAATTCTTTGGTAAGTTTTATTATTTATTTTAATAATCTTTAAATGTTTAAATCTTTTTTAATCTTTTAATCTTTAAAATGTAAATGGAATTTTATATAATAAAAGTTGAATTCTAAACTTATTTGTACAAGATTTTCTTATTATTTTTTGCAAGTATGTTATAAAATTTGGACATTGTTTTAGGTTGCCATCAATAAAGTATTTGTAACTGAAAAATAAAAAATTAAACTGTTTTAAAAATTTAATGTACTGGGTTTAAACGAACTTAAGAGATTATTTCGAAATATAAAAATGTTTTGTAATATAAATTGAACAATAGATGTGAAAAAATTAAACATTGTTTTTAATATTCCCATATAGATGTTTCTCACATTGCGCCAGGAATGTTTACAACTACTTTGGGCTAAATGAATAATTTTGGTCAATTAAAATTATCATTAAAAATTCTTAAAAATATCCCCCAAATGTGAATATTTATACAGATAGAGTTTTATTTTAATTTACGAAAACATTAAGAAACAGGGAAGAATTTAAATTTGTTCTCAAGTTCCTAATCCCCCCTCCTCTTTGGATGATTTCAGATTACAGAACAAATTTACTATTTTTGTTCAAAATATTCTTTAACCCAAAATATTAAAATACGATATAAATGTTAAATATACTAAGCTTTTATTTATTTAAAATAAAGAAAATGGTGTCCAGAAAGCTAAAACAAAACATTTTGAATGCAACCTACTTATTAAAAACAGCATTATCAGCTAAAAAAAAGTCTGCATATAATCTTCATAAAAAATCTGCTTAAAATCTTTATAAAGCCCTCATTAATACCTTTTTTTTTTCAATGTCCTTCAAAAAACCTGCATGAAAACTGCAGTTTTGATGCTGACAAAATCCTTCAATTGTCAATTAAAAATGTTTACCGACAAATGTGCATAAAAACTGTAGTTTTTATGAAGAATTTATAAAGGTTTTATGCAGGTTTTTTATGAAGGTTTTATATGATGACTTTTTTTGCTGGGGATTGCAACACATTTGATCAAGTTCGAGAAAAAATTAGGCGCTCATGACTATTAAATCATGAAATAAAACTAGGAGGGGAATGGATGGGGAACCACGGTGACAGACTGAGCAGCTCGTTTATTTTCCTTCATTTGTGGTGTTACCAATCACAGGTTTCTGTAATTTGTTGAAGTGATGTTTCGGGTGAAACCATTCTGTCTTTTGCTCCGACCGACACAGCCCACACCTGGTGTTCTGTTTAATCAGCATCAGCATCGATACTACATCGGGAGAAGAATTTCTGCGGCTGCCCCTTTCGCGTGGTCGAGAAGACGGAGGTGAAATGAAATCTTCAAATGAATTGCGCCAGATTCTTATCTGATGGAGTTTCGTTTCGAGTGACCCTCTCCGCAATGAGAGCGGATTTATGTCCTCGGAGGAATGAAAATGTCTTTTGAATGTGGATGCAAATGAGCACGACACGCAAGAGATGTCATCTTCAGATACAAAAGGAGCCTTCACACGATTATTTTTTTCTCTTTCCGTTAGACAGTCTCCTTGCATTAAAAAAAATTTATTTCGAATTGAAACTCACGCGGTAAATAAAATATTCAAATTAAATGGTAATTCATGCAACTGTTTTTGTTTATTGCAAACTTATATATGTTTACATTAAGACATATGCATAATGAGGTAAATGCATACAATACAGACATATGCTTACGTTCTAAATCCATTTCTCTCAGTAAAAAAATTGTAAAATTATAATTTTAAAAACATCATTTTTTTTAATGGGAACACAATCTTTTATTTTTTTATTTAATTCTGAGGTTTATAATTTATTTACGAATGTCTATTTTATTTCTGCTTCTGCGTTTTATTTTCCATATTCTGCTCTTTTTTTTCATGTATTTTTATATTTTGTGTTTTTGTTTTAATTGTGTGTGTATGTTTGTGTGCATTTAATAATTTATTTAAAGATGTAATTTATTTATTAAAATGAAAAATTGATGGTATTAATGTTTAAATTGATTATATTTTAACTAAATTAATGTACCGTTGTTAATGTCAAAAATGGAACAATCAGTGTCAAAAATGGCCCATTTTTGAAGAAAATTTCGCCGTTTTAGACGAAACAGTTGTCAGTGAAATGCTGCGATTAAACATTTAGGTAAGACACACAAACAAAGAACATTTATTTCCCCGTTTTCTTCACGAAATTAAAAAAATGACATTAAATTAATGATTAAAAAAATGAGATAATTAAAAAATGAAAACGATTTCAAATATAAATCGACCACTCGACCAGGAATCTCTTGGTTCAGAAGTCGCGCGCGCTATCGATCAAGCTAGAAAAACTCGTGGATTGTGGCAATATATACATGCTGATTGTGATTACCACAGTAAAGGAATCGAAGTAAATTACTGTTGTCAAAAAATTGAGGACTCTTGTTTCATCGAAAGTCACGTGATTCAATGACAAAACCAATGTCAAAATTGACGAAAATGGCTTTGACGATCGCAGATTGCTTTAAAATGATAGTGTCACTTCTGAGAGTGCTGCAACTCCTGTACTGTGTATAGTCCAGAGAGTAATTTAGAATTAAGAAATCACCACATGGCAGCCTGGCTCAGAGTGTGAGACATCTGGCATCGAGAAATATCGTGTGTTCACCAATAACTTTCGAAGAATGCCTGGACAGAAACTTGAAGAATAGATAACGGAAGGGGCTTCCTTCCTTCAACCTACCCCCCCCCCCCCCCTCCAAATCACAAGAGGGATTCTTCACCCCTCGCTCGGAGCTGCCAGGTTTGGCGGCATTTCGCAAATTTATCAAAAATTTCTTTTTTAATAAAATTTCATTAATTTTTTTTAAAATAATAATTGTTTAGGTAGGTTTTTTAAATAGATCTAAGAGTTTACATTTAATTAGGGGATTGCAGATCCCATGAAATGTGTCGAAATTTAGCACTTCTTGGATCAGCAATGAGTAATTTCTTTGGAATCAAGCTCAAAGCATTTTAATATTTTTCTACGCTAATTTAAAATCAGCTACATGGGGTATCGGGATAAAGACTCTGTGCTACGCTTTCAGTGGGATCCCACTTCGCACTATAACTCCGTGAAAAATATCACGAAGTGACGTTCGATAGTAAATTAAACGTCAATGCATACAACATCTTGAAACAAAACTAAACACGTTCGGGGCGTGGGTATAGAGCCCAAGGCATCCGACGGAACAGCTTGTTTATCTTCCTTCTTTTGACGAGTTTTTCGTAGTCTCTATTTCCATAATTTGCAGAAATGCATAAACCCTCCTGGAAGTACTCCGACACCGCCACGTTCGATTTTTTTTTATTTTGCGATTGAGAATCCAACTTTTATTATTCTTCTCAACATATGCCAGCTTTATTGATAATTTAGAAAATGCAATACCATAGGCGCAATAGCATTGATGTGATCTCCCTTAGAGTAAAAAACCATCAAAGAATACAAAAATATCGCATATTAAATTCATTATTCATTTAAAAAACAAGAAATAATATAACGTTTTTGTTAAAATTTCTGAAAAGTTACAAAGAAATTGCAAGAATAATAACGAATTTTTCGAAGTATATTTACACAACTTATGTGTTATTGAATAAATGGCCCCTAAAGACAGGAAGCCCTAGGCCCGTGCCCGATAAATGACAAATGGCTCTGACAAATATTACATATTGAACACCATGATACAAATAGGCGATCATTAAAAACTTTCTTAAATGATGTCGTCCATCTATTTTGCCGATTTCAAGAATGGCAGCCCTGCGCACAGGAAGAGAGAGAGATGCATCCTATAGGGGGTGGTGGTGGTACTGCACCACACGCGACAGCTGCCTGTCCTTCTTCGACCCCCCCCCCCCCCCGTCCCCTACTCAAAAAGCGTAGGAGGAGGAGGGTGCAGATGTTCTTAAAAAGAACAGATGCATCAAGAAGGGAGTCTGTTCATCCTCTTCGGAAGAAGACATCCCTCTTTCTTCAGGTGAAATATTCAGGTTGAACGATTTCTTTTGCATTCGTGTGAAGGATTTCACTTGTGGGGGCGCTTTGTTGTCATTTACGTTATGAACGTTATCTTTGCGACCCATGGGGATGATCAGAAGAATGCAAAAAGCTTTGACTTTAAAAAAATATATATATTTATTTTTCTTCCAGGTGCGGAATAAGAAGCCTGGAATTCTTTTGAAGCAAGTGAATGCATATTTTCTGATGGCACTTCCTTCCTCCTCTTCTCATTTTTTACGACATGTGTTTTATTAAACTCTGGTTAATAAGTCTATCACCCATTTATTCTTATTTTATATTCAAATATTTTGAACCAGATTAATAATTTATGGTTGCTGTATCAATCGCCAATAGATGTTTACTTTAAATTAAAATCTGATTTGACTTTCTGAAATTTTACTGAAGTGACAAGAAACCCACCAAAACAGTCAGAATAAAAAAAAAATCATTAAATTATTTAGAATATGTATTCTGCAAAACTTTACATCGACTCTTCGGAGAAAAAAAAATGAATCTGAATATTGAGTTTTACTAAACGAATCTTTGTTACAGATTCTTTTGAATCGCGTACAGTTTTAAGCGAGGCTTTGGAATCGAAATCGAACGAAAAGCTTCTTATCGCGTAGACTTTCGACGAAATCAAAGTAATAATAGTACCCCACCAGATGTCTCTTTTCTCTCGGCCTCCTCTATTATGAAAAGCATCGCTTGAAGTGCTGTGGATATAAATAGGAGAGTCTATGTCTCCACAGGTAGCGGGAATAATAACGAGTTCCCATGGTTACTGCGGCCTCATTTGCTAAATGAGAGACAGGAAAGCCCCCCCAGCCCCGCGCTTTGTACACACTAATAGAGCGCTCATCTTAACCGCAAAACTAATGATGTCGCCTTTGATCTCGAATCAAAGATAAGCACTTAAAACAAATCTAAGATATCCGTATGCATCCAAATTGATCTTCATAACTATGTAAATTGTGGCGTGATGCCATGCTACATTAGGAGACCCTCGATGGAACCACTCCTCTCAAAACCAATACGAGTGGTCGAATGAAAAGCTTCTGATCGGGTATAGGTTTTCTACGAAATCAATAAAATATTGAAAGGAGGTCATTGTTATTGTTAGGAGAGTGTACTCTTCGAGCATGGATCCTTCATAGTAGAAAAAACATATCTTTGTAATCCCGCTAACATCAGAGTGAGGCCAACATGTATGGCCTCAGACACGTGGTTAATGACGTCATTCCATTCATAAATTTTCACTGTTACACATTTTCCAATTCATCAGCCAATCGCGAGTATTTTTTAAATCATAATTTTGAAAAGAAGTCACGTGTCTGAGGCCATTCGGTCTGAGATGTTGGTTTCACGATTTTGACGTCATATTCGCTCTACTACAGTCCATTCATGCTCGAAGAGTATACTTCATCAAATTGCGACGCTGTCTCTAAAGCCATCTCTCCAGAAGACTCATTTTCTTTTTTATCGTGCGCGTGCTCAGAGCATTGAGTCAAAACTTACCTTCAGCTGCCCTGTTCCGATAGAAAATTATATTCATTATCAACTATAGTATGTCCAGGACCCGATTTTAACGCATCAGGCAAATAAAGCACATTAAATTTGGGAAATATCATGTTCAATATTTGAATACGAAAATGTTATTAGCAGTTTCGCTGGGGGGGGGGGGGGGGGGGGGAAGTGGCGAGGGAGGGTCATTGTTTGACTTTTTAATAAGCCATTATTTTTATTATACGTAACTATTGGTTTGCGGCTAATAAATCTAAGCGACTTGGTTCAAATATAAGCGGAATAGTTGGGCAAAAATAATATTTTCTTATGCAAATACAGTTAAATGTGATACAGCTAAACAATAGCCAAAGTCCAACATGTTGTGTACGGAGCGAGTATGAATACTGAAGTGCGTAAAACTGAGTTTCTTTAAGAAATAACTGACATTCATAAATTTTTATTCATTCCCTGGCAACGCCTGAAGAGTTTGCTAGTATAAATTGTGTTGCAAATTAATACACATAACTTTGAAATTGATCCCCCAAAAAAACTATTAAATATTTTAAATTAGTGTAAGTGAAGGTAACCATTTGTTTTATTCTTGTTTATTTCTGTATTTTGAACTAAGTAAAGGACATGTTGAGTAGTGATTATTTTTGAAATAAAAGTTTGTTTGCGTAAGATTTTTAGGTAAACGTAATGACAAACAGTTTTGCTAATATTAAACATTTTTATAGTACGGATGATTTGGAAGGGAAGTCCCTCGGAAAAATGACCTTCAAGGGGTCCCCCTACCCTCCCTCCCTCCCCCCTGATCGGTAACCTTCCGCCGTTCCCAGAAGAAGGAAAAAACTTTATTCGCGCATTGCCATGCTCTTGCAATAGGCATCCTTAGGCACTGCCTTAGGTTGACCAATGACATTCTTTTAAACGACATTACCTTGGGGTAGGAGGAGGCAACCGGACAAGGGGAAGGGTGGTGGGGTCGAACAGGGCGGGAAAATCCGTTGGAGACATGAACCCCGCTGGAAAGGGGGGAGGGGATGCTTCTTGGGGGTGTGGGGTTGCCACACTGCGTTCAGAGATCTTCAGGATCAAGATAAGGACATATTAGTTTGGCCGCAAATCCGTCGCCAAAGTCTAGACTAGTGGACTGTGTGGGATCAGTATTGTGTCTTCGTAGTGAACGAAATTACTAATACTTTTGAAAAAAAGAAATAATTTAAGAGTACCCTAAGGAGCTTCAGAATACATTTTCCGTCAATGAACAGGCAGTAATTTCATAACATTACCTATTCCGGAGATTTTGCGTTTTAAAAAGAATTACTTGCACAATATCTAACATTATGGGCGAGGCTACCAGTTTTGTACAAAAAATGTCATGTGGAAAAGGTTCCACAAAAGAAGAACACATTTTAAAGTAAAAAATCCCAGATATGAATTCTTGCACTAAAGGCGACTGACTATATTTAATGCGTTGTTCTTTTTATTAATTATTTATTTGATCCTTCATTAATTTATATTGTTATGTTTAGTACTACATACTCTCAGATGCTCAAACTGATCATTTCATAA
Organism: Troglohyphantes excavatus; assembly: GCA_963932185.1. NCBI lineage: Eukaryota > Metazoa > Arthropoda > Arachnida > Araneae > Linyphiidae > Troglohyphantes > Troglohyphantes excavatus. The sequence continues at coordinate 67,442,135 of OZ010677.1, read as the reverse complement.
ACATAATGACTGCGAACCATAAAATCAATGGCTTATAGAATATCGAATTCATGCATATAGGAAGGAAGGGTTCTATTCTTTACCCGGGAGGTGGTCAATTTGGTAAGTCGACTGCTCGAAGATTTGTCTGTAAGTACCATAATCGATTGCTCGAAAGGGGTACCAGCTGCCATTCTCAGTAGCAGGAGGCCGGAGACCACAATTGTCCTGTGCCATAAATCGACGTTAGGAGTCTCTGATGTTAGCGCACGGTACTTGCGTGCGCTGAAAACTGTTGATGGGATGCCGTGTATGACGCAATGGGGGAGTTTCACGCTAAGAAGAAGAAGACCGCTGTTCCAACGGAACATGGAGAAAATCCGCGACGCCGAAGTAGTTCCGTAGAATTAGCATGGAACTTTAGCTTCTGTACTATAATTTTAAGTTTTTGTCATTAAATAATATCTCAATATAAAAATATTTACTTCATATACTGAGATAGATTGTACTCATCGTTTATGAAGCATTTTGTGTGTTGAAATAAGAGTATTTTTCCATATTTTGTTGTAATTCTAGTTATATACAAATATAATATAAGTATTTATGTACTTAAATTTATTCATATATGGAATACAAATATTATTTGTTTGGAAGAAACAAATATTATAAACAAACTTTCCCATAATTGCAAGCGTAACAACTAAACAAACAAAAGCAAAGTTGTTTTGAAGAAATCGAAACTACTAGTAAGTTACCATGTTGAAACGTCACGTGAAACTCCCTCATAACTACAGAGAGGGAAGCATGGCCTTGAAATAATTTTTTAGAATCGATTCAAGGGGTACCGTAAATTAGGAATTAAACATAAATCCATGCAAGGCAGAAAATCTCTTCGCTCTTCCCCTTTGTTTGTTAAGCAATGTATATGGACGATTCGGCCAAATTTATCATGGCCAAATCCCTCACCCCCTTGTTCCTTCTGCACACGCCCACAGCAAGTTTATAAGCAACCAGCTCAATAAAATATTTTTCAGTGAGATCATCTCTGCCTTAAAAAAAAAAATATCCTGAATGACGGCTCTTCTCTCACATGTTTGTCCGCAGAAACATTCGAAAATGGTGGCCTCTAAAAATACCGTGCTTTTAGTTGTCAGCCTGTTTCCATGTGCGGACCTCCCACTTCGCGCCCAACTCTTGTTTATGCGAAAATCATCGGGGCACGGAGGAGGAGGGGTCGGGCACGTGCGAAAACGTCTCGACCATCAAAAGGTTTATGTCTAAAGAAAAAATACTATTATTTATAATTTTTTTTTTTTTTTGTCGAAACCAGCAAATTTTTAAACCTTTCATCATTAAATCTGCATGATCAAATTTCCCTGCTTGAAATGTTTAGTCTGCTTAAAAAACCTGCAAGTTTTTTTCAATGTATGCATTTTTGATTATAATACATACATTTGGTTATAATGCATGCATTATAACCAAATTTAGGATTTTTTAATGGCATTTTTTTTACCTGGGGTTCTGGGGGAAGTATTATAAAAAATATGAGGAGCTGTGTAGTTTACAAAGAATTTAAGATCGACGTTTTTATTATTGTTGTTATTATTATTGCAATTATTATTTAACAGACTAATAATAAGAAGAACTACAAAAGTTAAAATCGTACTGTTTACTAACATGAACAGCAAACCAAACATCGAACATTCAGTAAAATACAAAACATAACCGTATAGTCTTTCAAAGGAAAGCGCTGGATCATCATTTTAAAACTTGCTGTAAAATAGTTTCATTCATATTTAGAAAGTTCATCCAAAAGAAAAAGAGAAGAAAGTGTTTAATATTTTTGAAAAGTTCCAATTGCGGCCCATGGCAACCTTTTGTCTGGGCGATAAACAATTGTTTTCTTCTTTGAGAATATGGTGAACCTGGCTCACTTCGGCCGCAATTGGGCTACTACCGTTTCACTTGAGGCGATATCTGATTATTTTTGTTTGATGTTCAAGCTTTGACACGCACTTAAAAACTACGGATTCCTCTTCGTGAACTGGAGAAAAGTATTTTTCAGTAGCAAAAATCGCATAGGCGCTGTCCACACACATATCGTGGCTCTTGGATACTTCTGGCTAGAATCATTGGCCCACGCAGCATAAAGGTCACGCAGGAGAGCGGATAATAGTTAACTGGTTCACCTTCTCTACGCAATGGTAGGTCATTTATCCCTATAGGCCGATTCCTCGTGGAGTTGGAACGAAGCGCACATTGCATCCAAGGGCGACAGTGCCCCACGCTGTACACAGGGCAGAGAGAGGACTGGATTAATTGTCCAGACCGTCTTTTCTCTACACGATAGTACGCCGTTAATCCCCATAGACTGATTACCCCTAAAGTTGTGGGTATTTAAAATATGTCGCTTTTTATGTTGCTGAAGTTTTTGCCGATGTACCCGTGTCCATTTTAGAGACATATTCGCGTTAAAAAGCCTTTATATTGTTTGTGGCTCGGCTCCCCTCCCTCAAAAAAAAATATCTCCAAACACGAATATCGCCTTTCCGTGGAGCCACATCTGCCCAGTGTAGCATGGCGCACCCAATCCAATCCTCCACCAAGTTCCTTGCAAAGAGATTGCCTGCGAGACGAATTTCAGCAGCACTCGAACTCGACGTGTCAACTGATGCAGACTGCCCTACGAAGTCTCAGTGATTCATGGGGACGGGAGATAAAATAACTACAGCTATCGAATGTGAACAAAGTTGTTTACTCTTGGTTTTACAGAGGGTGAGAGAGAGAGAGAACACGGAAAGGACAACCACATACCTACAATGAAAAAAAAAATTGGCCGTGACGGTGTCGAAGCACGGCCTGGAGGGTTTTATGTGAAATTTCATTTAATTTCAGCTGGTAATAAAAATTATGGATTAGCCGCCATTGAAGGAAGGTACACAAGCTGTTACGACTGACACCGAAAGTTTCCCCTCCCCCTTCAACCAATTCATTCGTCGCCCGTGTTTTGCTTCATTTCAAAATTTTACGTTTATCGACGCCTCATTTAAATATGAAAATTGAGACAAAATTTAATATCAATCGTACTGTATTTGCCACGAAGCTACGGATATTTGATGACTGTGATTATTACAGTTGCACTTTGGGTTATTTATTTTAATGTTTTCTTCATTATAGTGTCCCTCTAAAAACGAAACGTGATGTTTCTACACTGATATCTGATTTTAAAGCTTATTTTAAAGGCGCCGACAATTTTTAACGTATTTCCTCAAACATTTTAATCTAAGTAAGAATTTACTTTGTAATTCATAGGAGATAAAAAAAACCAAGCTTGATGTTCTTTTGATTACAGTCCGTGTCTTCTTTACAGCGAAAACAGGTAAATGGTGCGCCTTAGATAACGCAATTATTTACACTGTAAAAATACCTATACCGTTACAAATAAATAAAGCAATCACAGTAATCAATTACCCATGGGAATTTACTCATGGGATTTTCAGGAGATGTGGTATTACTTGGACTGGAATGTGCCGATTAACTTTCTCCCGTCCTGTGTGAGATAAGAAAGAACGCCTGAAAGGTCCCCTTTCGAAAGCAGACAACAATTACGAACACAATCAGCTACTCGGATTGTATACTAACAATGGAAAGAATCACTGAAGGTAAAAGTGCTTGTCATTTGCGGCTCATGTGACAGATGGGTCAGGTTCTGGAAGACGAATTTCTGAAATATGTTAGGATTTTGCTCATTCGCTGCCCGGGAGATTATAAATATTTTGCATAGCAAGTAAAAATTAAAAACATATTTGAAAAAATCTATGTGTATCCTTCAAAAATATAATTGAAACTTTTTTTTGCTTTAGCTAACTTTATTTGTATTGAAAAAAAAATCGCCTTCACCACAAAGTATCGCATGGGAAGAAGCCTACAAATGTAAGTATATATATTTATGGAACTAACGTGATTAATAAATAAAATCATTCAAAAAACTATACTTTAAATATATCCTCACCAGTGGGCTTGGCAATCTTAAATTTCCGAAGCAATCGGGTAGTCTTTAAACTTAGCTTAAACATTCCTTTCTTGATTTTGAAATTTCCTAGCGCACTTTGCAGAGCATCAATGGACAAAAGCGTCGCCCTGTATCCCGATTATTGGGTCACTTTCTTTTGAAGTGTGCTCATCTCCTCTTCCCTCGCCAGACGGGAAATATATGAACTGGCCATCTGTTCATCCCGAAACACTGCAACCTTTTCCTTGATATAAAGATGCGACTGACAATCTTCATCGTATTTGTATTTCGAAAATAGAATCCACTCGGCACTGAAGCATAAAAACTTCGTGCCCCTCTCATCCAAGGGTGGCTTAAGGCCCAAACAACACAAACGTTGAAAATGTGTTGTCATCTTTCAAGTTTAATATGTTTAATTAAATTATATATTACAATTAAATTGTATATTATAATTAAATTTTATATTACAATTAAATTGTATATTACAATTAAATTAGTCAATAACTTTGAGATTCATTTATTACTTAATTCTAAGTGTTTGTGGATATTAGTTAAGGATTTTATTTTATTTTCTTAAAACGCACTCTTGATTCTGCGGACTAGTGATTCCCTCCCACATTTTGCACCTTAGTGAGTCAAAGTTTTCGTTGAAAATTTAAAAAATTCCAATATTAAAAAATGTAGCACAAGTTGTAAAATTGCCATAAAAATTATTTGTACAAATGGTGGTGCCAAAATCATGTTCGCTTGAGTCACAAAAATTCCTTGAATTGTGATATATAATTGTGATATAATTGTGCCACTGACGTTCGATATTAAACGATTATAGAATTTTCAGGAGCGTACAGTTTGAAGAGACTTCAAATCTTGGCAAAGATCTTCACAATGCGAATCTATAGGACTCTTATAATCCTCCGCACACAAACTTACAAATAGATAAGATTTTTTAAAAGCTAATTTTTAGTTTTTTGGGGTGTTGATTAAAATGATAAAAACTTTTATAACACCGCCTTATATTGAATTAGTATTTAGTGCACTGTATGAGAGAGAAAACAGAATGGCAGAATAAAAGGCTCTTCAACGAGTCATCTGCTACACTTCGAATTTGAGGAAATGCACATACAGGATAAAAGTTTAAAATTAACATAATGGAGCACTCATTTATTACGTCACACTGTTTTAATCTTTTTGTACATACCCCCATCTCATGTCACGCACTGTTACGTTAGCCTTACCCGCCTCCCCCATGTCAAAAGATGCATTTTTTTTACACTTTAAAAACAGTCAGAGGCGCGTGGTCATGTTATTTGAACAAATCAATTCATAAATTCATATTATTCTTTATTATGGTAAATTGATGATGTAAATTACGTTATTTTCTATCCTTTTTTTATTCAAGATCATCACCAAGCATTTAGAACAAATACTTAACAACTGAAACCGGTATGGCAGCTGCCATACTTATTTCAATAAAAGTGATGTGTTGTGTACAGATTCCATAAAAAAATATAAGACGTAAAAGAGTAAGAATGTCAGTTTTTCCCATTGCCTTACTTCTTAAAAATAAATGTCGACGTTAGTGTTAAGTAATAATAATTAATACATTTAATTAGAATTATATTAATAGTTATATTCTGGAAATTTTAGACTAATAAACCAAGTGGTCTTTACAAAAATAAAAAACATAGTGCTCTCTGACGTAAAAATATCTCAAGATAGATTAGTAAACATGACCAAATAAAAATAAATCTTAAAAATAAATGCCGACGCTACTGCTAATTAATGTTAATTAATTTAATTACAATTTTATTAATAGTTCTACTGGAAATTTGAGACTTATAATAGAAAGATAAAATAGATATAATAGAAAGCAAACACAAACTACAAGAGTATTAACACCTTAAAAATAAACGCTGGTACCTGGTATAAGAGTGCTAATGAATAATAATTAAATAATTTAATTATAATATAATAATAGTTACTCTGGAAATTTTAGACTGATATACTAAGTGCAAAGTGTTATTTATATAAAAAAAAACATAGAGTTCACTTTGACGTAAACATATCCAAAGATAAAATAAAAAGTAAACAGATCACGGTTTTGGAATAGAATCACCAGAAGACGCGATAATAGGCCAAACTGGCAACCCTGCAATGCAATTGGCGCGTTATCTCGGAGACCTATGGGATCATCGGAAAGTGATCGTCTCTCTCGCGCTTCTCAGAAAGTTTCTTCAGTTTCTTCGGTCGGGACATTCTGAGGATCGTCGCCAAAAACCGAATTGTGTTTATTGAGTGCGCGTAGAAGACAACCCATAACATTACATTATTGAACAGTGTGCTCCACTTTATAGAGTGTGGTGTTTCAGTTTCTATTTCATTATTGGATTTTTGTGTGAAAAAAATATTCTTTGGAATACGCCGTGTGGATAATGTATGTGAAGGTAAGTTTCTAGAAGATTTGTTTTGAGTCGTGATTCGGCTTGTATCCCTAAGCATTATTTTAGTTGCCTGGATATTTTTTTTATGTCATTTTAAGGAATTGACTTTTTATTATTAATTGCCATCTTTATATACTTTTCTCCCAACTTCTATTGCCTCAAAAAATAAGATGCCAATTATGTCCTTTGTCTTTACTGCATGTTTGGAGTTTTTATTATATGTATATTTTATCATTTTGATATGTTCATGCATTGTATGAATTTCTGTATATGAACTGGCTTAGCGCAGAACTCGGTTCCCACTCGCTTTAATATGTCAAAACTCTTAAATACGAAGGACCTTTAGCAAACACTTTATTAAACTTTTTCAAACACTTTATTATTCTACTTTCTTATGTGCGACTACAACTACACCCTGAAGTCTGAATAAGTGTCTGCTGGGCTCTCGTTTGTGCAATGTTCTTAGAGTTCATCCAGCAAAGGACATTACTCCGGTGTGACAAATGGCATGAGGTTTAAATTGGAACATGAATAAGAATATTAATGAAATAAAAGTGAAGATGTGCCAATAACTTAAACGAGAACGAACAGATAGCAAGCTATCCGCATTACCAGATCCCAGTCCGAACGCAGTGTCTGCTGGGCTTCGAAGGCGGGACCTTTTGAACACGGTGGAGCGTGTTGGCCCCCCTCATTCGGTCCGGCGGAGGCATAATAAATGCACTTTTACTGCCGACCGGACAATGCAAAACAAGAATACAATTCCCGCGGTTCAAAAGCATCCCCTGGCGACATGCAGTCAATTGATTTTTTTTATATTGGCATTTGTAGACTTTTCCTTCAAACATAATTTAGATCACTTTCCAAACTTTCGTCATTTGTTTTTTCTATTGGGAATGCCGCAGACTTTTCCTGCAAACACCTACGAATTCGGGCCAATAACAACAGTGAGTATTCAGATTCAACCAACGGTTAAAGAAATATACCAGAATGCTGAATTTAAGGGCATGGTTGTTGTTTTGAAACAGTTATTTTCGTGTTTATAAAGCGTTCTGCCTGAAGTTTTGCGCGATGTACGGCAAGAAACGAAGTCTATATATATTTTTTTGAGGACACATAAACACACCATTTTGCACAGTAGCACTTTTGGAAGGGATATGTAGTAGCAAGGGATTTTTTCTATATCTACAGGACCTATTGTAAGCAAAATTGAAGAATAATCCATTACTTTCAATGGCGATGGGAAGTTATTTTTATTAAGTCTAGCATAATTAGCAATAGGTTAATAATCGCAAAGATTCATATTTCTCACTCAATACAGATTTTTCTTTCTTCCATGCTATCAATACACTAACTGGTAAACCGGTGGGCTCAGCCTGCACTTTACCTTAAGGTTTGGTTCGTGAGTGCTTTTGAATCGAATCATTGGCTCCCGTTGTGTACAAGTCAGAAGGAGGAGTGGATAAATGGTCGCCCTGGTTGACGCGTCTCACCTTTCTTTACACGATGGAAGGTCATTTATCCCCATAAAGTTATGGGGACGGTAGAGTATACTCTACACGATTGCAGCCAGGGCTCTACACGATGGCAGGTTCCCCCTAGAATTACGGGGATTTGAAATATGTGGATTTTTATGTTGCTGCCGTTTTTGCCTATGTACCCTTACAGACGTATTAGAACTCGCAACGTGGATTAATAAAACTGGCTGTGTCGTGGCCGTGGGCCATGAGCATGGCCCAATGAGCCATGCCGGTCTCTTCCGGTCATCGATCACTTTCCCTGAAATGGTCCCCTTTTAATGAGTCGAACGCAAACCAGATTCGTTATCGTCCCCTGTCTGGACGGACGCAGGCGATTCTCGTCGATGACCACCGAGGGACACGCGAAGATAAACAGGAAACGGAATTCTTTTCGCTTGGGGGGGAATGAAGGACAATCTCGGATGACAGGTGCCATGGATACCAGAGAGAGAGAGAGAAAAAACAGCCCCAAGGTCCAGGTGGCCACACAAGATGGCCGTACTTTCCAGGGAAATGGACGATCCTCCTCTCAACCCCTCTATCTACGGTCAGCCCATTGATGTATATCAAATACATAGATGAATTAGTACACAGATGCGAAACGCAGTTTTCGTGAATTCAGGTCAAGACCCCATTTTAATGGGTATATTGAAATTAAATATTAATTACACATTGTTAAATTTATGCTTTGATCTGGTGTTTTTCTTTTCAATTTTAATTATTTCGTTAGTACATTTTAACAAAAAAAATTAAGTTCTGTGTGATTTAAATTGAGTCTAAAACTCGATTTATTTGAGTTTACAAAATAACTTGTCATAGTTTCATGCAAGAATTTTTTTATATATAAATTAGAAAATTGGAATTATTTATCAATATTCCCGGGTTTTCTATAGAAAAGCAACTTTTTAATGCATTTCAATGAAAAAATATTTTTTTTTAAATTCAATTTCATTTAGTTTTTTTTTTTTCAATGATTTGCAAATTGGGGTAAAATGGGTAATCGAATGATTAATGCTAAAGAATTGGAAATTCGGGAAAATTTAACTATCTTCGAAAAAAGTACAATAATCTACAAGATGATTTTCGAAGCTTATATATGATAAAAATTAACTACATTATATTTAACACTTTTTATATGCAGGGGCGGCTTAAGTCCCAAGCGACACAAGCTGCCGCTAGGGGCTAGGGCCGACTAAGGAGTGATATACGTTAAGAGTTAAGACAAATAAAAAAACCCAGACATTTAGATTAATTATATTAATTCATAAACAGGAGCGGTTCGAAGGATATTTATGACACAAACGAAAATTATTTTGATGCCCTAATTTCACAAATATATATTGTTATGGTCGATTTGAGAAAATCCGTTTGATATTTAATAACTTTTTTAAACTTTGTCACTTAAAAAAATACATTGGTTTCACAAAGTGTAAATCCCTAAGGGGCCGCCGCAGAAAAGCGGGTGTTTTATATACCTTCCTCATACACAGCATTTTATAAAAAAAAATTATTAATATATAAGAAATTTATGCAAATTCCTCCGTAATTAACGAATTATTAATAATTAACAATTACTAATTAACAGCTAATTGCGAATTAGCATAAACTCTAATTATTAATTATTAATTAGCATAACTGCTAATTAGAGTTTATTTTTTTATGTTGGCAAATATTGTGGGCATGGAACTTTCAACCCCCTCCCAATAATGTTTGGATTGCTACGCCAATGTCTTCTACCCACACTATCAATCTAGCACGTAATAAATTGTGCATGCATGTGCTGGCAGTTCACAAACAAAGTTGTAGATGGCATTCGGAATTTTTAATTAAAACTTTATTTTCAACTGCAACTATATGGATTCAGGGGGGGGGGGGGGGGGGGGGGTTATATATTATTTTTGGACCGACCAAGACCAAATATTTTTTTTTTAATATTAATAATTGATTTTAACAATTTTTAACTAATAATTTTAGTTAAGTTTAATTAATAATTTGAATAAAATTTAATTAATAATTTTAAATTTGCAATTCTATTAATCATAATAATTTTTAAGTAGTAATTTTAAATTAGTAAATTTAATTTATGATATTTTTTAATTTAAGCAGTAGTTTTAAATTAATAATTTTAATTAATTAAATATATATAAAAATTATAAATAAGATGTATATTAAAGCTTAATTTTCGCAGGTTAATCTTCAGTCATTTCCTAATTTAAATTACTAACAAACCTGGCTGACATTTTACTGGGATTTAAGTCTGTAGCTAGATATTGATGGGGGGTCCGGATTGAAGCAATTTTAAATTAGTAATTTTAATTATTAATCTTTTCAGGGAAAAAAATTACTTCAAAGCAAGCAATTTTTGTTTTCTGTTCTGTTTTCAAGGTTATTGGACCACTGTTCTCCTTAAAATCATCCCTTCATGGGACAGAAGGGAGCAGGAGATACATGTGGGTTAGACCAGGCTATGGGGGGGGGGGGGGGGGGGAAGAGGGGGGGGGGGGGGAGTCTAACCCAAGGTAACCCAATGCTGGCTACGCCACTGTATGGATTAAAATTGGAAGCTAAATGGTTTACTGCTCTGAAAATGTGTTTAATTGTTGTTTCTGTTGATTCGCAATGTGTTTTAGACGATGTGTGTGATGTCTTCTTCTTGTAACCTCTTCCCCATCTTGTCACAGAGTATGATGAACCCCTCCTCCCCCCCAAGCGGGACATCATTTGTGGACGGTATGCTCTGTTCAGAATGTATTTTTTCGGCAAAAATAATATACACGCTAAAATATTTTAATGTTGCAAAACTCAATGAAATCAATTTATTTAAATGTAATATGCAATTAAATTAAAAAATATATAAGTCTAAAAAAGGCGAAACATAGACTATACTTTTCTAAGTAAAGTTATTAGTTTTTTTTCATGGAAATTTGGCACCCTCCTTAGTCTAGCGCCCCAAGCGGCCGCTTGTTACACTTGGACCTTCAGCCGCCCATAAATGGATTAAAATATCATCTATATAACAAATTAAAAATAAAAATATAGAAAATATTTCTGAATCAAAATAGACCATAAATTACATTAATAGGTATGCTTTTTAAAGATAATAAATAAAAAACAATCTATTTTTCCAAACTTATAAATTTTAGAAAGAGTTTTTCAATAACAATTCCTTAAAAATCAAATATACTGAGTTTTTAAAAGTTAATGTTTGTCATTTTTTCTAGGTTATTCAAGTTACTAATTTGACTCAACAATTTATTAAATAATGTATTTTACACGAAAAATTCCATGATTCCCACCCACCTGTGTAGAAAGTGGTTATAAAAGAAAACTAAAAATTTAACTATTTAATTAAAAAACCTCTTCAAAAATACAACAAAAAATGCGCATATTAATAACTTTTTTAAAAGTGAAAACTAACTGTAAAAAAAAATTGCACTTTATCCTATCAATTTTAATTGTGGTGGTGAAAATAAATTATTTCTATTGGCAAGTACCAAAGCAAATGTTTCTGCCAATTGAAAAAAATGAGGCACAGCGGATGGAAAGAAATGGAGGAAAATGTATAACATAAAAAAGTTATCCATTGGAAAATTTCGTTCGTACAGAGAAATAATAAACAAATTTGAAATATAATTAATAAATGGCAAAACAAAAGTATTCACGAAAAAACTTGACTTGAAGACTTTGACTTGAACTTGAAGACTTTGACTTGAACTTGAAGACTTTGAGTGACAATACGTGACTTGGGAAAAAGCGTTTGACACAGTGGAGAGGGGGGGGGGGGTGATAGTTAAAACGTTTTTATAATAATAATAAAATTGGGTACCATCGAGCAGAACATAGATACGTAAGCTGTGTGACTTCCACGTCCCGCAATTGCTTTGCTTTATTATACCAATGTTAAAAACATCGATGCATAGATTCTTATCGAACGAGATAAGAATTAAATCAATCATAATGTAATTGCGTCGTAACATATTAAACGAATAACATATAGTGTTTCTATATTTAATATATAGTGTCTACCACACGTTGGCATGACCATTCCTAAATAAATAGATGACTAGAAGTTCCAGGAAAAAAGATGACTCTACTAATCCATTAATTAATCTATAAATATGTGCTCAGGATAATTTTTCTGATCATTTATTAGACTCGTTCATTCACCCCGGCGTTCCTCAGCTCATAAAAAATTTGGTCATATATTTTTTTCCTTACCTAAAAAAAATCGGATATGGGCACAGTCCTTTCTGTACCGTTAGGATTGGTTTGTGGGGCGTGTACTCGGCCTGCAGCATCTTTGGCCGAAATTTGACACGTCTACATTGCCCCCCCCCCCCCCCTCTCCTCCTCCCCCCGAAGGGGAAATAATACGAGTTTGATTTCTATTAAAATATTAATACTAAATGAAAAGGAACGATTTTATATTTTTCTTAATAAAAATTAGTTTCATTACAATACAATTTCAATATTATTTTTTAAAAAATCTATGGCTTGAAACAAAAATGACCATAGTCATAATTTCCAGTTTCAAGAAAAATGTCTTCAAAGTTTGAAGCTCAGTTTTGTCGCGATGTTATACGAAAATCACGAAATCTTTTAATTGGAAGGGTTAGAGAAGCCCCCCGCCGAAATGGGTTTCTATTTTATTCAGAAGTTTAAAATTGATATATTCATATAATAGTTATTAAAAACTGATAAAATTAACATTGACCCTTCTTTTTCCAAGCCACAAAAATAATAGTCACATTTTGACCCACATTTTTGAAAAGCGGGCTGTGTAGTGGCGTCAAATTCGGAATTCCGCCACTGGTGTGATATGTTAGAATGACTATTAAAAGCGCTGCATTCTCTCACCCAAATAAGTTTGCATAGATTTAAAAATTGAATTACCGGCAGGAATGCGATTCTTCAACAGGCTGGACCACAGCACCCACAGCTGGCCAAACAGATTTGCGGAATGAGAGAGAGTCATTTCTTTTGAACCAAATCTCAACCATGAGCAAAGAGACAAAATCTTCCTTGAATCGGATACTTCCTCTTTCTTCGGTGCAATCAAAACAAATTTGTCTCGCAATTGTTCGCCGCTCTTTAGAAGCGGTCGGCCTCTCATTGCCTCTCTCGCTTCATTTTCTTTAACCAATTGTTCATTTCTAGTTAACGATCGTTCGCAATGGCGTGGCCAAGATCGAACATTTTTTTTTTTTGGTCAAAAGGAAAAGTAATTTGTAATGTTTCACTAAAAACAATCCGTTATCCATTTATATAATTTATTAAAATACTCACAAATTGTTGGTCGAGGGTCTCACTGTTTGGCTGTTAAACTCTTCGAGCATGGATCTTTCATAGTAGAGAAAACATAATGTTATAATCTCGCTAACGTCAAAGTGAGGCCAACATGAATGGCCTCAGACACGTGTCAATTACGTCATTCCATTCATAAATTTTCACTGTTACACATTTCCCAATTCATCAGCCAATCGCGAGTATTTTTTAATTCATAATTTTGAAAAGAAGTCCCGTGTCTGAGGCCATTCGGTCTGAGATTTTGGTTTCACGATTATGACGTCATATTCGCTCTACTACAGTCCATTCATGCTCGAAGGTTTAACTACGCATATTAAACCATACTTTTTGCTATATATCTCAGCTGCTTTGTTTGTTGCTATACTAAAGCTAAGCGACTTGTTTAAAATATAAGCGAAAAGTAGTCAGATAAAACTAATGTTTTTGCATGCTAATACAGTTAAATGTGATATATCCAAACAATGACCATCCCTTAACAATATGTGACCACACTGTATATTAAACTGACCATGATTATGGAATTTATTAAATTTTTCTAACATGTCGAACTCAGACACATTCACTCCCGTTTCAGATATTTCTATAAATTGTTTTAATGAGTATATCAACCCTTTACCACTCGAGTAGACACTCTCAATCTCCAAAATAACGATCCGTTCTTTTGTTCCCTGTTCTTAAAATGGAACGAGAACTGCGTGTTCTTGAACATTAAAACGCTTTTCTTTCGTTAGCTTGTTCTTCATCTAACTCCATTTAAAAGTATGACATTACTAAGTCATAAAAATGATGACTTGCTATTTTTCGTCCTTTATTCTTCAAAATGAAAGAGAACGACAGGTTATTAAGTTGAAAAAAAGTTATACTTCCATACACTTTAAAAAAGAAATAACGTTTGTCCTCTAGAAGCATCAAATAAATTTTGATCTAAAACTTTCTTCAGATTGAAATTCCACACAACCCTTGTTTCGTTAAAAAATAAAACATTTGACCAATGTCATAAACTTCTCAATACATATTTGGTATACTGCGACTCATATACGCAGCTTCACGCATTGCTTATTTATTTTATAATTATACAATAAACGTAAAAGGAACACCCTAAAGAATACCTTTTTTAAAAAGAACAGGAATGGATTGTAACATTCCATAAAAAGACCGCGAATATCAAACACGTTCCTTTAGTGTAGTGGTTACCAACACGTGGTCCGTGCATCACGGGTGGTCCGCGAGATTATTCTAAGTGCACCGTAGGGTGTCTTCATAAATCACTTTCCATAAATATTAACAATTACAACCAAGACTTACCGGAAATCAAACCCAGACACTCAGGCACTTCAGTCCAGTGCCCTATCAGTTGTACTACCAGGGCGATGTAAAGATGTTATAAACAGAAGAAATATCCAAAGAAGGTGTACCAAAAGAATGGGACGTAAGATAATTGAGTTTTAATAACTCGGTTTCCATTTAAGCAATCGACATCAAATGATGGTGAAAATCATCTTCTGAACAACTATTTTAAGTTTATCAGGTCGCTTTGTCAAGATGGCTTGAACAGAATCTAAGATTAACACTATTAAATCACACTGCTTATTTTTGAGAAAGTACGGTTACTAAATTTGAGTACGTCACCGTTCATTTACGATTCAATTGTACTCAAAGAAAAACTAGTAGGTTCAGGCACTCATTTTTAAGTACCTATTTTTTTTATAGTGTGCAAATAAACAAACAAAGTCATAAACATTGCTCGTTTAATAGTATTAAATTTAGTGTTTAAGTATTTTTTATTAAACTTTATTTAAAAGGTGGTGGTTAGCGACCGAATTTCCGATTCAGTGGTCCACGGCTATGGGAAGGTTGGGGACCACTGCTCTTATAGGGGAAGGGCGTATTTGTAAACAAACCGGCTTCTCGGAAAAGCTGAAGGCAGAATCGTCGTTCGCTGGTCAGCGTTTAACATGGGTTTAGCATGTTTGTTCGCGATCGACCAATGCGTTAATCGTTAATACTTCATTTAAGGATTACTTGAAACTAATTATACTGATTAACATTATAATTTAAAAATAAAGTTATATATTTATTACTGTTTTTGTTTATTTTAAGGACATTTTAGTTATTTTTTAGGGTTTTCTGCTTATTTTAAAGGTTAAGAAAAATGTGTATACAAGTTCAATGAAATTTTTTTAAATCAAAATTACTTAGTTTTAATTGTATATTTATACAATTAAAGTGTTTATACAATTAAAAAATAAATATTTTCTGTTTTATTCGGCGTAAAATTCAAATAAAAAAATACTTATATGTTAATAATATCCACATATTTAAATATAAATTAACAAATATTTTTCATTGTTTGGTTTTCTCTAAGAATGCTTAAAACATTACCATAATTAGTACTTATATTAAAATATCAGGCAGATAATTGTAATTAATAATTTCTTTTAAAACATCAAATTATATTATAAAAGATCGTCATGGGAATTGTATTACAGCGGTTCAAGGGATGTTTGTGTACAAACGAAAATTATTTTGCTTCATAATTGAAGGTGAAGCAAAAACAATCACCATACAAATTTCAAGTCGCGAACTTGAAGGTTTTATGCTGAAAACTCCAGTTTTAAGTGCTGTTACAATTTAAAAATAACTGCATTTAATGAAGGTTTTTGTTAAAAATTCCTTATACAACATGAAATAAAGCCTTTAAAACACCTTTTATTATAAAATATTGAAATTATTAAAGGGAAATGCAGAATTTTTAAAGATTCAATTCATGAAAAAATTAAAAACTATAAAAAAAGTGTGTTTTTTTTCAAATTCCTTTATAAAACCTTCAATTTTACAAATTGATTAAGTTTTATGCTAGTTTTATTTGTCGAGTAACAACATAAATATATATAGTTCTTTTATGGATGATTTGACAAATTTGTTTAAGAAAATCAGCATAAAGCCTTCATCAAAGTTGGAAAATTAAAGGTTTTTTGTAGGTTTTATAAAGGAATTTGGAACAAAAATCTTCAGAACTACATATTTTAAAGATTATCCTGTTTAAAACCTTTAATTTCACAACTTCGACGAATTTTTATGCTAATTTTTGTTTTTGCTGTATTTTATTTTAAATACAGGAATTTTCTAACTTCGCATGTAATTTTTTTTTTTATTAGTTTCAAGAAGACGCCAAATTTTTTTTTTCAAAATTTGGGAGAAATTACTATATTATAAAGTGTCAAAAATGCATTTTTCTAAACAAAATCCAAGCAATATATAGCCGTCTTAAAAAAATACACGGATAATGTTGCGAACCTCAATATTATCAATTTACTCAAATGTAATGTACAATTAAATTAAAAAATATCAATCTAAAAACATCCTAATGTAGACTAAAATTTTTCGAATAAATCTTCTAATTTTTGTCTTTTCCCACTGAAATTTTGCACCCTCCTTAGTCCATCACTCCATATGACAACTTATTGTGTCATTTGGGCCTTAAGACGTCCCTGTGTAATTATAAACTACTTTTACAAGAAAACATATTTTCAGAATCGAAGTAATTTTTTTAATACATTTATGTGTAATATTTTTTGTGCTTAAAGTTTTTATGCATATATTTATTGGATTAGTAAGCAAGCAGTTCAATATAAGTAAATACGATTTATATATTTATAAATGATTTACAACTTCAGAATTCCAACAAAGTCGCCGATGGATTTCAAAAATTTTTTAAATATAGTTGTAACAATATTATCGTTAGGTTCAATTATTTGTGTTTAATGAACCTATGATGGTATCTCGTAAACAAAACTTGACACAAAACGTTATAAGTTATTGCAACAAATGTAAAATAATAGTGCACAAATAATGTATTATTAGTTTACGTTTCATTATCGTCTATTTTAGGTATTTTTTTTGTTCGAATATGAAAAATAAAATTATTGGAAATTTTTGTTTTTATAATCCTTATGTAACTAAAACTATAATTGAACTTGTATTTATGCCTAATCGTGTGCTTTTATTTTGAGTTTAAAACAAAATACCGCCTTTTAACGCGACGCGAGCATAGCGAAAGGCAACGGAATTCTGTTTGTTTTGCCTTTAAGCGCTCAGCGCGACAGCCTGTGACGTTGCACTGCGCTTCTCCTATAGTACAAAGAGTTGACTTGTTGAAGCTTGAGCACTGTTGCCAATTCCGTATGTAAAATGTTCGAAGAAGTACTAAGAAAGCAAAAACTCCGCGAACGTGTTGAGTCTTTAAAAAGGATCATTTCTTTTAAAATAAACTCTCGAATGGCATCTTTTTTGGGGTGTTTCACTCTTCGATGAGTTCTTCCTTCCTCCCTCTCCTCATCATTCGAGATGTTCGTTGACGTCTGTTGAGGTTTGGCGCTAAAAATACTCTTAGGCGGTTTGGCATCCTGGCTCTCTTGGCGCCCTTTTCCTCGTGCCAGGTCTATCTTCTGCTTTTTATATGTTAGTATAGGCTCTGTAAATTGCATAGGTGCTTACTTGGCGATTTCCAGAATGCACGAAATGAAGCATCACCTAAAGCAGGGGTCGGCAACCTGCGGATCTCCAGTTCCATACGAAAAAATTAATAATTTATTATCAAAACCCTTAAAAAATAAGAAAATATAATTTTAATTTCTTGGAAGAACACAAATGGCTGCAAAAATTCAACTTCATGGTAGATACCACTATGGAACTAAATGAACTAAATCTAAAACTGCAAGGAAAGAGCAACCCAGTCAACGCCTTGCTTGAAGAAGTAGTTTGTTTCGAAAAAAATTACTTCTTTTTGTTGAAGACATGGAGAGCGATAAATTACTTCATTTTAAAAATCTGAAGCAATATCTCGATGGTTTGGTTTGGTTAATTAACGTCGCACTAGAGCTGCACACTGGGCTATTGGCGACGGTTCGGGGTGTATCTCGAAGGAAAGATCCGGGAACACCTACACATTCACACACACATTCATACATGCACATCGTTATTTTAGAACCATGGTCAGATGACGAGGAAACACCTGAACTGGCACCCAACACCTTCAATAGACGTCGGGACTTTGGACACCGATCAGATGTATCGTGCACCAGTCTCGTATACACGCCGTTAATTTTTGCGGATGTTCTGGACGACTTTTCTAGTATTTTTGTAGCGAAGTTGGCAACCCTCCGATCACAAGATCACTACTTTTTTACTTTTCTTTGTCAAGTCCATCGTGCGGATTCGAACCACCAATCCTCGGATTAGTAGCTGAACGCCTTAACAGCTCGGCCACGGAGGTCCCGCAATATCTCGATGAGACCGATGCAACTATTGACACGAATTACTTCAGCATATGGATTCTCTGAGAGATTCGAGCAATTCAAAACAAATAAAAGTACTCTGGCGTTCATAGTAAATCCTCTCAACACAAATACAAATGAGATCAACATTGAGCCATTTGGAATTGATGTTGGATCGCTCCAAATGCAATTGCTAGATTTGAAAACCAAAGACTTGTGGAAGTGGCAAGTTCACAGAACTCAAGAGCAAGTTGGAAGAGTTGGAGGTCCAGAAATGCATGCACATCCAACAGCACAAGTGAACAGCTCTAAAAGAAATTCCGCGAGTTGAGACCCTCATATTCGGCGCATGGAATGGGGAGATTTTGGAGCTCTTTTAAGTATTTTGCGTGATCGTCCATACTTTAATAATTTCTCTGTTTGAACGCCGTCTAATTGAAGTGCTGTTTTTCAGCATCCCACTCCCTCATTTTTTTTAGTTTGTTTCTTTTCCTCGTTATTTTTCTCTTTCTCTCTCCCTCTTGATCGTCTGCACAACTTCATTCGCAGTCAATCCCCTGGTAGTGACAATCTCTTGTTAAGGAGGAAAAAATGCTATTTTTTTTTATTTTGGAATCTAATTTTCTTGGAAGTTATTTATGTTCACTTTCAGTTACGGAACAGGACCTGCGTGAACATTTTCGGTTTATTTTGGCTTAGGGCGGAGAATACGAACGGACCAATGACCACCTGGTTTGTTTTTCAGTACATCACTTCAAAGTTTTGAGTTTCTCATACATCGACATATTGATCTGTTTGTGTTATAATGCGTATTGTTGTGTTCGGTTTAGATAGCCACAAGGTCTATTGTATTATGGTAAAGCTCGTTAAGCTGTATCCATAAATATCGACATCCTAAAAAAATGGTACTTTGTTTGTTCAGAAGCGTATTACGTGAAATCAGATAATTGAAATGAGTATTGCTCGTCCACACAAACCTCGCCAAATTAAGAACGCTGTTTCGTCTGATTCAGTGATTCCATGACCCGTATATTTGCTTCAAATTTTTGTAGTACCGAACGAGACCAGTCGATCGATTTGAATGTCGGGACGGATCAGCCTTTAAAGCCCACTATGGTGTTTTCTTCCTGATTCCCCATGCAGCTCATTTGAAAGACGTTTCACGTCAATAAGCGAAAAGTTGTTCTCCACGGGGACCCGTGCATCGGAACTGTTCCTTGCGCGTGTTCTTTTAAAGTGAGTTTCCTCACAAACTGTATAGACTTCTTGTCAAACGAACTATAAGGAAAGCATTTCATTCGCGTTCTCGTTTCCTGCAGTCGTAGCAGATGTCGCCCCCCCCCCCTCTCCCCCTCCGTGTTATTATCTGTCCCCATCTCGTCCACTCTGCTAATGAAGTCTCCAGGGCCTCATTAGAAGAGCTTATCTGCGCAAGTCCGTCCCTGCAGTTGAAGGGGCGCGTTGTTGTTGGGAGACATGTGCTGCAGTCGGCCTTGGGGCATGTTTCACAAAAGGAAAAGAAGGACATTTTCTGAAGGAACATTGCCATTGGGGATGACCAAATTGTAAGCAAAAGAAAGTTATAATTATATTCATCATCATTATCGACACGACAGCCCTATGGGCCTTTATATCTTCTCTAAGGGTTCCTGCTTTACTTTTATGTTACCGGCAATAAAAATCCAGTTTCTTGTCCTCAAGATTTTAATATCGGCATCTACAATATCGATTCAACGCAGTTAAAGATGTCCTATAGGTCGACTGCCATTTTGTTCTTCATCCATTCGAATTATGTGACCAGCTCGTACAGCCTCTGAATCTTTATACATTTGATAATGTCTTGAACTCGGTATATTTTGTAAAGCTCAAAGTGGATCTTCTTCTCCATGCGCTGTCTACATTAATATTAATAATAATTATATATATATATATATATATATATATATATATATATGTGTGTGTGTGTGTGTGTGTGTGTGTGTGTGTGTAATGTTTATTATTTAGATGGGTGCAGTTCTGAAGGCATAAGTCATGGCCGAAATAATTTGTGAATAATCCTTTATTGTGTAGGACATCATAAAACGACCTCTTTCAGTTTCGAGGTTACATCGGAATCTGTAGATAATACGGAATACTTTTAGAAGGAGAATGCACCGTGGACGCCTCTGATTGGTTCATCTCGGTTTTAGTTCGCATTTTTAGGTTTGGGTTCAGGATTTTGAAGTGGTTTGAGAGGGAAAGTAGTCACATGAGGGATGCTTTTGTACTGGGAAAAGGGGCGATATACTAAGATAAAGAAAGTTAATTAAAGTACATTTTAAAGGGGGGAAAGAGTTATAAAATATATTACATATATATATATATATATATATTAGTAAGGATACCCGTTATTCGCAAAATTATTATTAAAAAATTATCTTAAAGAATAAATTAAATAATTTTTTTCTAAATCAACGTATATATTATCTTAGACTTTCGCTTCAGAAGTTGTATTAAATACAATTTAATGTTAAAATGTAACCATTCCGGTTTGTAATGATGCTACAGAGTTATAATCTTTTTGGCAATATTAAAAATAACTAGCAAAAAATCGGCATTGGCTGTAAAATCTTGGTTTTCTTGTTATTAACAATATTACTTTAAAAGTTCAGGTATTGCAAACGTAAATAAGGGAATTAATCGTGTTGTGTAAAAATTAAACAGTTGCACTTTCTAAACAGTTGTAATCGTTTTGTTCGACATAAGAGCGCGAGATAATATTAAAGAAATATTTGTTTGTTATATTTCAAACAATAGGTAAATATATATTATTGACTAATTTTAAAGTATTTTAACGTTGGCCACATCTTACAACTTTTCAACAATGTTGAATTTTTGTTAAGATGGCTATTTAAAAAAATGGCTTCTAAATCGTCATAAATTAAAAATTCCGACCCTCAGATGCATATCTTGAGCATTGTATTTTATTATTATACATTTTTCAATTAAAAATACACAATAAACCCATAAAATTGGAGCGTCCAGTGTCCACTGGAAATCTCTGCAAGATGGACGTTCTTCCCACCATGTCAAATAGAACGTGTAGAAAACACCAAACAACCTGCATCGCATATTTGACCCCAAGCGGTACTTTCTGTATCGATGCATTCCGAGGGAGCAGATGTGGTATAAGTGACAACTACATAGGATTGCTGGAGAGCTAATGTGAAAGTCTATAGCGCCATCATAAGGAATGGAAAGCAACAAGGGTCAGGAGTTTCTTCCATTTTTAACAATTATCGTTTGTCAAAGACCGCAATGAAATACTGTAGATACAGGGACCTACTTATACGTGTAGGCAGTGGCGTAGCCAGCATTGGGTTACCTTGGGTTAGAACACCCCACCCCCCATAGCCAGTTTAAAATCAAAATTATTTTTTTTGAAAAATAACAAGTGAAAAAAAAACGAAGATTTTTTCTCTGATTTCTATAGAGAAAATACATGTCGCATTTCCTTGACTACCACATGTATCTCCTGCTTTTTTCCCTTCTGTCCCCTGAAGGGATGATTTTAAGGAGAACAGTGGTCAAACAACCTAGAAGACAGAACATTCGACTTTTTTTGGGGGGGGGAGGGGGGGGGGCGATGGGGTAGTAGGTCTGTATGATTGTCTTGGTTGTTTGCACATGTAAAGGGTTACTTTTCTTAACACTTGAAATGGAGCGGCAGTTGAACTGGAATTCCCAATGCATCAATCCAGAAATTGCTTGCTTTGAAGTAAGGTATTTTCCCTGAAAAGACCCATTCATCCCTTACGTGCTTTAAGAAAGGATTGTAAATGGCTCCTGTCAAAAAAATAACGCCCCTAATTGTGATCCTCTTCGTTCCCTTACAATGCCGGTGGAATTTTTTCCCCTTCTCAAAAATCAGTTTTCTGAGAGGTTGTATGTCTCTCATTTGGCATTTGAATTTCAAAATCACTCCAGTACTGCATGTGCTTGCTAAGCTTATCTGAATTACCATTTTCACGGTATGCCGTCATCAAAACATAAACAATTGGAAGATTATAAAGAATTATTTACAAATTTAAAATTACTACTTAAAAATTATTATTATTAATTAAAATTACTAATTTAAAATTGCTTCAATATCTAGGGCAGGTTTGTTTGTAATTTAAATTAGGAAATGACTGAAGATTAACATGCGAAAATTAAGCTTTTAATTTACATCTTATTTATAATTTATATATATTAATTAAAATTATTAATTATAATTTTAATTTAAAACTACTGCTTAAATTAAAAAATATCATAAATAAAATTTACTAAATTAAAATTACTACTTAAAAATTATTATGATAAATTAAAATTTTAATTTAAAACTACTGCTTAAATTAAAAAAATATCATTAACTAAATTTACTAATTTAAAATTACTACTTAAAATTATTATGATTAATTAAAATTACTAATTTAAAATTATTAATTAAAATTGCTAATTTAAAATTATTAATTAAAATTAATTAGAATGATTAATAAAAATTATTAGTTAAAAATTGTTCAATTCAATTATTAATAAAAAAAATTGGTTTTGGTCACACCAAAAATAATTTTTACCCCCCCCCCCCCCCTCTTAGGACAATCCTGGCTACGCCACTGTGTGTAGGGACCCAGGGCAGAAGAACATTTGGGGGCCCCCTGATATACCTTAAAATAAAACTGCAAAATACATAAAAAGACTTCATTTCAATTTGCGCAGCTGTACTCTGTGGCTGTTCTTTTGTGCCTTTTGTGCAGCCACATGACACCAGTAAGAACTCTATATTCGCTAAAATAAAATTTTGCAAGGATTCTTTGACGAACGCAATGCGAAATATGAAATGTATCATGAACGTTCAGGAAACATTAAACTGATTTAATTGAATAGAATATTAAAAATTAAAAAAAAAAAAAAACATTGCAAAAAATATTATTGATTTTTTAAAAAAAATAATAGTTTCTAAATTTATATTAAATTTTTATAAGCACTTTTTGGTGCCCCTTTAAAATGGTTGCCTTGGGCAAATGCTCCGTATGCCCTGCCGTAAATCAGTTTCGGTATTGATGGCAATTTGAGCATCCAAATAAGCTCTTAACCCTTTGCACGCAAGGAACACATTTTATATATACCTTCTTTTTATGAAACAGTAACACCCCGTATAAAAGACGTAATATTTAACGTGTTCTTTTTAACGTTTAGTGTGGATAATTATAAATATAAAAAAAGGTTATGTGTGAAGCTGAATATTGATATCGGTATACCAAACATAGACTTAATAGATTATGACAATTGTCAAATTTTTTCCTAAAAAAAACAGAGGTTGTGAAGAATTTCAATCTGAAGAATCTCCAATATACTTGGGCGCTTCTAGATGCAAAAATATATTTTTTTAAAGTTTCTCAGTGAATAACTTTTTAAACACAAGAATATGTTGTTCTCTTTCTTGTTGAGGAACAGGGAAGATATAACACGTTGTTATATTGGTGGTTTAAAGTCGGAGTGCAAAGGATTCATAAAATAGATACCCAAGTGATGTCATATTTTTCAATAGAGCTTGATAAAGAACAAGTTTTCGAAAGTGTTTATTATGTTGAAGAATATGCAATACTCGTTCAATTAGAAAAACAGGCTACAAAAGAACATGTTGTTATTTTGGTGCCTGAGAGTCGCCAACCAAAGATTTAACCAAATTTACAAAAATACACTAAAAGATATCGAGGTTTATCGAAAGTAAAACTAGCTTATTTCCGAACTAGAGTTCTCATCTGTGATTCATCAACCGTTGATGCTTAAAAGCAGGTGCGAAAGCATCCTCTCCTCCGGTGTTGTTGTTTAGCTTCGTCTTCCAGAACCAATAAACTTGTCTTTTGGGGACACATCAGATGGGAAGAGGGGGTTTCTTTAGGAGCCACACTGGCGGTGCCTCCATCCCTGTAACCGCAAAAGGGGGAGGGGGGGGGGGGGGGAGAGAGCACGAAGGTTGCACAAACCTTTTACCGGAAACGCACTCATGTTATGCACGACAATTTCGGCTGCGGAAATCGTCGTAAACTGTCGCCATGTGCCAACCAAATGGCAAGGGAGAAGGGACAGGATTCTGCTCTGGCAGGGCTTTTGCGGAAGGGTGCCAAATTTGAACTTAGAAAATCGCCAAACTTTCGAAAATAGTACAATTCTGAAAAAAAAATTATTGCATTTTCCTATCTGTTAACTTGCGCACGGATTTGCACAGTGGCGTAGGAACTTCTTTTTTTCAGGGGGGGGGCTGAATTTTTTTTTTAATAAATTGTTATACAATATAAAATAGTACGGAGTTGCAAGCTATTAAACAATTAAAAAACAATCAATGTTTTAAATTTTTACAAACAAGTGTTTAACTTGTTAAATGTTTTAACTTGTATCTGTTTTTGTTTGGACAGCTTTAGAACATAAGGTAACCAGGAAAAGGTTAATAGTAATTTCAAATGTCCGTATTGTACGCTAAAATATGAATTTTTTCAGATTTGAGGAATTCGTCTCTATTTAACTTTCTTTAACAAAATCTTAATTTTCTAAAAGAAGAAATTTCAACTATATAAGCAGTTTAGAAAATAGTGCATGAATCTGATGGTTTATTATTTGAAAGGGAATAAATTACGGGATATACGATTATAATTTATGAAATGTCCACAAATAATATTTTTTTTATTTAAAAGCGTATTTTTTACGTTATTCTTAAAATTACTCTTTAAAGCTTTAGCGTTGTAGCTTTCAAAGCAAATTCCCCCCACTTTAAAGCACTTTTAGAATAAATAAGGGACGCTTCCTTTCGAATGCCTCTTTGTAGGAATTCTCTATTTCTACAATTTGTTTTTTAAGTATTTAAAAAAAAATAGTATAATATTAGGGGGGGGCTGAGCCCCTTCAAAATAATTCCTGGGGGGGCTCGAGCACCCCCAGCCCCCCTACTTCCTACGCCTATGGATTTGCACGACATTGTACAGATTTATACCATTTTGTAAGGTTACTATTAGCTTATATGAAACTGTACGGCTGATATGTCTTTCATTTTATAATACTTCATTTTCTTCTTTCATGTCTTTTATTTTATAAAGAGTTTTTTTTCTGTGTACCAAATGAGCTCGAAGTTCAATAAAATTGGACAATTGAAAAGTTGACAAAATTTCACATAATAATTTATGCATGTAAAAAAAAAATGCTGCGAGTTTGATTTTTGAAACATTGGCTGGAATGATTTTGTGAAAATTTTAAAAATAAGGTTACAAAGTCACGGAAGTGTTAAAATGTCAGATGAATGTTTAAAGGTTCTATAACGTAAATGAAAATGACCTTCGTGGTTCTAAAGGAAGGTCTTTTCGATTTCGTCGAAAATAGCCTAGTGAATAGGATAGCTTCAGTGGGATGTAGAAAGAAGCTATCGATTTTAAATAAGTTAGATTTGGGCTGAACACGTCTTCTGAAGATATCCTAAAACGGAAGAGCATGTTAGTAGTACATACCATAAAGTAACTTTAATGATATTTTAGAATTTATTTTAACCTAGAATTTTTAAACAGATTTTTTATTTATATTTATTTAAAGTTATGTTTTACAGCATGACACATTAACATGACATCTTGCTAATGTGCAACTTTTAAGCATATATTTATCTATTTTATCACCAACCCTCCTTATAATGGCGACACAAACGTAAGGAAATCACCCTTTTGGCACAATTTCGCCAAACATTGGCGTCCCTGTTATCCTACCGCATACCGTTGGGATTGTTTTCGCTGTGTCAAGTCTCGGAAATCGGGATTCGGTAAAAGAGACCTTCGTTTTTCTTAATCTTCGGGGATTGCCCCGTTTCCTAAAGAGGGGGGAGGGGGTCTTTTTATGGAAGGGGTACACAGAAAAACAGCCATTGCAGCTGTTCTGCAGCGAATGTGGAAACAGGCGCGTCCCCTGAAAGGATATTCGATGACAGGCGAACATTGTTTAGAAAACAGGAAGGTCATGAGTTTATCCGTGGCAAGGTGGTTATTGGCTACAAGGGGCCTAAAATGTAAACCTTTTATAAACTAAGAAGAGTTTTTATATATTCTTGGAAGAAAATGTTCCCTAAGTTGAAATCGTTCATTTTCAAGTATCGTGACTTGGGGTTACTTGGACCTTTAGCACCCTGCCACAACGTTTTTTTGTGAGTCCAAGTAACCCTCTCCTTACTCTTGGACCCGGACAAAAACATGTTTTAAATCCCTAATGTCATGAAAATAACACGTGATTCACCATCTCTCCTGTAGGTAGCGATTTAACCGACAGGCAGCAGTTACCGGCTATTACTCAGCACACCCAACAATATCAAATGTTTCATAATAAGGCTGAAACCTAAATTGCAGTACAAATGCGGCATCAGTTTATCAAAAACCAAACTAGGAGAGGCTGTATCGGACGACACTCAGTCGCAGTGGGGCACGTGAATTGTCCTGAGTGTGCTGCAGAGGGTGTGTGGGCTGTAGACTTCGAAATTAGGGGACAAAATTTTAATTAATAATTAATTTTTTAATAATTCAAACTGCTTAAGCAGAGCTGCCAAAAGTTACGATATTTTTGCAATCGTTAAAGCTTCTTTTGCATAAAATTAGAAGCATGTTTCCATTTGTTCTCAAAAAATATCACTGTCATACCGACAAAATTACTGAAAATTATGAGAGCAATTATTGAAAACCAATTTTTATTATTAAAAACTTTTGATAGGTTGGCAGCTTTACATAAGTGTATGCATCATATATTCATTACACAGACAGTGTTAAAGACTTATAATGATTGTAAATAAAACAAATGCATTTTATATTTTACAAGAAAAACTTTATTATTGAAATTCATTACTTTTTAAAGTCTCGACGCCTTTTTCGGACACTTTCTACATCATTCGGAATGATGTAAAAATGACGACTGGTATAAAAGTACGGTCGTCAAACCGAAATGTTTATAAATAAGGCGTTAAAAATGACCACTTAAGTGTAAAATAACGGTCGTCAAAATCAAATTTTTAGGTGCAAAATACGACTAACGACCTCTAATTTCGAACCATGACAAGCACTAGTACGCAAAAATGTCACCATATACACAATATATTTATTTACACATTACAAAGCTGACATGCTTTACTTGTGTTACAGCTATAGTGGGAATCTCCCTATGGAAACGGACACATTCTGCCGTTGTCAATCGGCATTCCTCTGTCTTGCTGCCCGAGTCTCATCCACGACATTTCTGGACACTACGTGTCGAATGCGGGGGCGTCATAGCCGAGCAACTGTCAAATTCCTGCACCAAATTGCACACTGGTAAGCCTTAGAGCAACGGTTTGAGTTCCATGGATTATATCTATTACGGCAGACAGAGTGAGCTCTCTCAAACAAAACCACTTCCGCTCGGATCGACAAATGTACTGCCAAGCTACTCCTCAGTGAACACCTTATGCGAGGCCATATTTTGTTCTGATTGCGTCATGCATGGTGTGATAATTATCCCATCTGCGTACGGGACACATGCGGGATCGAGTAATGCCTACTTTCCTCTACACAACGATACCAAAATAGTGCGCATGATTAGTACGGTTGCAAGCATTTTACAAGTCACACACAAAAAGAAAATGCGCGATTTGCGTCCTTTTTGGAAAAATTAATGGCATGATCCCACCTTTACCTGTCCTTCAGATTTTACGAATGTGCATGGAGCTTTTTTTTTTTTTTTTTATCTTTCTGTCTCGAAAAAGAAGACGATTTCCTCAGAAGATTTTTTCCATCTCCCCCTTCGATGAGACTGATTTTTTGTCTCGAAAACTTGGCAGTTCTCGATGCTGATTTTGTGCCAGGCGAGGGGCTCTCGAATTAAAAAAAAAATATTGTTCGTCGGCTGCGTTTGTTGTGACGCGAGTTATTTCCGTGCCTCGTCTGTCCCCGACCGAGTCGTTGGCTCCCTCCATCACACGCCCGTTCCAGGGTTCGCTCCGAGAGAGTTGCACGTCACCATCCCCAGGGCGCGATTTGAAATATTCAAGGCTGATGTGACTATTCCTGGGTCTGATGCAAATGACAAACTGTTATACGCCGCGCTATATTTTTATGTGTATAACGCAAAAGGACGTTATGCAATTAATGTACGTTTTACTTTCTGTTACGCTAGTCCCCGCACTGGCAACTATCTGACATGCATCTAAACTATTGAGTTGCATGTAACTAGTTTGTAAATTTTAATCAACTGAGCAACTAAAAAAAATCACACACCAACCGCTGCGGGCCATTATTTAATTGCGCCCAACTCAGAGTTTCAGGTCTCATATTTCGAAATCACCAAAGTGAAGGTGAAAAATCGAGTACCCAACAAAAGGATATTTTGTGCAATTAAAAGTTGCTCAGTGAGCGGATACAATTTGGACCCCGATCAGATGTATCGTGCACCAGTCCCGTATACACGCCGTTAATTTTTGTGGATGTTCTGGACGACATTCTAGTATTTTGATAGCGAAGTTGGCAATCCTCCGATCGCAATATTACTACTTTTTACTTTTCATTAGTCTAGTCCGCGCAAAGTTTCGAACCGGGGACCCTTTGGATTCCCAGCTGACGCCTTAATCCACTCGGCCACGGAGGCCTCCTTACCACGTTGGCATCGATATACCTTAATGAAGAAAAAAAACCACACCTAAAAGTAGCCATTCCCTTATTTCTCTGAGAAAAATAAACAACTGTGTCACGTGCGCAAGCCCCACCCCATTTGGGAGGAAAACAGTATCGCCCAAGTAAGAGACGTTTCTCCAGCTGCCTCTACACACCCCACATCTACGAACAATCGCTCATTCTCTGTTCAGAACAAAGCAGCTTTTAGTTATCGTCTGCAAGTTTTTATTTTCATGGCAGGACAGCCTCTAAAATTGAGTGACAAATGGTCATTTACTCGTCAACGTATTAATTTTGGGAACAGCATTTTATTTCCACTTTTCCAATATTAGAGAAGAAGGTTTGCTCACTTTTTTTTTTTTTAGCCTTGTGCGGTAGACTTTGTTCTTTGTTTTTTCCCCTGGGTCGCGAATAGAAGTGCGTTTTTACGTTTAAAATATCAAATGAAAATATGAATTACAGTATGTTCTATGAGTAGATAGAAATACAGCGTACGGAAACAAGAGGCGTGACGTCACTAAACGATGCCATCTGACTTCACTGAGGCGGAATAGACCCGCCTATCTCAACTCCTGTTGCCTTACTCTCGATTTCTATCTACTTCTTGCTTCCTACTTTCTTGATAGATTGGTTTTATTTTTACTGAAAATATAATAATTGCAATTTGCAACACCTATAATTTCGGATTATTCACGGAGAAGCGGGGAAATAGATTTATTTTTCTGTCATTTGTTCTCAAAATTTTAAGAATAAAACATTTTGATACATTTTTAGAAAATTAAAATGTTATTGTTGCATAATTCGCATCACATGATCATTTGATTCCCCTTTTAAAATATTCTAGTTTTATTATGTAATTTGTTATATTTTGCTATTCTATTGCGCTACTGTGTCTAAATGTTCGCCATTATAAAGCAGAGACATTATCAAATATTACGATAAAATTAAAACATAAATGTTATTCCAACGTCCTTAATTTCGTGAAGTGCTATTTTCTGGCTTTTATTGAATTGACGATAGAACGCACAGGCCGAAATTCTGGCAGTAGGACCTTCCGCAAACACTTTTGTACATGTCCTTTCACCCATCGATGCGTCCTTCCAGCTGTACGTTCTTTATGAAATCATTTTGAACTTAGAATCGCAAACTAAAAAGCGAAGTTGTCGAAAACGCCAGTTCTGACGCACACAAAACGGGTTTTACAAACTCAGTTAACTTTTATCAGGTAGCAAAGTTCCGAATTTTCAAATTCTCGTAAACACTTTACAGTTAGAATTTTAAACTTTTTTTAGAGGAAAACTCAGAATTTTCTGATGGTATTAACGGCTATCCTGCCAGAAGGAAGGAATAACCTCTATACGATTTTAAAGGTGAGTCGCACCGACAGTACGCTTCACCCTTCTAGAAGGACGTGGTACGTTCTATCATTAAGAATCCATTTGTTTTCATCAGTCATTTATTAAAAACATCGTTCCTTAACAAGCTCGTGTTGTGAAATTCTAGTGTTGCTCAGAGATTATCCATGATTCAGGCACTTAGGTAAAGGGGTGGATCAGGGGGTTCAAGAAGACAAAAATTAAAAATCGAATTACTGTAAAAATTTCAATTTATCGTCTAATATTTTTTGTTGAGTAACATGAGGGAAAACCTGGTATTTCCCGGAGAGTCTTACCTCGGAAAATAGTTTTCAAAAAGCGTTAAAACACGTTTTGAGGTCATTTTTATCAAAAATTAAGCCTAACATGACGTCATCTTGTTTCATTATTTAATATTTGGATTTCGACCACAAAGGGAAAATATCGTCAAACTGGGCCGTATAAACCAGAGATAGGAATATTAAAAGAATCATTTGTATCATTACTCTATGGTATAAACAAGTTGCTCCAAACGTATATTATTCTAAACAAGGGTTCTCAAAATTTGAATTTATTCTCTAATTTATTTCCTATTTAGGAGGGACATTTACTAATTTTAAAAATAGTTAATGACTATGATATTGATAACGATTCCATGAAAACAAAATGATATTGCTGTTTCGATATTTATCTGCCAATGTATGTGTACTTAAATAAAAATTAATAAGTTTTTTAAAAAAATGGGGGTGAGGGGGAGTTTTGAATTTTTTCTTGGAACTTGAGGTTGAACCCCTCCCATGAAAAATCTGTACCTACGTGCCTGCCATGATTCCATCTCGTGGGGAGTGGGGGGCGATCAGTTAAGGAAATATTTATAATATACATGTATTTGTATATATTTAAATGGTATAAGTTTGAAAATCTCGGTTTCACAGGGGTGCCAATAATTGCCTCCAGTGCCCAATAGCCCGCCACTGTGTTGACAAAGAAGTTCAGCTTTTTTTTTACCAACTTCCATGCTTGAAAAATACGACTGTCTGTTTCTCATTCTCGACACAACACTCCGCGTGCAGAAATCGAGCTCTAGAATCTAACAGGGGTCACACGCCCCCGTACAATGGTCGCCTGTGGGTGCGAAATCATTCAACAAGTTCAAATCTTGGCGCATGCTTTCCACGACTTTTGACGAGTCCCACACCAAATCTGCGAGCATCCCTCCTTTTCTCTTTGTCTTCCTTCTTCCACCCTGAGTGATTAGTGTCCCATTTGGAGGACAGGGGGAGGGCCGGTCGCTGGGAACGCTCCAATTAGGAAGAGAAGCCGAGGCACAGATTTTCCGCGAAACAAGAGAGAGTTGACATTTCTTTTTCTTTCTACCAAAAGTCGTCCGTTGCTCTGTATAAATCCTCGCAACAACACGTTTTTTGTATGTTCTATTTTTTTGTTTTTGCCCCGTTTCGTTTTTATTGCGTTAAAATCTATTGAATTGTTGTATATTATTTACAGTTGATGACAAATAGTCGTTTGAAGACGTTTAAAATAAAATATTGGTTGTATTAAAAGACAGAAAAAGATTTTTCTTCTTCTTTTATGCTCCCAAAATCACTATTTTAAGATCCACAAGAATGTGTCCTAAAAGAGCTTCCAAATCATTGTTCCAAAAAATATAATTATCAAGTTTGCAAACCTAATAAAAATATCAATTTTATTAAATTTTTTCGCTCCACTAAAAAAAAATAGAAAGTAAATAAATGATAACTGAATTATTTTTGTCTATGTCCTTGTTTTGAGTGAATCAATTAATCAATGTGAACTACAACATACAACAGGTCGTGTTACAAATTGGGGATTTGTATCATTTTAGATCTATCAGGGGTATATTTTAAAGAAAAATGTATAATTTTCATTTTTTCGAAGGATCACTTATAAAGTATAAATAAGTCTAGCCACGTACTGGTAACTAGCGGACATACACCTCAACTATTTAGTTGCATGCAACTGGAAATCTCAAATATCCGCTCACTGAGCTACTTTTAATTCTTCCACATAAATATTTTTTCGCTCGCTACTGCGTTATCAGGTTTGATAAATGACAATGTGGTAATATGAGTTGGCGATTTTTCACCTTCACTTCGGCGATTGAGAAATCTGAGACCTGGCACCCCTGAATTAGATGTAATTAAATAACCGAAATCAGTTATGTGATTTTTTATTTACACTGTTGATTAAAAGTTGCAGTACATTGTTGTTAGTGCGCGGCTAGCCTAAGACAATCAAATCAATATTGAATGCGCAGCACTCAAATATTTGGCAATTCCGCAGCTACGGCGATTGAAGAATAGTATGCAACTTCAACCCTACTCCCTCCTGCTAGTGACAAATGGAAAAGGAGGCAGCAACAAGTGTGTGATTGTACTTGATGAAGAGATCTTCTGAAACAGAAGATAGAATGATGATTCAGTTTCTTCTTTTTTTTTTTTTAATGTTTTCATAGTTCGGGCAATCAGCAAGAGGCCTCGGGAACTCGCCAGTTTTGTTCCGAAATGCTGAAAGTACTCCTTAAAATAAGTATAGGAACTTTCTGAATCGCGTTGTGTCTTTTATTTTTAACCAGAGAGCTGGATTGAAACAAAAAGAGTAGATACTTAGCCAGCTGGTATTCAAAAACACATTGAAACGTCAGTGGAAGACTTTCTTGATTTGTTTCCATGAAGAAATAGAGAGAACAAGAAAACATCCTTCGGTGTTGGTGACGTTGTCTTGAAATCTACTCTCATATAATCACTGTCTGGGCATCATTTATTAAAAAAAAAACAGTCAATTTTCAATTTATTAATTAGCTTCATAATTTTTACTTACTATAGCTCTCCCCACAAAAGCAAAGTCAAATATACAAAAATATATACAAATACACACATATAGTTCATACAAACAAAACGGTCTGCAACAATAATACTTAACTGCACATTAGACTTATAAAATTCGAGAACTTTAAATTTGCAACCAAATAATTTAAGGATTTATTATTAAATTATATCAATTTAAAAATGCCAGTCATGGTTCCATAAAAATATTATTTTCGTTAAATGCAAGAACAGTGGCAAATGATAATTAAGAATCGAAACGTTGTGTTTCATATAGATGCATAGACACAGACATTTTATTAAATTAAAAAGCTATTTCAGCAGACCCGAACAGCCTGTGATTCTGGAGTTGAAATATTATTACTAGTAGTTCTAAGAACTTTAAACGTCGCGACACACACACATGCACAATACAAAACATACCTTGATTTTAAGGATTTAAGGGATCATTTCTGCCAAGTTTGAAGAAAATCTAACAGCCAGTTCGGCCGTGACTGCGTAACAAACAAACAGATTTTTAGACAAACAGGTGAAGAGCCAAAAGGTCGACTTAAATCCTACCTCGCTGTCGCTCGGTGAATTACGTATTTAAAATCTAAAATCTATGCGTGACTGTGTCCGATTTTAAATTAAGAACAGTTTAATGGATTTTCGTATATAATATATATATATATATATATATTATGTAAAAATTAATGTATTCTTTTGGCGAACTCTTCTGGAGAACTGCTTCATGGAGAGTAATGTTGCTTAATAGTAAAATGCCATATCAACGTAATTTCTTTATCTTGAGATTCAATTACGTTTACTACTCAGCAATATTTAATTTAGGAAAACCCGTTACACACCATGTATCTAAAAATTGTAGCTCCGGTCCACTTACTTTTCAAACTCCGAATGCAAAAGACGTCCTCGCATTACTATCAGTAAATTTTTATCTTTACTAGATCCTGGTTATAAACAGGATGTTTTTTCTGCTACTACATGTATTCAGGAAAGATTTTATGTGTGAAAATGACGTCTTTAATTGTTATTCGTTTCTCTCTTAGATGTAAACAAAAGAAAGGAGTTTTCCGTTGCAACAGCCATCAGTCTGAAAAATGAACCCATCAGCCTGAACTCCTCCCCCGTGAACATGACTCTCCTGAGGATTTCTGCTTTTGTGATTCTCCTTTTCAACTGCCTGACACATGCGACGCCCGAGACATCCGTTCCGAGTTGGAGATCATCAGGTAAAGCGATGTTCGATTTATGGTGTCCCTGTAGAACTTTAAAGTGAGAAACTTCCAATGCAGTGGACATTCATTTATTGATTCGCGCTATTTTTTTAATCCTTTTGTACACCCCCTTCCCCACTGCCACGGTTATCCTTCAAAACAATTCTGATAGAGATCCGGCGTCTTTAAACTCTCTTTCTACTGAAATAATACAAGAAATTTCACAAGTTTTAAAATAAATAGTTAAAGCCATTAATAAGCATTACGAATTCATCATTAGGCATTAGCATTTGAATAAAATTTTAAATGTATTCAATATTAACTCTCATACTTATCATAGTGTAATACTTTTCTAAATCGAAATGCCATACTTGTCGAAAATGCCGAGTTCGGGAAACCTGCAAAGGCGCTTTACTTTTGTCACCAACTTTTGTTAACCGAAACACACAGTAGATGTCAGCACCAACAGACTTCCGTATTAGTTATTTGTAACAACACTTTTCCACACCAGGCGTCAGCACCACACACTAGAAAATTGAATTGCAAAAGGAATCGACCTTATTATCAGGCCTGTCGCACCGGGGGATTTGGGGGAATAATCTGGAAACCCAGAAATTTGGGTATTTCAACTTCTAAAAACCTCTAGTTGGGAAAATCTGTGCCTGAAGAAAATTAATATTATTAACAAATGAAAGGGTAGGGAAGATTAGAAATCGCCCAACTTGTATGATTACATTTAAATTAGACCTCAGAGCGGACACTGCATTGGAACATGCTTGCAACAAATCAATGCTTATGAGAGAACTGTTTAATATTATCTAAAAAATATATAAAAAAAGATTAAAAATGTCGATAAGTTGGAACTGGGAACTTTCAGCTCTGTTGTGTTGGGAATTTCGAATAGTTGAGTTGAGAATTTCGAATCGTTAAGTTGGATTTTTTTTGTTTCAACCCCCCCCCCCCCCCCCCCCCCTCCAAATATTTTTTGTGTAACGGAACTGCTTATTATTATTTTCTTTTTATTTACTTGGTTTGTCTGGATGCGTGTTAGTTAATGAACTCTCAAAAATTAAACTTATTTATACTTATTACTAAAATTAACGGATACAATTTAATCTCACATATTACCATATAGGGTGAATTAGTAGTTAGAGATCGTTCATTTATTACATCAAGCTGTTTTTTTTTTGTCTTAAATCCCTCTTCCCCCATGTCACGTCACGTACAATTTTATTACACATGTATAATGTGAGGTGAGTCATTTTCAAGCTATTGTCATATAATTTTGTGTTTTAAAATAATTTACTTTGAACAACATGACATTTTTCTTCCATTGCTCTCCGTTGGTCGTGGTGGGGAATTTCAAATGTAGGCAGCAAAGTGAAAGCTGTTGTTTTCTAATCCTCTAACTATAGATCAAAACGACGATGAAGTGTTCCAGGGTTTTTCCAACCGGATCGATCGTGAACAGTCTCCAAAAGACCCTTATGTAACTTTAAGACGTCGTTTATTTATCCAACCAACCATTTTGTACGTTTCAGTACAAGCAAATACTATGATATTTTTTTATTTTGTTATTTTATCAAATCGTTATGCAATCTTTGAAAGTCACGTTCTATACTCGTGGACAACCAAAGTTGAACCTGAAGCGAAAGCTATGATATGTATAAATATTCAATTACTTTAGGCTCAACTTAGGTTGTCCCCGAGTATAGCCATTATATAATGTACTACTACTACTACGAGATCCTTTTTTTTTAGTATACTCTGGCTCTCGCTATACCTCTGGTTATTCCTTTGCACTTAATGAACATGTCTGATATGAATGTTCCCTTTGTGGAACAGTTATATATATATATATATATATATATATATATATATATATATATATATATATATATATATATATATATATATATATATATATATATATATATATATATATATATATATATATATATATATATATATATATATATATATATCTTTCTCTCTCTCTCCTCTCCTCTTCTCTCTATTTCTCTCTCTCCTCTTCTCTCTCTCTCTCTCTCTCCTCTCTCTCTCTCTCTCTCTCTCTCTCTCTCTCTCTCTCTCTCTCCTGTTCTTTCTAAAAGAGTCATTCTTTATCGTGTTCTTTTTACGTTTAGGATAAATATTTTTTTTAGACAAGGGTTGTGAAGAATTTTAATCTGAAGGAATTGAATTTTTTTTATCACCAACATAATGAACGCTTCTAGATAGACAAAAATTAAAAATTGTGGGAGAATAACTTTTTAAACTAAATATATATATATATATATATAATTCTAAAATAATTTTTTTTTTAAATGTTTCAAAGTTAAGACTTTTTATGTTGTACTGATGGAAAGAGTAATGATAATCGAACGGATATAAATAACTCTTTGATTTAAAAAATAATATTTTGTCTCTTTCACTTTGAAGAACAAAAAAGGGGAGAAAATAACACGTCGTTATTTAGTTGGTTTCATACTCGAGTGGCCATACTCGAGTGCAAAGGATTAACAAAATACGTTCATTCCCAAGTGATGTCATACTTTTAAATGGAGTTAGATAGAGAACAAAGCTACCGAAAGAAAAGCCTTTTTTAATATATTTAAGAACATGCAGTTCCCGTTCGATTTGAATAAAAGGAAATAAAAGAACGAATCGTTATTTCGGTGACTGAGAGACCCCACTCGTGTCCAAGGGGTTAAAAGAACGATTTCTCCGCAGGACCTCCGAGACCCCCCCGTGGCAACGCGGCCACCTACTACGAGGTCCCCTTCGGCGAGCGGTGCAAGCTCCGGTGCCCCGTGCCCAAGTCCGCCTCCGTCGAGTGGTTCAAGGGAGGGGAGGAGGGCACCCCCCTCCGCCCCCCCGGCAGCGAGAGGGTGCGGGTGGGGCGCGCCACCCTCACCATCCTCAACGTGACGCACTCGGACGAAGGGGCGTACTTCTGCAGGGCGCACACCGCGCACGGGGCGGTCTACAACAACTTCACGCTCAAAGTGATAGGTGAGTCCTCTGGCTGTGGTTCGAACGAAGTTCTCTCTTTTGGGACTCTCTTTCGTTTCATTTTTAAGAAGTAGGTGTAAGGGGAAACGGTTCCATCTGAACTTAATTAGTATTTTTTTAATCAAAATTTTAAAGTATATTATTTAAAAAATTTAAAGCCTTTTTTTAATGCTATTTTTTTTTAATTTGTATTTTTTTTACCAGATTTTTTTTCTCATATCCTTTGAAGTATCATGCATAAGAATTTGTATTAAATTTTTGTATACTACATGTATTTAATTTCAATATAAATAGTTATTCAAAATAACACAAATTTTTTCCTTAAAACTCGATTTTTTAAAAATGTATTATTAAAAAAAATTACTACTTATAGGGTCATAGGGCTCATTTGCATATCAATTTATAATATACACATATTTTACAATATGCTTAAAATATTATACGTTTCTCTACTATTAATAATAAAAAAAAAAAGCCTTAGCGTTTCGATAAACTTAATATCAACGAAACACTGAGAAAAAACGGTTTAAAGTTTTTATTTCTTGAAAAACAGATTTCCAAAATCAAAAGATTCCAATTTATAATTTTAGCGAATAAAAAAAAATCGGAAATTTTACAATTTTGGGGTTACTGTATCCCCTTAAATAATTCCAACATTCTCCTAACGATTATTAAAAACTCTGAGTTTCCGTTGACTTTTTGCATTTGAAAATTATTTTAAAATAGGGATCTTTTAAAAGGTGTTTTTTTCTGGAAAAACTGGTGAACGGATATAACTTTTATATACATATAAAAAAAGAATGTTGGAACTCGCAGATTTTTTTTTTTAAATAGTGCTTGATTTATAAATTTTAAAGATATTTTAGTGCAGACTTCTTGCTATTAATCAAAAGTTATTAAAAAAATGTACTTTAAATATATTTTTTTTTTTAGCATATAATGTTTTTAAAACCGGGTCCCGATAAAAGCTGGCATGTCGGCAAAAAAAAAAAATTAACGGTAAATGTACAGCACATTTTCCTACTTCCCCCGTATACCCAGGAAAAGGAAATCTGGAGGAGTGGTTTCTTGTACCTTTAATAGGAGCTGCTCTTGAACTTATAGCTGAAAGGAATTAAATCTCCACAAGGGATTCAAATGACACATTCTTCTACTTCGTATACACTGAGGAACATGACATTTGGCAGAGTTGTCTTTTTCACCTCACGAAAGAAAATTCAGACACCCTTTTAGGTAGGACTAGGATGTGTCTGTCAAGCAACATTTCAGATCCTTTTATTATATATGTAGACCACATACATTCCTTTCGTACACCAACAATGAATAGGACTCTAATAAAATTCCGTAACCTAATTTATAATTTAAAAAACTTTGTAAAAATGTAAGTTAATTAATTTGCACTCATATACACTGTTGAATTTGACGTTACACTTCATAAAACCTTCAGTCGTCTCGATACGCGTATATTAATGTTTTGTGTTTTTCAGAGCCCTATTTGCTCGATGAACCTGAAGAGGAAGAGTTCTACAGAGAGCCGGGCTCCAACGACGAATGTAAGTTCAATCCTATGTTTACTTTTATTACAAGAGTGCATGATATATATAGAGTAGTGAAAATATTTATCTATTCAAAAATTTGACAGTGGTTTTACACGATTTGAGATCCCCAAGAGTTCGAAAACGTGGAGTGTTATTGCAATTGTTGGGTGACAAAAATACTTAATCTACTACTATAATCACAGTTTGTAGCCTAAAGATAGGTTTGTTTGTCAATAATGTAGTTGCATATCGCATATCCTTGCATTAGTCGTACTACCACATAAGTTAAAAACCACCACTTTCCAGGAAACGAAAACTACTTTCTAGGTTTGTAGAGTAACTTTATATCGAAGATAAATTTAGACCTTTTTAGGACACGTTTCGTCACACTTAATGCACTCACAATACCCGGATGTCTTTGGTATCTGAACAAAACATGTGCGAAAATAGGTTTGTTTACATTTTCAGACTCACGGTTTAAGAAACGATATATTTATTCATTTGTAAGACATTTTTGATTCCTAAGAACCGGAAATATTTCCCAACTTTCTTCTGGTAGCCCAGTGAAACCGTACTCGGCTAGCAGTCGGAGGATTGCGAGTTCGAATCCGACGTGGACTTCACAAGGTTAAGCTGAAGCGATCTCGTGATCGGTAGGCTGACTAATTCGTTTCTAAATTGCAGAAGTCATATAACGATATCAAAAATTTTCACCGGCGTGTATACGGGATTGGTGTACGGTTGATCTGATCGGGGTCCACTGTCCCGGCGCATTTTGAGATTGTCCTCGGCATCTGGCCATTGTTTAAAAATATGAGGCAGTGTTTTCAGGTCTTTCCTTCCAGATAGATCCCGAACCGTCGCCTAGCCCACTGTGCGAGCTCTATTGCGACATTCATTTACCAACCACATTTTCTCTTTCGTGCGATTTATTGAATATGTTGAATGATGTTATTACGTGTCATCGCATTGCACGATGGGTTCTGTGTCTGATGCTTGCTGTCGTTCGTGCAGATCCGCCCCGCTTCTCCTCCAAGATGAACGAGCTCCTCGCGCGTCCCGCCGGCTCTTCCGTCGTGCTGAGGTGCAACGCCCACGGAAATCCGGCGCCCACCATCGAGTGGCTCAAGAACGGAAGGACGCCTCTCCGGGAGCACGGCAGGGAGGTAAGCGAAACGACTCCTAAAGAACTGTGAAAAACGCAACACAATTTCATTAAAATTTTTAATTGCATTGTAAATGGTACATTTTTATAATGTGTTTTATATAGATGACTTACATATGCACTAACAACTATTGGATTCCAAACTTTTATTAAACGAGTCAACTAAAAATTAACCGTTTCTAATAATAATGAAATTTATAAGTCGGTTCTTTTTAGTTCTTATTTAGCACACTTTTCTCAATAAAAATAATTTTTTTTTCTGGTAATGTTAGTTT
This sequence comes from Troglohyphantes excavatus, assembly GCA_963932185.1. Classification (NCBI taxonomy): domain Eukaryota; kingdom Metazoa; phylum Arthropoda; class Arachnida; order Araneae; family Linyphiidae; genus Troglohyphantes; species Troglohyphantes excavatus. The sequence goes on along the minus strand of OZ010677.1, from coordinate 67,401,489 downwards.
TAAAATTGTGTTCTCATCATACCATGGTGTATGGTCTAAAAATGAGGACACACCATTCATTATATCATATTGAATTTCTAATAATCAGTTAAAGTTTTCTTTTGAAAGAATGAGACACTCACACATTTTACAATAAATGGTAATTTTACAAATCTTTCAAGTTGTTGTTGAATAATTGTGCACTTTATGTCTGAAAGGGATCAGTCCCAGAACAGATCGTGATTTAAATCTTCTTTGCAGATGACCTTCAAGAGACATTCGCTGATCATGGACCACCTGACGCTCTATGACTCAGGGAAATACGCGTGCATCGTATCGAATGAATTGGGTAACATCAGCCACACTTTCGATTTAGAGGTGCAAGGTGAGGAGCCTCGCTTTCATTCGTCTATGACCATCCCGCCCTCTGTTCATCTCCAAGCTTATTTTTTTTTTTAATTATACAGAACTTTGAGACTATGTAACCAAGTTAAGAAACATTGGTGTACATCAAGGATAGTGAAGACCATATATATGTATATAAGGTGTGCTCGTGTTTCGCTTTTTGAAAGGGGCGAGGAAAGAATTCTTTTGACGTCATTTTAGCTCCGCCTTACTATGAGTTTTTGATCATTCTCATTGGCTGTATGTTTCAAGCATTGCTACTTAGGTTTTTGAAGCAAATTTTAACTGTTTTCTTTTAAATAAATTTATGATTAGTTAAAAACAAGAATTCTTGTTAAATTAAGTACTCCTTGACAATAGCGACAATTACTCTTAAAACGACTGTCGAGAGCATTAAACACGCCCACAGACGGTTGAAGGCGTCACTATGACGTCAAAAGAATCCTTTTCCCCGCCCTCCATCAGCAAGAGCGAGTACCAGCACACCTTTTATATATAGTCTCCACTATCCTTGGGTGCACATGACTTAAGACTAGTTCCGTAAACTAGGACTTTATGAAAGGCATCTAAAGCTCCAAAATTGAAAAGTATTTAACTACCCGGGTATATTTTACTAGTAGTAACATTTTATAAAAGAAAAAATTAGGCGAACAGAAGTTTTGTAAAAAAAAATGGCTATACGTGTTTGTTGTTATAGTCTATAGAAATGAAAAAGCTCAATAGATATTATGAATATTCCATGTGCATTCACTTATTAAAATGAAGTTCATTCCAACGACTAAAAGTGGTATGAATAAGACATAATGCAAAATTTCAATTTATGTCCCAGGTTTGATTTTCAGTAGTTATAAATACAGTCTTACTTTATAGATCGATACATTGACGAGGTTTTCACTCTCATACAGTTGTTGAAAGATAGTTATTAGTGAATTCTTTTCGTGAAATTAACTATTTGATTGCTGTGAACCTTTATGGGGGGGGGGGGTAGCGAAAATCATATTAAGTCACCAGGTTAATGTTTATACCTTGTTTCGTGTTTCTTCGGATAATTTCTCTAAATAAGTCACCCGCGAATACCTGCCCATTCTGCGTGGTTAGAAATGTACTCACAGCACCTCAACATTTCTCTCTCTTGTTTCGCAGAGCGCATCCCACACCGCCCCATCTTCCGCGACGGCTTCCCCTCTAACCAGACTGTGAGGGTCGGGGGCACGGCCCGCTTCGAGTGCCGCTTCGTGTCCGACCTGCAGCCCCGGATGGTGTTCTTGAGACACTTCGAGGTGAACGGGAGCTACTCGGAGCCGGACTCCGACCTGCCCTACGTCCTCCCCCTCGACAGCGACCAACAAGACCCCCACGTGCTCATGCTGCGAAACGTCACCTACGAGCACGCGGGCTTCTACACCTGCCTCGCAGGCAACTCCATAGGTGAGGTTTTCGATACTACCTTATTATTATAATCTTCTAATCATTTTTTTATTATCATTGTTCCATGAGCTTCTTCTATATTTGTATTATTAATTTCCGTGGTCATCGTCGAATCTATTGATGACCAGACGCTTCGCCTCTTGTTTGTTGTCCTCGTCATCTGAACCAAAGTTCAAAATTGTGAAGCAGTGTTCCCTTTTACTCCTTCGGGCGACAAAATCGAAATAGTCGCCAATTGTCCAATTACCATTCCCAGTGTGACGTTGATCTATCAATTCCTGAATGTGTATCCATTTATTCCAGGTGTGTCATATCGAAGTGCCTATTTGACTGTCTTGCCCCCAGAGGGGGAGGAATCTGAGGAGGACGGAGCCGTTGCCATGGAGACGGTGCACTCGCAGTCGTCTCGCCCCCTCGTGCTGCCCACTGTGCTGGTAGTGGCATGTCTTGGGTTCGCCACCCTTTGCGTGGTGGTGGGGGCGGTGATTTGCAGGTGCAGGTACAGAAAGGAGAAGATCGCCCTCAGGACGAGCATGGTAGTCACGAAGAAGGTTATTCTCGAGAAGAGGGAACAGGAGGTAAATATTCCATTTGCTCGAAGCTCAGAAGATATTATTTGTGCCTTTCGTACACATACATGTATTTTTTTAACGCCCTTTCCTTTTTTCTAGGATGAGAGTGCTACCAGCGTGCCCTTCGTGAAGATCGATTACAAGATGGTGGTTTGCAACTCCGGCAACCCCTCCCCTTTTCCGGAGTACCAGTTGGAACCGGATCCCGAGTGGGAGTTCCCGCGTGAGAAGCTCCTCTTGGGGCGTGTCCTGGGGGAGGGAGCGTTCGGAAGGGTGATCAAGGGGGAGGCGGCGGGGCTGAAGGGTGACGCCTCGCAGACTGTGGCCGTCAAAATGCTGAAGGGTAGGAGGAAGAAATATTTGTTAAATTATAATTTCTTATTAATTCCTTATTTTCTTATTTAATAAGCTCGTTTTGACTTTTACACTATCGTATCCCAGATACAAAACAAGCTATATATAAACTGTTTTGAAGAAATGATTAAAAAAATTAATGTGTTTACTGTTGTGGTACTTTTTCTTTGGTCTCGCCCCCTCGGTAAAAGATGTTGATTTTGCTTCTTTATTTTATGATTCAAAATGGAAACCAAATTGATAAAGTAGCTAAATATACCGAAAAATAATTTTTCGAATTTTTGCATGTAACTCGTTTGGCATCAGGACTACTCATTCGTATAACAACTCTATTTCCGAAGAACTTTTTGTGCTTCGAATTGAATTATAAATGTAACTTAATAAAATATAACAAATTGTACATTCACATTATTCGGAACTGCAAATATTATTTTAAAAGAATGCTTAAGTATTATTGCCATTTTTTATTATTACCACATAAAGATAAACTTTTTTATGTAAACGCATAAGAAGCAAACGTTTTGAGCAAAGTTTTCTACTAAATCTACCTTGGAAGAATCTTCTATGGGCTTTCAGTGCTTAGTTTAATAATTGTTATCATTCTTTTTGTGCAGACAACCACCTGGACTCGGAGATGGCGGTGCTGGTGTCGGAGATGGAGCTCATGAAGAGCATGGGGAAGCACATGAACATCGTTTCTCTGCAGGGCGTCTGCAGTCAGGGAGGTAGGCATGTCCACGGCGTCATTTACTCTCCCGATAAAAATAGTGCCCGTGACGCCCTATCATTGGAAGTGATTGTTGTTGAGGGAAGACGATTCAGATAATCAGTTTTCCCGTTCCTCCACGACTCTCACTTAAAGGGTTGCCGTCTGGAACTAGTTAAATTATATTTGTTTTAGAACTTAAATTTACGCATTTATCGGCAGTATGTTGAGATGGAACCTTTTGTTAAAATATTGGAGCTGATGGTATCCCATGGGGCCTCCTTCTTTACATTTTAAATTAAAACTAGAACTTCTTAATTTATAGGACTGCAAGATAGAACATTTGGATTTCCAGCCGATGGTCGATGTAAAGCCAATTTGGCAAACCACACCACTGGTGTACATATAATATGAATGACAAACCGACTTGTGACAGCAGGCTTCAGAAAATTGACAAAAAGTTTATTTAAATATTTCTTTATTATTGTTTTATTTAAAATTATAAATTAATTAACAATTCAACAACAAAACGAGTTTTTGTTTAAAAATATCTTAATAGTGTTTAGAAAAACACTTTGATTGTCATCTGACCATATTTCAAAATGGTGAGACAGTGTCAGTGTTCCCAGATCTTTCCTTCGGGATATATATCATTGTGTAGCTCCAGCTCGACGTCCCTTCAACCGACCCTTTCCCCGTTCGCAGGGCCCTTGTACGTGATCGTGGAGTACTGCGAGAACGGCAACCTGCGTGACTACCTACGCACTCACCGCATCGCGGTCAACGCCACCTACAACGAAGGGTACGAGGAGCCCATCGGGGTGCGAACCTGCGACCCCCCAATCAAGACCCTGGGCTTCAAGAACCTCCTCTCGTTCGCCTACCAGACGGCGAGGGGCATGGAGTACCTGGCCACCAAGAAGGTGCGTTCTTTTCTCGAGAATCTGACCAGCTCTTTTGTAGTTTATATCTGAATAACTTTTAATGTAATATTTAAATAACTGTAATTGTTAATACTTAAAAAACTTAAATGTTAATACTTAAATAACTTTAATTGTTAATACTTAAATAACTTTAATTGTTAATACTTAAATAACTTAAATGTTAATACTTAAATAACTTAAATGTTAATACTTAAATAACTTTAATTGTTAATACTTAAATAACTTTAATTGTTAATACTTAAATAACTTTAATTGTTAATACTTAAATAACTTAAATGTTAATACTTGAATAACTTTAATTTTAAAATGTTAATACTTAAATAACTTTAATTTTAAAATATAAATTGATTTTAAATTTTAATAGTCAAATATTTTTTTAATTTTAAAGTTAAATATTTTTTTTAAATTTAATACTTAATTAACTTTTTAATTTTAATATTTAAATAATTTTTAAATTTTAATACTTAAATAACTTTAAGTTGAATATTTAAATATTAAAAAAAAAATAATAGGTAAATAACTTTAATTTTAATAGTCTGCAGCACCATTTCAGTTCGTTTACCTTTCTATCTCTCTCAAGCAATTCACAGAAAGCATTTCCACTTTTCCAATGTTTATACCCCAGAACCAATGGGAGATTTTCAACTTTGAGGCTGTCTGAAAGGAGCGGCCGATTCCGATAAACACTGATTCAACAGAAATTCCTAGACTGGCAACAAACAAAACCACACGCGCTTCTCGCCTTTAATTTACCTTTAAATGTAAAACTTTAACTGTTATACTTTCATCATTAAATTTTATTTGTTTTCTAAATACTATGGTACTCGCCATAACTTATTTAATATTTAAAAATCTGATCTTCGGAATCTAAACTAAATGGGGTCAACGATAGCGTGGCCGATAAACTTACCTCGACCACTGCAAGTCAAATATTTTTTTTATTTTTAATACTTAAATAACTATAATTTTAATACTAAATAACTAAAATTTTAATAGTTAAATGACATTTTAATTTAATAGTTAACTTTGATTCCAGCTCGTGCACAGGGATTTGGCTGCACGGAACCTGCTGCTGACTGACAGAAATGTGATAAAAATTGCCGATTTCGGACTGTCGAGAGACATTTACGACACGGATTATTACAAGAAAGTGTCCAACAGTGTAAGTGCAATTTTATTTGGATATTCCCTACCTCCCCCCCCCCCCCCCCCTCTCCCAATAAGAAAGTAGAAGAGTTATAAATTAAATATCGTCAGAAAAAGCAAGGATGGTAAATTCTTGTTGCCGCGATTGGATGTACCAATTGTCTCAGATAATTAGATGAAAACGGGGGAAAAATTAAATTTCAACATTAAGTATCGTTTTTAATGCTTGTTTACGATTACTTGTTAACTATTTATAACTTTTAGTACAATTTGAAATCATATAAACTTTAAAAAAATATATAATTTATTTTTTGTGTGTAAACTAACTTTCTAGGATAAGGTAATTTGTACACAAATGATTTTCATTTCATTTAAAACATTCTATTTGTTAGTTTTTAATAGATGAAGCAAATGGTTTCCATTTTGTATTCTAAAAGTGTTCCTCTTAAAGAAAGTTTGTTACAAAAAAATAGGAATATATTTTTATTATATTAAGATATAACAGAATTGATTATTTTGTAATTATTTATTGTCATTTATAAACTTCAAAATTCATATTTTTGTAATATATTGTATTTTTTTCAAAGGTCGCTAATTTATTTCGAATTTCCTGTTCCTTAGCGTTAAATTCGATTACCAATTTTTCCTATTTTGCAAATAATTTAACAAAAAGTCAAATAAAGTAGAAATGTTTAATGTTTTTCATTGGAATACACGCTTAGTCTACTCTCCAGTTCCTATTTAGCTCAATCAGTGGCGATGCCAAACGAAAGGACTATTTTTTGTCACACTCGCTCAAAAGGGTGTAATGCGATCGCGCACACTTAGTAATCAATCCAGTGATTATTGAGCTCAGTGGTCTCGATAAAAGGTGACATATTGGCAAAAGAATGTAACGTAATAAAAAAAAACTACTTTTCATATACCCAAGAAGATTAAATTCGGCAGAGCGGTTCGATGCACTTTAAATAGGGGAAGGGGAGAGCTATTCGCAAACTTCTGAATGAAATATCATTGGATTAAAATGAAAATTTACTCATCAGTCATTGTCCTACTTTCTGTATACTTAGGAAAATGAAATTCGGCAGTGTGGTTTCTTATACCTCAAATAGAAAATCTAAGTTATTCGTAAGCTTTTAGATAATAGTTAAAATAAACTTCACTTATCATTATTTATGATAATCTAATTTACGATAACCTAATTTAAAACAAACTTTGAAAACATTTCCCTAACATTCTTACAAAATACTGTTGACACTGTTGCGAGTTTGACGTTACTCGCCTTAAATCCTGTGACTATCTCGATAGAAACAACCTATCTAATGTTAATTTTAATTATGCTGTTTTCCTTTTGTTTTAGGGCCGCCTGCCCATCAAGTGGATGGCCCCTGAGACCCTGCACCAGCGCGTGTACTCCAGCTCCAGCGACTGCTGGTCTTACGGGGTGGTGCTGTGGGAGATCTTCACGCTGGGCGCCACCCCCTACCCCACCGTCCCCCACGAGAGGTTGCTGGACAAGCTGAGGCAGGGGCACAGGATGGCCAAGCCCGAACAGTGCCCCGTCGAAGTGTGAGTACCGATCCATTCGTGGTCATGTGCGATTGATTTCTTACTAAAAGAGAATTAGAGTGGTAATGGGGGAGTTTCACGCCAAGAAGAAGAAGACCGCTGTTCCAACGGAACATGGAGACGCATTCTAGACGCCGAAAAAGTTCCGTAGAGTTAGTATGGAAGTACAGCTGCTGCAATATACTTTTTAAGATTTTTCTTTTTAAAATACTAACATAACATGGTGATTTCGTGTAGTGCATTCGGTTGCTCTAACACTGTTTCGAAAGCGGATTGTATTGCAAGAAGAGTTTTTTTCCACAGTTTCCCGCATTCTGATTCTAACCTGATGAAAGCATGGCTAGCTAGGATAAAACGAGAAAACTTCGTTCCTACGAAATATTCAAAATTGTGCTCCGATCATTTTGATCCAAAATGTTTTTTTCAAACAGGACGAAATATCAAACGATATATAGAAAAAGACAATTTCACTTAGTTTTTCTGCATATGAATAAATATGTAATAAGCCGAAATTTACAAACAAAAGGTCTTTTACTTAAACTTTGCATTGTTAAAAATAAACGATGAAAATACACAGCTAAATTATCTCGTTAAAATACAATACAAAGTTGAGTGGAATAAGTGAGCGAGCGGAGCGACCAAACCACAGGCTTGTCTGCTAAAGAGAAGAAATCGAAACTACAAGTGAGGAAATTCATGTTACTGCGTCACGTGAAACTCCCGCATTGTGGTAGAGCAGACATAAGAGCCAAATTTTGATGTAAATTAAGAGGAAGTCATAGACCAACTAAATATTTTCTCTTCTCACTTTTTTTCCCCTCTTTGGGACATTTTTTTGCCTCTTCTGAAAGTTGTGTAGTGATAACTTTTTTTTAACTCAGCACTTTTTTTGCCAATTGCTTAAACTTAACTTGAGCTTTAATTGTCTTATAGAAAATGCTATCACAATACAACTTTAGGAAATACTTATTAAACCTATTATAATATTAAAACTATCATACTACTGCAAGTCATAATACTAGAGTCAGAAGAGGCAAAAAGGTATCCCAAAGAGACAATATGGGAAGAGGAAATGTTCAACTTCCTTTCAAGACCTTCTGGCCTCATAAGTTTCAAGTAAAAATGTATGTGCGGAATTTTTTTTGGATGAACATCTTAGACACATTAAGATATTTTCAACTACAAGAAACTCGCATTCAATTTTTGTAAATCCTTCTGCATCCCCTCCAGGTACCTCCTCATGAGGAAGTGCTGGCTGGACGTCCCGAAAGAGAGGCCTGCGTGGGCGGAGATCGCGAAAACCCTCGACAGGATCATGCTGGACTCCATAGAAAGGGTGAGAAAACGACATTAATTTTTCCAGTTTTGATGCAAGGGTCTCCTTATCACAGCAACCTTGCACTGTTGGGTGTAGGAGCACGTGCCCAATGATAGCCCTGCACTAATGAATAAAAATAATATGTTCTGATGGAAATATACAAATACAAATAATGTCGACCCACTACAGGCTCTAACCCCAGCGAGGTTGGTCCCGTTTAAAGCATTCTTACAATTCCCCAATACCGATCTTGTTGTCTTTTTAAACAAATTACTCTTGATGAATGATGAATGATCTCACCCACCTCTTCAAAACAATGCTTTCTACCTACCCGATTAAATTGTGATTTGTATAACTTGTACCCATTGGCCTCTAGTCCTATTGCTGTATTAAATTTTACGCCTTCAACACTACCCCATTTGATAAATAGTTGAATAAGGTCCTGCTCCTGTGTGCTCGAAAAGGACTAAAGGGAATCTCTAGAGCAGTGGTTCCCAAAGTGGGTTCCGTGGAACCCTGGGGTTCCACGAAAAAATTTAGGGGTTTCGCGTGACAAATTTTATTTGATTAAAAAAAATATGAATGGTGTTTAATATATTCACATTTTCGATGAATATCCAAATTTAGCAAAACAGGCTATTCGAATTCTATTGCCGTTTGCAACCACTTATTTGTGTGAAGTTGGGTTTTTAAAAAATGTTGCAACAAAAACCAAATATCGTAACAGACTTGATGCTGCACCAGATATGCGAGTTCAGTTATCAAACCTAACGCCCAATTTTAAGAGAATCCTGGAATCAAAGAAGCAGGTGTAATCTTCACATTAAAGATTTTCCATTTATTTTAGTTTATGTTTTGTATTTTTATTAATTATTTCTATGATGAATTTTTTTTTTTTAGTTTTGCTAAATTCAATAAAATCTGAAATACCAAAATAATACTTGTTTTATTTAATATCAGATATTAAATTTTGAAAAAGTCGTTGATTAAAAAATATTCAGGGTTCCGCGATCATTGGCAACAAATTTTGGGGTTCCACGACCAAAATAGTTTGGGAGCCACTGCTCTAGAGCATTCCATCTAGTCTTTCTATCTTTAAACATGTTTAATGATCTGTTGCTATAGTTCAGCGATACAAAAACTTTTAAGTGTCTTCACTTTGAGTCATTTGATTCATTTGCTAGCTAACTTAAGAACATGACTACAATTTTTTTTTTTTGTACCCGTTCATACCCGAAGTACCCTGAACCAATTTCGTAGCTCTATGTTGAATCAGTACTAACACATCTGTGTTTTTTATTAAAGATAAAGTAACCAAAATTATCAAGCGACCCGGTCGGGTTCGCAATGCTAAGCCAAAAGAGAATAAATAACGCCACCTCGCCATAGCACCCAAGAAGAAACGAACGCCTGACCGGACTAGAGCTTAATATATTCTGCACAACTCCTTATGTTAAGCCGCGTCCGTAAAACATATTCCAGATCCCGAACTACATTTCGTAAAAAAATAAAGCCAGTATCGGTAGAACCGTATCAGTGCAACCTTTAATTTAATACCAGAATATTTTTTTAATTGAAAATCAATGGAGATACGGAGTTTTTTAATTTGCGTAAAGCTAGTAGATTTGTCACTTTTTCAAATTATGAAGCCCAGATTTGTTAAACAAGCTAGATACTGCATTATTAAACCGATTCTTTAGATTAATACTTTTTAGCATCACTAGTGTCCCTTTTATTACTTTTATTTTATAATATTAATTATTTATAAGTTAATTTAGCTAAAAAGTAATTAAATCCTCAAAAGCTTAAAAAGTAATTAAATCCTAAAAAGCTTAAAAAGTAATTAAATCCTAAAAAGCTTAAAAAGTAATTAAATCCTAAAAAAACTTAAAAAGTAATTAAATCCTAAAAAGCTTAAAAAGTAATTAAATCCTAAAAGCCAAAATTATAGGCATCAGGCAATTAATACCCAAATATGAAATTCTTCCACTGTCCTGCCGCCAAAGCAAATTATGTTTTAGAGTGGCTTAATAAAAATTAAATTTATCGGTAAATAATACGCTCTACAAAATAAAAAATGTACCATCTGAAAGATAAAAAATCCCTTTATTCGATGCAAAAAATTTCATTTCACTTGGACAATTATTAATGAAAATAGAATCATTTCAAATAATTAAGATTATTGAATTTTTTCCCCATTACTTCTTCACGGGGGAAGGATAAAGCAATAAGACATAGCAACCATTCTTTCCCTATTGCTTGCTAAGTTAGATAAAGTGAATGACGTCACAAGCCAACAGGGGAGGGGGTGAAAGAAGGAGGGAGGGTGGACGACTGTATCGTTAACTTAATCCTAATTTTTAATACAGCGTGTGTGATTAATTATTACTTTTTTATATTACTTTTTTTAAATGCATTGACTCATGTACAGATTTTATTTTTGGCAAGTTAATTTCAAAGGGACAAAGTGTGTTTTGGGCAAATAAAATGGGCATTTCTGTAACAGATTCGAAAGCTAATTCAGTGATGTAATAACCTAATTTCAAAAGACAGACACGTTTTGAATATTTCCTTCTCATTTGTTAAAAAAATTAACCAACCATCGCTGCGGAGTTGATTCTCTTAATGACAATTTAATTTATAAACTTAATTCATATAAAATATTTTTTGAAGAAAAAAAATATTTAATGTTTAAAAGTATTTTTTGCATAATGTGCTATCTACGGAGCGTCACTCTCATCTGATCTACCAGTTTAAATTGTACAAAAATATAATATTCTTTTCCCCCGTTCTCTCCTAGGTTTACCTAGAGCTGGACTTCCCCGTGTTATCAACGCCGGAGAACAGCAGTTCAAGCGAAGACTCTTAAGCTTCTTTTGAAACGCTTCTTACACAAAAAAGATGCTAACTTCCCGGCAGTTCTTCAATGTACTGTAGTTATTTATTGTACGAGATTTAGGAAGCGTGCTTTGGACAACGCTGAGCATCGCCGTTCAAAAAAATACACTCACTTTCAACGGATTTCGAGGTTTTAACCGAACGGCACTCTCCACTGCTACTGAAACAAGTTGAACTAACCTTGGGATTTTTGTATGAATAAAGAATTGTTAAAAAATGAAGACGAGTTGAATTGAAGAAACAGAATGCGAGTTTGTTAAGGAAAATGAAGAAAATTATTTGTTGGGGAAAGTTGAATGTACAATGGGTGCTGAAAGAAGGCCGATCCGACTTGCATTTCAGCTCTGACGTTACAAAGATGAAGCTAAAAACTGCTTAAAATCCACTTGTCCGCAAGTAGGAACAAGCATTTTAGGGAACTTTACTTGTCCGCAAATAGGACATCACCGTCTTAAAAGCGTTTATTTCTGCATTGTAATATAGCCAACTAGGTTTAATTTAGAGACAATTTTGTTTTGTTTTCTGATGTAGTGGAAATATGTGTATATTTCTGTATGTTATAGTACATTGATTTTATATATTAGGTTGACAGATTCGGCACATGTTATTATTCGCCTTTTGTATTTCTCAAATTAGAATTCGAGGTGTTGAATTTAAGTATACGGTGGAATGGTTAATGAACATCCCCAAATCCCATCGCCTTGGTTGGATTTGTTTTTCTTTTTGGTAAGACCGTTCACATTTCGACACGATATTTTGGGATTAGTTAACATACGTAACCCTGGTCTATGGAGTGAGGCATGTCGTGTTACGGACTCGGAAAAATTACAACGCCACGAGGGGAGGCTGAGACTCTGTTGCTTGAGAAGGGAACAAAGCGGATAGGAGAAAATTTTCGAAAAAGGATGTTAAAATTTTTTTCTAAACATCGGCAAGTCCAGTTTCATCTGCAAACAAAACTAATTGCCGTGTAAGCAATAATATAAAAACGTGATTGCATAAAAAAAAGAACGTCAATTAATGACTACTAAAAATTAAAATTTTAACTCATTATTTTGTATATTAGGCTTTATGTTTTTCAAACAAATGCATAATTGTAGATAATATTTGAGCAAAATTTTTTGGTAAAGTAAAATAGGAGTGTAAGGATAAAACTAGCATAGGGAGAAGATAGAGTACAAAATACAAAAAAAAAATAGCGTGACGTAATAAATAAACACTCCTTAAGGGGAAAATCCTCTAATTATGCCTAACTGTGGTTCAAAATAACGAAACAGAGTTCGAGGGTCTTTCTTTCGGAATGATTCTTTTGCCATCGCCCATTGCCCTTTGTGTGCTGTAGTACGTCGTTCATTCAACCAACTTCTAATCTTGTATGATGATACAACATATACTTACATTTCATTACACGAATTCTTTTTTTCAACTTGCATTTGATTCAGATTATTTATATAAGTGTGTCATTCAGTGTAATTATCATTGTGTGAATTTTTCAATGCGTTTTTTTTTTTTTGCTTGCTTTTTATTTAATACGTCTGTCGTTACATCCAATACGGGTTACACGCACAGGACTCGTATTCGTTTATCAGAGTGGCGATCAAGTGACGGCAGGGTCGCCCTTAGCGTTCCTAGAAGCGGTGCCCCTTTTATCATCCACACAGATTTATGAAGAAGTTGAAATGAAATTTATAAACAATATAAAACATAAGAATGAGTTTCAGATTTTTGAAAACCCAATCAGTCATTTTTTTAGATGAAAATCAACTAAAAAATTTTGATGCGGCTGCATTTCATTTACATAGGGTATTTATTTAATGACTTTTCGTTAGTTGTATAACAAGTCGGAATTCATTTGTTTTTTGTAATGAAAATTAAAAGTAGGTCTTATTTTCTATCAAACGTGACCAGATTTATGTCAATAGAGCTATTTATCAAGGAGTTATAGTGTCGAAATGAATCACCTTAAAAGCCTTGTGTTTCTATCCTGATACCCCATGAAGCTAATTTTAAAAAGTTTTACTTCAAAATAAATAACATTTATATTTGTAACATTTCCATTTTGCGCATTTTCCTCTGAAAAGCGCGGGACTTTGGGCGGTAATCCATTAAGGGCTGTCTTGGTGATTGGCTAATGTTTTCAGTGTATAGGCAAAAAAAAAATATTTCACATAAAAGTGAAATAAAAAGGATATTCATATTTTTAAAATTAATAATCTTAAATCAAGTATCACATAATTTAAAACTATTAAATATTTTTTATACTATACTTTTTCCATTGCTCTGATTATACCAGAAATATCGCCATTCTTTGATTTATACTACAAGCTTCTCCAAAACTCTGGCTTTAAGCCAACCTGCGACATTTTCACGATTTCGCCGCAAAATATTTTTGCCCGGACAAACATAAATATTTATTGGAGAGGAAAGTTACGTGCTTGCCACTAATGCAAGTTCTGGGATTTTATGTTACACTCACATACTGTTTGATAAACAATGTTCATATAACTAAGAAAGTGTTTGTATTTTTGTATATATTTGTGATTCAAAACAATTTTATTCACCACAGTGGACAGAAATGTCTGTCTACTTTTTTAGAATATTTATAGACTTTAAAAAAAATGGAACTATTAATAAGATCTAAAGGAAGACTGTTGATTTTTTTTATGTTCTGTAAAATGCTCATTAACTTCAAACCGCTACTTTTCCAAAGTTGAGGCGATGTCTCAGAGATATCACAATTTCTCAAATGAGAATGTATAGTTTTGTAATATTTTATTTTTTAAATAACCAATTTTTTAACCACTTCCTCAAAATAATCTAAGTGAACTACAAAATAAAAAAAAACAATTACAAGAGTCTTCAGATGTATGGACACCAAATGTCCCACCTAAGCACGGGGCTTTTATTGAGATTAGTTTCAACTATCGATACTAAACTAATCCCAAAAAAAAAAAATTGTAATCGGTTATCGAAATATTTTTATAATTGGATACTAACGATATCTTTCGTGTAAAAGACATCTAAAAAAATATTTAGTACTTGATTGCAGCTATACCAAAGATTTCAGTGGAAGATATTAAGACCTGTGATAAATGATAGACAACAATTGCAATTTAGAATGCCTTGTATGCTTATTGTAACCATGCCAAAGATTTTTTGTGTAGTGGAAGGAATGAATCAAACTTAGTGACATTTATTCTCCGTGACATATAACCTTCGTGCCTTAAACTTATGTCTAGGAAATTTATTTTGTAATCAATGAAATATGCCCAAGATTTTTGAATTGAAGGGTTTTCATATTCTAAACTGAAATAGATAAGATGCAAATGCAATCTAATTATAATCTATAACGTGTAAAACTGACCATCTCAGCTGAAAACAAATTAGTATAAAACAGCAAATGTTTTATGTTAATTCAAGTTTTTGTTTTAAAGCACACTAATGAATTTTATGCTAGTAAATTGAAAACCTGCAGTTTTGACATTGAATGTTGAAAAGTTCAGAAATGGAAGTATTTGCACCAAAAATTTCAACTAAAAAAAACTGTAAAAATTTTAAAATGATTTTTTTAGCTGGTATGAAATGTGTTCCCATATAAGTTGCTCAGACACAAAAGCAGCTACATGGACTTTTAACTGTTTTGAGAAAATAAAACCAAATCAACTGCTGGTTTTAATGTTGCGAGAGTTTTTTTCTTGTACATTTTATAAATAACTGTGTTCTCTTTTATTGTAAGGTAGAATTTGTTACCTAAATGAGAAAGTGGCTAATCATATCCAAAACCTCGTGTTTCCAATTTTTGAAAATAATTACTTTATATCTGGGATAGTCATGATTGATATGTGATAAATATAAATCAAGAAAGTCTTTTATTGTGCAAAATGTATGTGTGTAGTGAGTGATTCCCCACAGATTGTGAGAAATGTTTGTTACTCGAAGTTATCAATACTTCATCATCGTGAACTATTTGGGGCCGAGTGGTGACTCTCAGTCACTAAACTAACAACCTGTTCTTTTGTCCCCTGTTCTTCAAATTGAACGAGAACCGCTTGAACATAAAAACTGTTTATTTATTGAAAGAGAACAACATATTCATCTAGTCTAAAAAGTTATTCTCTTACAACCTTCAATTGATGTCATCTAGAAACGCCATGTAAGTGATCTAAAACTTCCTTCAGATTGAAATTCCCCACACAACCTCTGCTTCGTCATAAACTGTTCAAATAGGTTTGGAATACTGAGATGAATGTTCAACTTCAAGCATCACTGTTTTTATTTTTATAATTATCCACCCTAAACGTAAAAAAGACCACGTAAACAGAACGTAAATATCGAAATACGTTCCTCGAGTGCAAAAAGTTTATCCGGAAAGTTCCAATTGCAGCCCATGGCAACCTTTTCTCTGGGCGATAAACAATTATTTTCTTCTTTGCGAATATGGTAACCCGACTCCCTTCGGCCGCAATTGGGCTATTGCCGGCTAATCATTGCTAATATATAACTCAAAGGTGCAACCTGTCCAAAGAACAACCTTTTTATCTCACCTGTGAATATTGCATAGAAATGAATTTAATTTTGATAATCATCTTGTAAAATCATTTTTTCATACGTTGCATTAGCGCCACTGCATTTTTCAATTAATAATTCTTTTGACGCTGCTTGGAAGAAAATGTGGAAATTATTTCCCAACAAGAATCTCACGAAGTGCCTTAACATGTCTGTCATGAAATGTAATATGTTCCTGCGAGTGGTTTCACCTATGTTTTTGTGTACGAAACACTTGTCGGGAACTTTTTGAATAAAATCCACTAATTACTGTAAGTGTACGCTCATTTATTTCATTACGTGCTTTTGTGCGCAAGAGAGTGTAGTTTAGAATAAAAAGCTACTCACAATGAAAAGCTTTTTTTTAAGCAAATAAACATTTTAGTTCAAAATTTCGCCATAGATGGGGATATATCATAAAAACATCAGAAACTCAAGACAATTTCTTTCACAGATAATTTATTTTCTGCTATCCACTACCCACTGTTGCAAAAATTGTATGTGGCATGGATGAAGAGTTGGTAAAAAAAAAATACCAAAAATAACGTGACGTAATAAATAAATGTAACTTAAACCGAAGTTGACATTTTATTTTGAATATAAAAGAAAACTATTTTATTTTTCTACCAAGAATAAAATGCGACTGCTTGAGTGCCTTGTGTCCTAGAGAGCAATAAACTGTTATAGAACAAAAGCCAATAAATTTATTACTATGAGACACGGAATGGGAAAATGTGCCTGACGTCATTTTGGCGATGTGTTTTTAAGTTATCGAAAGTATTAATTAATATACGAAGTAATAAGTAACTACGAAATAGCGAATGATCAAATTAACTTAAAAACTAATTACATAACGGCGATTAAAAAACTAACGAAATTACAATTTTGATTGAAATTTACGCATGCTTGTAAAATGTATTGCTCAACTTGGCACGTGCGTGCAAAACATATTACGCAAATATTGGGCAGTGTTGCCAATTTGAACTGAAATCATATTCGGCGAGATTAATTTTGACGCCTCGGCTTACTGCCCCTTTACTTCCGCCAAACAATTAAGATCACAAACTCGTTAAAAAAGGCGTGTACTGGATACTTAAATTTAACTCTTGTATAATGGAAACTTTAAAATTTCAGCATAATATGACAATCTTTATTTTTTGAGAATTAGTATAAATTTTACTATTTAAATAAATTAAATTCGAAAAAATTAAGCCAAAAATAGTACATCAAACATTAAAAAGTTGAATTTCAAAATTTTCCCTTGAAAGTATTTCAATTATAGACGTTTCTGACCGTATCTTTGTGCCATGTTAATAATAGGCCCATGTGCATTGATTTTAGTTTTTCAACGCGCTGAAAAAAAACACAAGTAAAACTCTAATAATATTAAATGTATAAAAAAAGTGCTAATAAGATGCTTTGAAGATGCTCTAAAGACCTAAATTACTCTTTGAAAAAGAAATCAAAGACCTGAACTTGTTGCGATATTCTAAGTGAATAAGTTTTTGAAACTGTAAGACACAAGCAAAAAGGCTATTTTACTTTGAATCGGAATATCTCAGCGAAAAAAGCAGCAATTTCTGAAACTTTTTTTTGTTTTTGTTTTGGAAACATTTTTTGTTTGCTATGAGCATTTTTTTAAAGGTTTATCAAAAATTACGTTTTTTATTAAATATTAAACAAGATTTTTGGCTTCAACTCGGTGGTTATTCCCGAATATAATTTAAATTATTTCCGAAGATACATTTACTCATTTTGATTGTATTAGAATAATCATCTTGCACCAAATTCTATTCATTAATTGAATTGTGGAATTGAGCACCACCTAAAACATCGAAGGGAGTGCGATGTATGACTCAATAAGTGTTATAAATTAACTTTTGAAAAAAAGGGAAGAATGTTCTCAGAATTTAAACCCATGATTTAAATCTTAAAAGAAAACCGGGTCAAATGGAAAAGTTCAACGAATCTTTGAAAATGGTTAACAATCTCTAAAACATCGTCTGTATTCTATTTCTCGTCATGAATGCTCTTTTTCAACTATTGCTCAACATTTTGTTCTATCACCCAGACTCTTGCATGAGTCTATTATGATATCCTAAATAGTAATCTGGATATGTAATGTTCTTTATATCTTTCTGCGAAGTATTTAATGAATTTCCTGGACTGCCTGCATGTGAGCTGAATTGAGGGGGGGGGGGGGGGGGGGGCTTCCCGCAGACGGGACGGGGTCGACGGGCTGACTTCTGGAGCCTATTTATACTCCTGGCCGCAGCTTAAAATCTCGAAGGCCTCAGGGCCGAGTGAATGCCATGGTTAGGGTTATACAACTGTCCGATCACAAGACTAATATATCTTATATTTTATCAAGTCCATTCGAACTCGCAATCCTTTGATTGCTGCCCCCACTACGGCACCACTGGGCCACATAACTTTTTCCGTTCGCTGGGGAAACAATAAATTTGTAAAAACACTAATTTCTGGATTGTTAGTTACAGGAATTTAATTTTTACTGTCTTCAATAATTATTGTCTAAAACAATCAGTTGTTTCTACATGTAATTCCCAGTCTAGAATATTTTGAAAAGTTACTGGAAAACCTTGAAGTCAAAGAATTTTGAACTTAAAGAATAGCAACCCTGTTCAATAGTTCAATTAATTCGGGATTATGTTAAATAAAGAGAAATTCCTAAAGTCCTCTGACTGACATTTAAAATTCTATTTTTTTTCCCTGATAATTTCAAATTAATAGGCATTTATATAAAAACAAAATTTAGAATACTTATAAATATAATTGAATAACAGGAAATTGAACAAGAGTGATTATCTCTTGCATTGTGTTGTAGGGTAGATACCAACCTCATTTCAGAAAAATTGCCAGTGTTTTACAGTTTATTGTCATATGCTATAAGGAAAGGTCTTAATGCAATATGATGGATTTTGTAGACAATCAAATACAAAAGATGAGGAACGCTTTCGTCGATCATTATAAGCGAAATATTTATAATAATATTCTACATAATAAACACTATATTGTTTTTATTTTTCAGAGGAATGGTTAACTCTTTTAACTGGTATTACAATTTTATTATTACGCTCTATAATAGAACTTGCTCTATTATATCGCCTGTTGCCTGATTTGAGTATAGCTTTTATATAAAATTATTAAAAAATTATGTTAAGTACTACTTCTAGAGTACCGGCGCTGGTTAATTATAATGGACTGTATAGCTTTTTGGTAACAAACGATTTATTATAAAGAGATTATGCAAGCAACCGGTCATTCTGAGCCGGGAAACGGAGAGACGGTGAGTTTGGTCATCCTAGACCCATGCTAAAACGTCCTAATCGTAGAATCGATGTCTTCCGAATGAAGGTTTGCCAAAGTGTTTTCAGGAGAAAGAGCGCCAATCGCGCCAACGAGTGGGAGAAAAGATGCCAATGCTCAATCGCCCTCCGCCTCCGGCGCTCGCATGGTACATAACATTCCGCCCGGCGTTGCAATGTGAAACATTCAAAAAGAGGTTATACATAAACTTACAAGACATAAGATATATACAAAGTTACAAATAATATTATAAAGTTACATTTAACATTACATAGTTGGTAAAATACACAGTTTTGTTATAGGTCTTTTTAGAGTACCAGTTTTGGTACGTACTAGCACAACTCTAGTTTTCCCATCTACACCTGGAAATAACTGTACTATTCTACCTAATAACCATTTACATGGAGGCAAGTTTTCGTCCTTTAGTATCACCACAGTGTTCAATTTAAAATTTTCCTTGGTGAATTGCCATTTATTTCTTTGCTGCAAATGATTTAAATAATCGCGATGCCAACGTTTCCAAACATACTGCGTAACTTTAGTTGAACGTTGCCAACGTGTCAATCTATTGTCTGGGGTTTCTTAAAGATCTGGTTCTAACAATGCATTTAAAGGTCGACCCACTAAGAAATGACCAGGAGTCAAGGCTTCCAACTCATTTGGGTCAGTAGACAAGGGAGTTATTGGCCTTGAATTTAGAATTCCCTCTATTTGCACAACTACTGTTAGAAATTCTTCATAAGTGTAACTAGCACTACCCATAACTCTTTTCAAGTGAAATTTAAAGGAACGGACACCCGCTTCGTAAATTCCTCCAAAATGTGCAGCTCTAGGAGGATTAAATTTCCATTCTATGCCTTCGGATGACAAATAGCTAGCCAAAACTTCGTCGGGATTCCCAACAAGATTATGCAAACGTCTAATTTCAGCATTGGCACCCACAAAATTTGTCCCGTTATCTGATAGTAGTGCGGAGCATAAACCCCTCCTAGCAAAGAATCTCTTCAAAGTTGCAATGAAGGTGTTAGAAGTTAAATCCGAGACTACTTCAAGATGTATAGCTCTAGTTGCCAGGCAAACAAAAACAGACACATAGATTTTGCTCAAAGACCCTTTTCTTTGACCCTTGTACTTAATAAGAAAAGGTCCGCAAAAATCTACACCAGTATTGGAAAATGGGGGAGCAGGGTTAACTCTTTTAGTTGGAAGGTCTCCCATTAATTGATTACCTACAACAGGATTGCTTCTAGTGCAAGTAACACAATCATAAACTATTTTTCTACATAGATTTTTGCCCTTAAGTGGCCAGTATTGTTGCCTAACACAATGTAGTAAGGATTGTGGGCCAATGTGAAGAAACTTTTTATGGCACTTTGGCAAAAGAGCTGGATGTTTTTGTCGATAAGTTAAATTTGAGTGATTTAACCTACCACCCACTCTCAGAATTTTGTCATCATCAAAAAAGGGATTAAGAGATTTCACTTTACTTTGGGGTTTTACTTGTTTACCCTTATTTAAATCAATTAACTCATCATGAAACTCCTTTTCTTGTGCCCATTTGACTAGTACAATTTCGGCCCTTTTAAGCTCTTCAGATCCAAGAGGCCCCTTTTTCCTTTGCATAGGATATTTCACATTATTAAAGAACCTAAAGATAAAACTTAAAATACGAACAGTTTTAACATAACTATTAGATATACTCATTATATAATCACTTAAAGAACTATCTGACAACACTGAAGATGAAGTTGTTGCAGGTGAACCACTGGTGCTTACAGTAAGAGCCAAATGCCCCTCATCACTATTCTTGGGATTTTTGAGCTCGTTGAAATACTCACATGAAGGTGGACCTACTGCATCATTTGGCACATGAGGTTCTCGTAGAAATAGAGGACCAGTGAACCACAAACTATTGTTCACTAGCTGTTTTGGATCTAGACCTCTTGAGATGAGATCTGCAGGGTTCTGTTTAGACGGCACATGACGCCATTGCTGGACCTCTGTGAGCTGCTTAATTGTAGCAACTCGATTGGCGACAAAGGTCTTGAGGCGCATTGGATCACCTTTCAGCCAGGCAAGCACGATTGTAGAGTCTGACCAAAAGTAGCTCTCTGCTACCTCAAGCTTGATGGATCTTGCAACTTTGTTATAAAGCTGCGCTAGTAATACTGCTGCAGAGAGCTCTAGCCTTGAAATAGTGACGGGCTTGATTGGCGCAACTCTACTTTTACTGCACAGTAAACTGACTTGAATTTCACCACTCGAAGATGAAGACTTAATGAAAATAGCTGCTCCGTATGCTTTTGCAGATGCGTCTGCAAAACCGTGCACTTCATAGACATTCAAATTTTCACCTAAAACACATCTTGGCACTTTAATATTATGCACTGAAGGTAAAGAACACAAAAACTGTTCCCACTCTTGAGCCTTTTCTTTAGGAAGGGAGTCGTTCCAGTCCAGTGGTAATGACCAAAGCTGTTGCATGAAGATTTTAGCTTTTGTGATAATAGGGCCTAGGAGGCCTAGGGGGTCGAAAAGCTTAGCAATGGTTGACAAGACTGATCGTTTTGTTAGCAGTGGTGAAGGCTCCACAGTCACTTTATAAGAGAAAAGATCTTTATCTGGGCACCACAAGAGTCCTAGAACTTTTGTTTCTTTCGCAAAAGTATAGCCTTCAGAAATTGCTGAACCCTGGCTAACGAGTTCAGGATGGTTTGCAGACCATTTATGCAGCTCCATGCCACCTCTTTGCATTATTTGAATTAATTGCCGCTGCAATTCCTTGGTTTCTTCGAGATTAGAACCACCCGAGAGAACATCATCCATGTAAAAGTCGTTTTCAACCACGTTGGCTGCCTGAGGAAAATCGATCCTTTCGTCGCAAGCCAGTTGCTTTAGTACTCTGGTTGCTAGATATGCAGCGCTAACCAAGCCGTATGTTACTGTAGCCAACTCGAACGTCTTCACGGGCTTGTCAACACCTTCTTTCCAAAGGATTCGCTGAAGACATCTTTGCTCAGGATGCACCCAAATCATTCGATACATCATTCGAACATCTGCAGTGAATGCAATTAGGTGCTTTCTAAAACGTAGAATAATTGAGAATAAGTCATCTTGTATGATTACACCATTATACTGCAAGGAATTCAGTGAGTTTCCATTAGAACTAGGGCTTGATGCGTTAAAAACTACTTTCAATTTTGTTGAGCTCTTGTCAGGTCTATGAACGCCTAAATGTGGAATGTAGTACTGACCACTTTTTTCGCCATTGTCTTTAACTTCTATCATGTGACCGAGATCTTCATATTCTTTTAAAAAATCTTTATACAAAGATAGGTACTGAGCATCTCTTCCCAAACGGTTCCATAACGAATTTAATCTTTTAAGGGCAATATCTTTTGAATTTCCCAAACTAGTTGGATTTTCTTTAAAGGGCATTTTAACGGTGTAGTGCCCATCCTGCTCTCTTTTGTGTGCTTGCAAAAAATGCGTTTCGCAAAACTCTTCTTCTTGTCCTTTCATTACAGGTTCCTCTAGGGATTCGATTTCCCAAAATTTCTTTAATATTTCATCAAGATTGTCATTTGTAACGGAAAGTCCGCAATGCAATGCTTCATTGGACTTGAAAGAACCTTCTCCGCTAACAACGTATCCAAACTTGGTTTCTTGTAAAATAAGGTTGCTATTAGGAGGTCTGATTTGATTTGATTTCAATATCTCAAAAAATACATTAGCACCCAACAGTACATCAATTTTCCGAGGGATTGAAAATTCAGGATCAGCCAATTCTATATTTGGAGGCAAGGAATGTGCTGGAAAATCAATAAGAGATGAAGGTGTTTTGGCCACAATTCGTGGGACAATTAGAAATTCCATTTTTTGTTTAAAGTCCTCTTTTTTATTAGATACTAAAGAATTAGTTTTAGACTTTATTTCAGTTGTTAGTCCATTTAATCCGTATATTGAGGATCGGAATTTTACTTGAGTTAGTCCTAACATGATGGCACAATCCCTTGTCAAAAAATTGGTTTCGGAGCCCGAATCCAATAGACATCGAACTGGTATTTTTATTCCCTGCGAATTTCTAATCTTAATGATGGCAGTGGGCAATAACGCTATTTTGCTGCGCAATCCTGAACCATCAGAAGAAGCAGCTGTTGTACAAACAGACTGTTGATTTATTTCCTCGGTTTCAGTTGAAGCCTCTTGAGCACGAGTAACCTCTTTTGATGTACTCGGATCGTGCGAAGGTGCGGGATTATGTAAAAGCGAATTATGCATCTTCTGACAATGTTTGCATTTAAACTTAGATTTGCAAGCTGACACTCTATGAGCTCCAAAACAATTAAAGCAAAGCTTCTGCTGTTTGATAAAGTCAAATCTTTCATTGATATTTAGTTTTTGAAATTCCACACATTTGAAGAGAGAGTGCATGTTTTTACAAAAAACGCATGGTTTTAAACCATTGCTGCTAAGCATGAAATTGTTTGCTTTATTTACTATTTTGGGCCTAAAGGGATATGTTTTTTCGGTAAAGGTTTACTGTACGGTCACCCTTGGCGACTTTTTCAAAATCTCGCCAAAAGTCGCCATTTTGGCGACTGTTGTCCAATAGGGTTGCTGTAATTCCTTGTCGTTTCGGAGGGGGGATTGCCATTTAAAAAAAATTATCGCCAAATGCGGAAAAATCGCGCCAAGGGTGACCGTACAGTAAACCTGAGCCGTTTTTTCTGGCCGCACATTCTCTAATAACTGACATCTGATTTTTAGAAATTCAATAAATTCATCCCACTGGGGCGGATCATTAGAGTTTAATGACATTTCGTATTGCTTACGCGTTTCTTGATTAACTCTACTCAACAATATATTAATTAAAATAGCTCTACTTAAATCATTTTGCTTAAAATCGATCGACTCTAATGCTCTGACGTTTTTGAGCACTTTATCCAGCAACGATCTAAGTTCTTTCGAAGATTCGCTTGTTAATTTTTGCACATTTATAATATCATTAATGTGGCAGTTCACAATCATGCGTTTGTTGTTGTATCGCTCTTCAAGCGCTTTAAAAAGAGAGTCATACGAATCTTCAGTTGTTTGAATGTCCTTTGCGTCACAATCCAAGGCCGATTGCAAATAATACAGTTTTTGTTGGGGGGTTAGTTGTTCATTCTCTTCAATTAACGATGTGAATTGCTTTTTAAAATTATTCCAATCAGCGTAAGATCCGGCGTATTTTGGAAGTGGTATATCTGGTAACTTTACTGTTACCCTACGCGGTGACTCATCACCTATTCTATTTTGAGTGTTAGGCGAGCCCAAAGCATTACTATTCAAGGAATATAAAAGTTCTTTCAGGCTTACCTCAATGTTTTCAGTATCGTCTTCCAAACTGCACAATATATCTTCATGCTCTGTGAGATCTTTATCATCTTTTATCAGCTGGTGATACTCCAAATGCAATTCTTCCAGTTGAGAGCTGATCTTTTTAACTTTTTCTATCTTGACATTTAAGCCGATTTCACTCGTTGAACTGGCTTCTTCCTTTATAAATGTTGATAACTTTGTTATTTGGCCTTTGAGCAGGCCGCGCTTTCGGTTTAGTGCTGTTAAGTCCATAATCGAAACCAAAAGTCCAACGTTTACACTAAAAAGTTCAAAGCTCGCGCGAAAAAGTCCAAGGTCCTTACTTTAATAATGACATTTTAGTTTTAAATTCTAAAGCTTGCTTTTTGCTACTGTTTCGTTTCCGCAAAATGAAAACACTCCGGGAGATCGGACCATGTTAAGTACTACTTCTAGAGTACCGGCGCTGGTTAATTATAATGGACTGTATAGCTTTTTGGTAACAAACGATTTATTATAAAGAGATTATGCAAGCAACCGGTCATTCTGAGCCGGGAAACGGAGAGACGGTGAGTTTGGTCATCCTAGACCCATGCTAAAACGTCCTAATCGTAGGATCGATGTCTTCCGAATGAAGGTTTGCCAAAGTGTTTTCAGGAGAAAGAGCGCCAATCGCGCCAACGAGTGGGAGAAAAGATGCCAATGCTCAATCGCCCTCCGCCTCCGGCGCTCGCATGGTACATAACAAATTCTTTCAAAAGTCTTAATTTCAGACTTTTCTTATGGCTTATCAATCATTAATTTAAAATTTGCATTGTTCCAAAAAATTATTTCTTTATGTTAAATATTTTTTTACTTATCTGCGGTTTTATCGTTATAATATTCCTCGGCAATTTACTTCTTAAACGCAATCAAAAAGTAATAACAAAAAATAATACATATTTAATGTTCCAAATTAAACAAAAGAATTGATCGTATATGCTTGCTTGCTTTAAAATAATGCAAAAATCACTTTAAAAACCTGCCTGAACATGTAATAGAAATATTTTAGAAATTAAGCTTTCAGTTAATTCTAATCGGTTGTACTATGAGATATTGACAAATAAAAATTACACCAAATATATCAAATTGATTTTCTTTTTTAATTATACTTACTTTACCCAGAGGTTTTATTAAAATATATATATATATATATATATATATATATATATATATATATAAATCGCTCTAACAGAAATCTCTAACTCTTAACCAAAAGAACAGCTTATTTTTTATGTTCAAAGTTTAATTTTTAAAGGGTATGGACATAAATTATTTTTGATATAAAAATTATTCATGACAACTAATGTTTGCGGCTGGTTCTATAAAAGAAATTACCATTTTGCTTAATTAACAGTAACAAATCTATATAATAGTAGAATTCTCCATTGAAATAGGATCCTCTGGTCATGTTTATTTACAAGAAAAGGTTAATCAACAGGAAATATCGTAGATATCTGCGATCAGGAAGAACGTTGCTTACTAGCTCAAAACACAATTACTTACTGGTTTTGAATTAAACGATGAACATTTGTATTTTTTATTCATGATCATGGGGCCTGGAGCCATTTGAAACTTAATGAATGGAGTCATTTGAACTCTTCTCATAAGAAAAAATATACGCTAAAGCTACAATTGTTAGTTATAAACTACATTTATCGATAATTAGTTTTTTTTTTTTAAGTTCATATTTAAAAGTCAATACATGAATGATACTCTCAACCGTAACTCTTGAGCCACTATTTATTTACAAAGGAAAGAGGTGGATTTGCGTTGCAAAATTGAACATGGTATTTAGAAACTATTAGATTAGAGTAGTAGTTTTAGCTCTCTAACAGAAAATAATGAGTTCCCCAAAATCTCGAATTTTATTACTCAGCTGTGGGTCTTTTAATCCCATTACAAACATGCATCTTAGACTCTTTGGTAAGTTCCCATTTGTATTATGATCAATGCGTAAAAGTACACTCTTACGATAGTATACATGAAAAATGTGGGTAGGAATTAAATATAGGCTGAGAGAAGTTAGCAGAAGCAAATTGCAATCGAATTTAGTAACAAAACACCTCTGATCGCAATTTCTAAATCAGCTAGTTATGTGGGTCATGACATTTGCAAGCCGTTATGACTTAAGCCTCTGAGAGATAAGCAAAGTTGTAAGTTTTTCACTTCAAGAGAGTTTACTGTATGTTTCTAACATTCTTTATTGTTGCCTGGAGACATTTTAAAAATAGTTCAAATTGAAATGTTAACAAACTCCGGTTTTCTTGACAAAAAAAAAACGGTTTGGTTGCCAACCAAAGAACTTTTATAGAACTTCGGGTTGCCAATCAAGATACTCTCCCTGCATCAGCGTTTGGCGCCGGGTTACCAAATTTAAATTTATCGAGGCAACCTTATAAGAGACAGATTAACCGAAATATGTACGAGTTCAGTTTACCCAGAAGCCAGCAGCCCTAAATTGTTTTTCTATTCGGATACCCTATTGTAGCATAGTTTGTCAGAATAGAAAAACCATTTTAAGGATCCATTTTAACTAGTGGCAGATTTCTAATTTTGCCTCCTAGCACAAGGTTTGGCAACCCTTTTACACCAAAGGGTAAAAAAAAAAATTAAAAAAATTATCAGGAGCAGAGCCAGACTTAGAGTTAGTGGGATCCTAGGCTGAATATGTTATGCCCCCCCCCCCCCCCTCTAACTACAGGGGGGAGGGCATTGGAAATGTTTTTGTGAAAAAATGATATTCCAGAACTATAAATGAAATCATTTCTAAATGTACAAATGAATAGGGGATATGGGTGATTCTACAAATACGGGAATATTTACAGTACATAAATTTCCAAAAATTAAATTCATTTTAAAAATCTGAAAAAAATTACTAAAGTAGTTCAATGGGTACTACATAATTAGAATAAAACATCAGCAGAGCTTAATTGTTTGTATTTTATTATATTTTTGTTTTGCCACCTATTCAGACATGTGGATGACTAAGAAAATGGGCATGTGGATGACAAAACCAGAATTTGCATGTTCTCAGTAAGCCATATATGAAGCTTTGTAGGCTTAACTTCTGTTAAGTACTTACAACTGCAAGGTTTATCACCATACATAACCAGAATTTATTTATATTTACATTTTACATGCTTATTACAAGTCATGTTAATGACCAGGATTAAAAACCCTTACCTGAAAATGAAATACGACTTGGAGCAAATCACAAAAATCTTTGAAGAACAGCAAAATGCAACTTTTAGTCATAAGCCACAAACTGCCATGTTTATTTTCAGGCACTTTTGCCACTTTAAAAGTTTCAATTTCCTTGAGAAAAAAATTCCATTTGTTTCAGCCACGTGGATGACTGATATTCCTTGGGACAAACTTTTAATTATTTTTTTAATGCAATAATTTTATTTAATTTGACTTTTGTTAGCTTAATATTATTCATACATATATATTCATTAATAAAAAGAAAAATGAACAGGAAATCACTTTTGGTTTTTTAGATAAATTACTTGGAAAACACAAATTATAGGTATGGGACAGGGCATGTGGATGACATTTAATTAAAATAAGTTTTTTAATGGAATAAAATATGAAGTTTTTTCATAGATAAAAGTTAAAATAATAGTGCTAAGGGAGTGTAAATATATACATTAAAAAGTTTTTTTTAATTTCCAAAACAAAAAAAAATATCAGTACGGAACACAAATTTTCTCGTATATGTAGAATCACCAAGTTTTTGTAAATTTTCAAAGCTATACTACAAAGTTTCAAAGGTTTAATCTCATGTTGCAATGGCATTCTGGAATCTATACGAATGATAATAAAATATTGCACTCATCTTTTTATTCTCTAATGGCTTTAAGCAAAGTAAAAATATAAGAAAAATAAAATAACTGATTTCCAAAAAACAAACAAACAATAACATTGTAATTATCACAAATTAGATTTTTTAAAAAAAGAACATAAAAGTTTTAGAGTATATTTGTATTGTACAAATCTGTTAATAAAATAGAATATTTCTCTCTCTTTTTTTTGGTGTGTGTTGCGGGCCACTGGGCTGTAGCCTATGCCATACCCAGAGCCTGATCTGAAGAAGAAAAAAAAATATGGATATTTCCTCCTTAACCACAATTTTCTGGAAAGAAAAAAATTATTTTCCCATTTGTTTCAAAAATAAAATAACAATTTACCTGCTATACTTGATACTTTTCAATCACACTGTATACAGTGGACATCACTTTCAAATATCACAGCCGCGTCAGAAAAATCCAGTTTCAAAATAACGGTCAAAGCATTTCGAATAATAATTTAAATTTAGAGTTTCCACTTCATTTATACCATGGTTTGTTAATCCCAAACTGTAAGCAATAGCCCATTGCGTAGTTCTAGTGATAGGTTAATGCAAACACACTAAGCAATGTGTGGATTGGCACCCCACTCTCTAATCGAGCAGTCGATTGTGACATCTAGAACTCTTAAGAGAAAGTTTTTTTAATGATTTGCACAAGACAAAACTTTGTTTGGCACCCCATAAGAATTAAAAAGTGTGCACTTCCACACTTTTCATGGAAATATGTCAACTTGTCTCTTGATGTCGATGGGGCACTGGCACTAATAGTCTACAGCCAACCTGGTATTTAGATGGTAACCCCAAACAGTCATTTGGGGCAGTCATTTTTTTTATTCTTACATTTGATATTGTAAAATTGTGCTCAATTTTGAAGAGGTTCAGTTCTTAACTTTATTTTTATTTGGGGGGGGGGGGGGGGGACGATTAAACAATGGTATTGTCTGAAAGTTTTGATTATTTTATTTCTTGAATGAACATTAAAAAACATCTAAAGTCCAAAGCTAATTCTGCCTTTTTTGGTTACAAAAAACTGAGTTTTTAAATATAGCTGAAATTTTTATTTGTGTTTTTTTTTTAACTTTCACCTATAACCAGTGGGCATATTTCGATTATTTTTTAATGAAATAGACATTCATGTTTTACTTCTTGCAGAGCTGGCACGGGACTTTCTGCATAAGACGGGTCGTTTCCATGTGGTTGGGGGCATCATCTCTCCCGTGAACGACGCCTACAAGAAGAAGGACCTCGTCTTGGCCAAGCACAGATGCGAAATGGTGGACCTGGCTCTTAAGTCCAGCGATTGGATAAAGTAAGAAATCTTTCTTTCTGGGATTTACTAAAATATTGCTCATTACAAGTTCAGATCTCTTATACACTTTTAGCAAATGAGTTTGTGAATGAAAAAAATTGTTTTAAGATTTCCTATTTTATAATTATGTTTTATTGACATTATTATGACTCTTTTGCTATTTTGCTTTAATTCTGTACACTTAACTCTCCCCTCTGATTGAGTGTAAAGACATTACTAAAGTCCGAGCACAGCACATTCAAGTTGCTGAGATAAATACTAAAACTTCTATGGGAGGAGTTGGGACCATACTCCCATCCTTGCTGGTGGAAAAAAGTTTTAATGATTGTTCAATATGGTTTATCTTCCTTTTGTTGGACTCTGACTATGTTGCCAACAATGCGATTGTATCCACTTTACTAATAGCACGATTTCTTTGATTGATTACTTGACAAACATTGTGATTAATTGAAAGCTTTTTAGTGTTTTAACACTTCTTGCCATAATCGACTTGCCGCAACGGTCTTCGCCTGATAGTGGTGTGGTGACAGTGCCGGCATAAATACTGGCTCCAATTTAATGTAAGAATTATAATTAATCAGAAGGGATTAATGAGCAGGACTTTAAGAATAACAACGAATATTTAATTTACTGACTATTACATTTAAAAGGTATTATATTTAAAGGTTACATGAGAGTGTGAGAGAAAGAAGCGTGCATCGCTCGCCAAGTGCCAAGAATGTCTTTCTTGGTGGTTTGTTCTTCGCAGCTACGAAGCCACTTCTGGGGGGCTTCTATGTGGCGGATTCTCATTGGCTCCCGAGTCCAAACATTTAGTACGAGGAACCTCAAGTGGAAGTACGAATAGATCGAAACAAGGGAAGTTGAATGAACTCAGGGCCGCTGCAGACTGTTGAAAGACGCCACACTGCTCTATTTTAGTAAAGCATTCTATAAATAAGGTGCTGTGGCGAGACTACAGCTTTAAATAAAACAGCCATATTAGCTTCTCCAGTTGTCACGTGTTGGGCTTCCGAATAAAGTGCTGAGCAAGCACATATTATTGTTTCATATTGTAAATAGTTCCGTTAATAAATCTCTATATTTTAACTTCAATCCTTGTGATAGTTATTTGAACTAATTTAGATTAAATTTTCTTGGAAGAATCTATGTGCAGGTACAACTCATTTAGCCTGTACTTCAGTGATTTAGGCCACGATAGGCTAATGCTTACAGCCTGTTTTGTTATAGCATTATGTAAAAATCAATCAATTAAACAATGGTTGACCATTTTTGGTCACCTACAGTAAATAAACAAGCAGTTTTACAGCTTTATTAATTCAACTGATAGTTTTCAGATCAAATGAAGCATCATTTGGTTTTTAAAATTTACTGATAGAAAGTAATTGTAATTTTTGCAGAAGATTACTTATTTTTGTATATATTTAATTAAAAAAATTTGCAGATTGGATTGCTGGGAAAGTGATCAAGAAGGGTGGACCACAACAGCAAAAGTTTTGGAATACCACCAAAACATTTTGAATTCCATCACGAATACAAACAACATTCAGATATCAGCCTCCAAACGACAGAAACTGGACGTGGATAACATGAATTGTAAGAATGACATCTTCTACACATTCAATTACATAAAAGAAGACTTTAATGCCAAAACTGGATCTTAATCTTTAACAAAACCTAAAAATAGGTTATTTAAGTAAAATATTTTAGTATAATTACCAAAGTAATTTTAACCAACATTTTTAAAACTTTATATGAAACCATACTTATAATTCAAAGGAAAATTTTAGTTTTTAAAATTCTACATCCTTGTTTATCACTTTTTCCAATTTTTTTTTTTTTTTTTTAATAACTTTTTTATAATAGTTTTTTTTATAAAAAGCTTGTTTAACAATTTTTTTTAATAACTTTTTTTTTAAACTTTATTTTGAATACCTAGTTTAATTTTTTTTAAATAGTTTTTTTTAAATAAATATCTTTTTAATAGTGTTATTTAAAAAACTTTTCTCAGTAGTTTTTTTTTTTTAATATATTTTTTATTAGCACATGATTAATCCCCTCATGACTAGGCAACAGCTAAGCTATTGAAAATACACTGACCTGATTTATGTGTTTCTGTTGTTAAAGAGTTAAATGTCTTTAAATAACATGGTGTAAAGTAATGAACACTGAAGATTTTTTTCCATAACTTGGAAATTAATAAAATTAGCTTATAAAGTGTACGATTAACACATTAAAAAATAATAATAAGTTCTGCTTTTGAATCTATTCAAAAATAATTAACAAATTGATCGCTGCTGGGTTGACTGACAATGCAGAAACTTTTGAGCAGTCATTAAGTGTTGCCAGTCATGTTTTCTGTGTATTTCACTATGTAAATCGACTGGCCTGGCTTTTCTGTATATGGATGCAAGTTATCAAGAGAATATTAAATTTGAAATTAACATAATATATGTTCTTTAAACAAGATTCTTTAAAAAAATATATATGTACCCAAATAATAAAAAAGGAAGTAGGTACATGGCACACTGTTTATTCATGTCTAAAATTAGTTACCTTTGTATTACTTAATAGACTGAAAAGCAACTATAATTTCCTAGACATTCAAAATAAAATTCTGTATTGATCAATGTGTTCCACTAACTTTCTTTGTAGCAGTGCAACATCAAATATCTTAAAAACTTTGTGTGAAAGTGGACTAGTAAAAACTGAAGCTTTCTTCCACACATTCTTTTCCAGCGGCCAACATCAACGAGCAGACGAAGAACTGGGACCTGAGCCAGCCAGTGCGCATCATGCTGCTGTGCGGAGCGGACCTGCTCGAGTCGTTCAGCGTTCCTGACCTTTGGCTGGATGCGGACGTGAGACTTATTTTGTTGTGAAATCAGTTGCATGGGGTATCTGGATAAATAAGATTTTAAGGCAACATATTCTGACATTACTCCTTGAGAAATGACACTACGGACATGAATTTGGACAAAAAGGCTGTTAGTAAATCGCATATGTGATAGTGCTGAGTGATGTATTTACATTTAACGTATTAAATTATGTTATTAATTAAATTATATTAATGATAGCAACAAAATCATAATTTTCTTGTATATTATTTCTGTAGTATAGATCTCTTTTTCACCTCTTACATGTGACAAATGTTAACAAGTGAGTTATCAAAAGAAAGATCATTTTCCGTAGATCCGTTAATCAGATGTACATCTCGTAAATAATAATGGTTTGGTTTAAAGGAATTTTTTCATAAAAAAAAACATCTTAAAAAATATATATTTCCAAGATCTACTTAGAACATACCTTTGAAGTGTAATCAATACCTTGTGGAACTCTGAAGTAAAGTTCATGGATTTGATTCCTTACAGGGGGGGCCACTCAATTTTCTCGGCACTAGTTGGTTTCCCAGCAATGTGGGACCAAACAACTAGCTCAATTCATTAAAACATTTTTTTAATCAAAGTAAACCGAAAAGTCTTCACAAATACAAACTGTCCTTGTTTTTCTGTGTGACAGCTGAAAGAAACGAGCGATACAATTAAATGGTTCAAACCAAGAAACGAAATCATAATAATATTCATGATGTCCTTCTGCATATTGAATATAATAACATCATTTGAATGGGTAAACCTTAATCGCCAAGAACTTTAATTTCACATTAAAAATAATAATGATCAACATTATTTTTTTTTATATTTAGATTTCACAAATTGTTGGCAAACATGGTTTAGTGGTTGTTACTAGAAATGGCTCCAATCCAGAAAAATTTGTTTATGAATCTGATACGCTGACAAAATTTCAGGTAAGTTTCAAATGCCTTTGTTTCAGCTAAAATTAATTAACTTTTTTTAAATTTTATTTTTTTAATGCATATATGAGAAACAAACATTCAAAATGTGTTTTATCTAAGAATTAGATTTACATCACTGAGTTTGCCTCCAAATTTTTTTATAAAACTAACCTATTTTCATTGTCCAAGAAAGTTTTATCCCATTGAAATTCATGTATAAAGAGCGGAATTTGTGTATGGGCATTTCGTAAAAGTTATGTTTTTTAAGTTTCGTAAAAATTGCATTTTCTAACAATTCAGCTTAATGTGACATAACACATTTTGATTATTTGCTCGTCATATTTGAAATATATATATATATATCGAATAATTTTAGCATCAGCAACTTTTATGTTAAAAATTAATATTTCCACATTTGTTTTCTTTTACAATTATGTGTCATCTGGTCACTTAATTGATGTAAAACTTACTATGCATTGCACACAATTTCAATTAAATTCCCTATTTACTAAGTATATTTTAAGAAAGAAACATGACTTTTTTGCTACTTAGTAATAATTCTTATTATCCTGTGAAGATATTCGTATCATGTAAAATTTCAATGCCACACGCTTTTAAATATTGTTTATTTTACATTTTACAATGAAGATAAGTGATGGGATTTGACTTTGGGTCAATAACCAAGATTATAAACCTTACTCGGATGCCACCCTCAGCCTAATGAAACAAAAGTTGCGATTGCTATGCTTATTTTTTCTTCAAGAAATTACGTCAGTAAATAATTTTTAAAATGTATTTTGCTTAAGTGCAATCAATTGTTTAATACAGTATAATTTATTGTTGTGGTTACTACTTAAGTAAAATTTGACCATTTATACTCAAATCAATTTGCTTTGAATGTTGTGAACTTTCCTCGATTACAAAACTTAGTTAACTCAATTTTAGCTACACGAAAACGATACATATATTATATCTTAATTTATCTAACCACAGAACAGTTTTTAAAGACCCAATAAATTACTTTTTTTAGAAATCTCCCTATTTACAGCATAACAAAAATACAAAGAAATATATCACAAATGATTTATATATTTAGCTCCCAAATTTTTAAATTTCTTACATGAACATATAATAACAATATGAAACCAAAATACATTTAAAAGAAAGATTAAGAAAAATATTTTAAATATTGATGAAGAAGATTCTAAAAACTGTGATTTAATTTAAACTAATAATTTAAAAAAATAACACCTTTCCTATTTACTGAATTTTATTTATATAATATATTTCTTTTTAATCTGAATTAACTGTGAACTTTTTTGATATAATTAAATAAATTTTACCTCGCCTTGTGTATTTAACTTCTTTGCTAGATTTTGGATGTTTTTCGTATATTTCTACTCTATGTTATGTTGTCAATAAGTTTGTTTAAATTTATTTCTTCTGTTGTAATTGGGGCCATTTGATGACCAATAAGTTTGTTTTAGACTTGTATTAAATTTTGACGAAAGTAAAACAAAATAACTAAGATAAATTCCTTGTAGCTTATGAAATGGTTCCTTAAATGGAAACTAAGAAAGGTATACGAATGTTGGATTTTTTTTTAGCTTTGTACGTATAAAATATTACTAGGTAATAATGGTTAATATGTTTTGTTTAATAGTTAATGGTTTAATAATATGTTTAATGGTTCAATAATGGTTAACGTTTTTTTTTTTTTTTCAGAATAATATACATATAGTTACTGAATGGATTACAAATGAAATTAGTTCAACTAGTATTAGGTAAACCTGTTTCAGTCATTGTTTTCTATGTTTTTTTAATAAAAATATAATTACCTATTTTAAAATATGTTTAAATGCTATTGTGTTAAAATTTGCTTATTTATCAAGTAAATTAAAATATTGCTGATTAAAAATACTTAGAAAGTTTATTATTAAAAAAGAAAAAAATAATAAAATGTTTTGCAAGAGGTGTGTAAACTGAAAACATTTATCTGATATTTTATTGTTTTATTACTATACATAATATAACTTTTTGTACTTTTATAAACTTAATTATGTCATCATCATCCTTTTTTAATCCAGAATTTCTATAAAATTAAGTTGAAAGTATCAGTTTTTATTCTAAATATATAGCATATTTTTCAAAACTAATTAATTTTTTGAAATTTCTTTTCAAACTGCTTTTAATGATGTTTTAAAGCTAATTCATCTTTAAGCTGATAATAATTCTTCAATGCTCATTGTTTACACATTAGACCTTCAGTATAATGACCCCCTCATATGACTAATTTGAGTAGTTGTTATCACAGAAGGTCGTTGTAATGAGTAAATTAAATAATAAAGAAAACTAATCTACTCATTGGGAATTAAAATGATGATCATTATAAGGAAACCTTCACTATATCACTGGATCATTGTAAGAAGGGTCTGCTGTATGCCTTGATTCAACAGTATCAGGAAATGTCTATAT
This sequence comes from Troglohyphantes excavatus, assembly GCA_963932185.1. Taxonomy (NCBI): domain Eukaryota; kingdom Metazoa; phylum Arthropoda; class Arachnida; order Araneae; family Linyphiidae; genus Troglohyphantes; species Troglohyphantes excavatus. The sequence goes on along the minus strand of OZ010677.1, from coordinate 67,365,486 downwards.
ACAGTCAATTTTAATCAAATAACATCACAACAGAGCACTTTTCTTGTCTCAACTAATGCTGGAATAACTCTTGTATCAAAGTCTATCCTCCTTATCATATCACCCACCTTATTTCCTCTGCATTGATTATCATCTAAATTTTTGTACACCCCATGTCATGTTACAATAAAAAAATTTAATTAAGAAACAGCCAAGCTTTTGTTTTGTGTATTTTACTAAATGTTCCATTTTAGAAAAATAGTGATTTACCGAAAAAGTGACTAATAGCAAAATATATAAAATACCTGTTGGCATTTTTCTACAAAGTTTGCTATGGGAGGAGCATGTATACAAAACCAAATATATAAAAAATGAGATAAGCATTTTATTTTATTAAAAAAAAAAGAATGAACTCTATCCATTTTTCCAAAAGAAATCAATATTTTCCAAAATATCCCTTTTATTGTAAAGCTCCATAAAAATGCATGCATCTGCCAAACGTTTTTGCAGTTTTCTGAAATTTATTTGTGATTGGACTGACATGTTTGTTTTTGCTTAGAAGCACCTCATGTCACGCAGTTACTGAGCCCCCCCCCCCCCCCCCCCGAAAAAAAAGGCAGTAATGTAATATATGACCAGCTCCCTTATCCTCATTGTCCACATTTATAAAAAATCTCAATAGTACTTGTTAGTTAATTCAGTCATACCTTTTTTTTTCTTTAGACGGGCACTCAGAAGAGGCAATAGCGTTAAATATCTTCTTCCAGATCCAGTGTTGCTATATATTAAAGATCAAAACCTTTATTCACCCAATAAGTAAGTTCCCATTTGTTTCTTAATTTATTTATAAAATTTATTATTGTAGGAAAACGTAGTAGGAATGTAATAATCTTTTCCTGTAAACTTTTCCTACTAATTCATTTACAAATCCATTTTATAATGTAAATTCTGATAAATCTAATTTCACTTGTAAAAATAAAAGGTTTTAATACTAGTGAAGGTATTGTTTTATTTTATACAAATTTCCAGAAAAGAATAAATGTTACATATATATATGAAAATTGTTATATATTGAAATATTTTGTTAATTATTTATACAATAACCATTTTTTACACTTGATGTTCATTCAAATTCGATAAACATGTTTAAAAATACTTTCAATAATTAAATTTAATTTTGAAAAATTCTTTTTTTAATCATATTAAAATATTTTTTAAATCTATATAACTAAGTGCTCACCAAACATTTGCATTTAGCATAAATGTATACCTCAAATCTGCAATATTATAGACATTACAGATTTGAAACTAATTTAAATCATCAATATCATAATACTTGGATCAGATGATTACGCGTTCAATCCATGCCGTCTACTAAATACCCATGTAGAGTAGGCTGGTGCATATAAAATCTATCATGGTTCAAATATCTGTTTCATCATGTTGTTAGTAGTGTGGAAGTTTGGACAGTAGTATGCCATTTCATGTGTTGTCCCCATCATCTGACCATGATTCAAAATTATGAGGCAATGTTTTTGCTTCAGGATAGATCCCAAACCATCGCCAATAACCCATTGTGTATCTTTAGTGTCACATTATTTGTTCAACCAACAAAAACCTATATATATATATAATGTTTTTATTAAAAGTGTAACAATTATCCTTCCACTTCATTTAACTGTCATTTTATTTTCGCAAAATAACTAACATTCTGTTTTCCTCTTGCTAACTGCTTACTAAAATGGAAATTTTAGTAAGTATCATGTTACTTTTTCTGAGCTGGCTGATTCCAATTATGCTTACCTGAAAAATATTTGTGAAGACATGTATCTAGAGTCAGAGCAGGAGACTGCGGTGTGACATGTGTGGTGTATGTGTTAATTCATACATATGTCTGCATGAGATTTTATTTTATTTTCAACTTTAATATTTAAATTGTTCGCAATAAATAAAATGTTTGTGTTTTATCAATTTAGTGTTCAATGTGCCATATTAAAGTCACACAATAAATCATTATATATTTTTTTACATACTTAATTTGCATGCTGGGAACTGGTTTTTTATTGTAATATTGTCAAATGCCCAGGATACATAAATAACTTGAAAAATTTGAATTTTTTAAACTTGTGCTATTGAAAATTTAATTTCATTATTTTATTTTTTAGTTTGTTTCATGGTATATATATAATGTCTGGCTATTTTTCATTAAAAAGGCTTGTTCTTTTAGTCTGCTTGGGTATAACCATGAGTACAGCTAGTATAAATAATAATTTGTCTACACTTAAGATCTAGAGTAGATTTTATATTTATTTTTGTAGATTCTACAATATTGTAATTTTTGTGTTGCTATATATACATATAATAATACATTATGCATAATTATAATTTTCTTTATCTAAATACTTTTTGATGATGTGTTATATAAATTGTGTTTTATAGAGTAGAGTTTTTTTTTTTTTTTTTTTTTTTTTTTTTTTAAATACCTAAAAACTTAGTTTACATTAAAAAAATCTTTTAAAAGAAGTACCAAAATCTACAAAATAATTTTTTTAATTGTTCTAAATTTTATATCTTTAAAAAAGAAAATATTAATGCTTTGTGTAATGCTTTATTTTATTATTCTATTAGATCTCTCTGGCTTAAATTTAGTTTAGTTTCTGTTCCAAAATGAGTTGTTTATTATTAAAGAAAATTACTATTGAGAATTTTAAGTATTTTACAAAGAAGTATTTTTTATCTCAGAAGAGAAAAACTTAGCTTTAAATATTACTTCCAATTTTACATTACTAAAACCTTACCTTAAAATTATACTTCCATGTTTTTTACAAAATTATTTCCGAAATAATTGAATTAAAGTGGTAATTGATTTGCAGTTCAGTACTACATAGCTTAATTTTTGATACATTGTTTTAAACTGGATTTTTTTTTTTTACCCGAAATGGCCAAAAGGTTCTTACTAATTCTAGAATTGTAATATATTTTTGAAAGGCAAATATACACAAAAAAAAACCACATATTTAAGTTTAAAAAAAATCTTTGATATCTCGTCTACTGCCTGTGCATCTCCTTCTACTACACACATTTAAATGGTCCATGCAGATACAGATAAATATATACAATGAAGAGAAATTATCAGCAATTGTTTCACACTTCTATAGTCAGCAAATTGAATTCTGGAGAAATTATTATTTTACCAATAATATTTTTATTTCCAAACGATACTTAAAGTGTGATTAGGGACATAAAAAGAATGTAAGGTATTTGTTTATCATTTGATGGGTACAAGAGATAGAGGCACATTGTCAACTAAAATTATTCTTTCAGAAAGCAAGTTTTTATTGTTAACATTCGTCTTCTTCTACAGTATAGCAAGAATTTTCCCATAATTTACACTTCATAAAATGTCTTTGGTACTAAAATTAAACTATGGTTTAATAGTTCTCTTTGGATGCTACAAGATGGCATGATAATCTCATTTTTGGTAAAAGCTTGACATAGTGCCTTTATCCCTTGCCCCCCTTCCTTTATATTTAGTCCTATCGACATGTTCAGTTACAAAATATGCATGCATTTACTTATGCTACTTTTTTGTGAAGGGAACAATGATGTCCTTGAATTTTTTACTGAACATTTCAATTTAAACTTTATTTCCTTTTTTAATTAATCACTCCTTTTACTAATTTCTGCAAAATGCATTTCTGTAGAGAAATAATTTCAAATATATTAACTAAATACTAACTCGTAAAATGTTACGTGCTGAAATGGAGTTAGGGTCAATATAAATTTCACTATAACCCATCATTATATTTGCTTTAGGACTTTTTAATGTTACAAAAAGGTGTATTTTAAGGAAAAATCACAGAAGCTACAAAAATTAATTTAAATAATTGTAGTTAGGGCCTTTTAAATTATAAGAGCAGAATAGCTGTGTTATGTAATGTAAAAATGACCTCTAAACTATTATCCTTCAGGGACTGACATTTTTTGTGAGTGAGTGAAAAGTTACTGTTTGAAAAAGTTCCTACAACGGAAGAAGCAAATACCTTCAGTAGCTGCCCTGCTGCGGAACTAGTCATGTTGCTGCACTGTCTTCACAATCATTTGACATTTTATCTTGATTTACCGTGCCTTTACTTTTAGTGACTTAAAATTGGTGTTAATTTTTACAATTCATCTTTATTGTAAAATACAGTGAAACTCCAATTATCCGAACTTCTGTTATCAAGGTCGCTTTGAGTAAAAAAATAAATCAGCAAAATCCACATTTTAAAAGCTTCTTATTGGTGAATGATACAAATAAGTCGCTAGTGTAGCGTTAGTTGTGATATGTTCATGCAATGATACATTTTATAAAACCTTTTTCCCCCCTTGAATAACTTTTTTTTTGTGATTTATACGGATAATTAAAGTTCTACTGTATTCGATGCATACATGCCAACTTGAATGGATTATCCATACAACAGAAAACTGTGCAGTTTTCAAGAATTGTCTCTATTTCTTATAAAAAAAACATGCTAATTGACTTTTTGAAAATATTTTAGTTGTTGAATTACCTTATTTCATTCCATTTTGGTTGTTGTATTAAAGTTTTTTTTTCTTTGAGATGCCATGTATTAAAATAAAATGCATTCATTTGTATTTATGTATCAGGTAATTTGGTAGTAAATAAGAAACAAATTTCTTAATTAAACATTTAGTATACAATATTTTTAAAGTTAATATTCTTCCCATATTTTCCAAAAATTGAAGTGCAAAATTTCGTAATGTTGTACTGAACATTTTATGCAAATTTGTGGTAAAAAAAAAGTTATACAGATTTTATTTTTGAAATATTAGCATGTATGTCGATGATATTTGTACAGGTAATGATAACTATTGCTCATGGGCTAAAATTTTAAAAGGAGGTCCTACTCATTATTAATAAGTTAAAATAAGAAAACTTTTAAGAATCTGAAAAGAAGCTCTAAGCAGGGTTCCCACATTCCTTGAAAAGTACTGGAACTTAATTTTTCAAACCCAGGGACCCAGAAAAGTACTTGAACTTATTAAACATCTATTAAGGGCTAAGTTAGAGGTGGATGGTAGAATTCTTTTGACACTTCGACTTGGTCTAAATTTTAAAAAAGTTAAACTAAGATCACAAAATTCCTATCAAATGTTTTACGGGCCGATTTAACAGATTTTGTAATGTATGTGCATGTAAGGATACATTTTTTTTTAAACTTAATATTTCATAAATTTTTAAGAAACTTTTGTCCAGCACTTCTAGTAGTGCAATATTAGGTCCTTGAAAAAAATGTATGGGTCCTTGAAAAGTACTTGGAATTTTTTTAAGTAAAAGAGTGGGAACTATGCTAAGAAATAAAATAAAGATGTAAATACATTGTTTTCAAAGTACCTTAACATGCCTTAGTAGTTTCTTACACAAGAAGAATTAAATAATGCTCATAACTTTCTTCAAAATAACAAACTGTACTAATTAAAAAAACAATTTTCAGATATCCTTTTTAGACAGTATTAACCCAGGTGCACTCGCGGTACTCAGCCCAAACATGGGAGCTCGCAACGGAGTCTTCCGTACCCCAGTATTTAATCTGTTTCTTGAGAATAACAAATAAAATGTGCATATTTCTTCCGATAAACGTACTATTTAGCTAAAATTAAAGTTATTTACAAACAAATTAAAAATAATTTTATTCCTGGGAGCATACGCGCTGCTGAGAGGAACACCGGAGCTTGCAGGGGTGTGTTGCACACCCCAGTACCCGAATTATATTCATTGTTATATAAAACTCCACCAGAGTTCTCGTATTCATTTACGGTTTCTTCATATCTGTAGAAACTTCTTTCAGCAATGCTTCTAATCGTTTCATCTCCTCTTTGTAGATCAAGTAACACGTGTAGGAAAATAACATTCTTGTGTGGAAAAAACTCATGAGGACAAACAAGGTCACACCCAACTCACATCAACAACTCCCACCCCAGGACTTACATTCTAGTGAATTTCGAAAGGAAATTGGAAGTTTCCCCCATGAGAAGGTGATCTTAAAAGGAGCTACGCTGGGTTTGACCCATTTTAAAATAAGGGTAGTTAAGAAAATTGTGCAATCATACCCCCTCACAAGTGCTCCTGGATTAAGAATATTTTTTAGTTTATAGATATTTTTCTTGAAAAAAATTGTGAGCAAAGCTTTGGTCTGCAACTAACTTGAAAATCGGCTCATTTGCCAAAGGTCTGCATTTCATTAAGAATGGGTTTGAAAATTTACATGATAAGGACTCTGATTCCTTGAGTTTTGAAAGTTCATAAAGACCTTTAGAATAAAAATAGGAGTTTAATACTATGAAAATGAGTTAAGGGAGTAAGAAGCAATATGTATCCGATTTAATTACTAATAAGTGACACTGTAATATAATCTTGGTTTTTACTAGTCTATTTGATCTTGTGTATGGTTCATTAGAATTAATATAGAAAAAAAATGTCAATAAATTAACTTGCATTAGTGATAAGTGATATTATGTTTCTGAGGTATAATTATGTTGTTTGTAAATTGGTTAGCTTAATAGGTAATTTTAATTGGGATGGGAGAAAGCACTATTTTTATAATAGGGTTATCCACAAATAGAAAAACTTGAAAGTGAGAATTGTTAATTCTAGAGGAGTAATTCATTTAAGAAGAAATTGGTTTTTCTTTGGGCAATATTTGGGAAATACTAGACTGGCTCAACCTTTGTGGGCCGTTGGTCGTCAATATTTGTAATGTTTTGAATGGGGCTGATACTTTTTTGGTTTTTCATAACAACAACTTGGCACTAAGTTGTCTGAAACCTTGAAGTGTTTTAATTGTTCCTATTTTGAGCATATGTGTTTATGTTATATTTTGGGTTACCAACAAAACTCTATATAGTACTTTTATTGTAATTCCATTTTAGAAATTTCCCATAAACTTTTTATAAATACTAACTAGATGTAGTAACTTAAGATATCTTCCTTTTAATGAAGTTTTTATTAACAGTTGGAGTACATTGTGTATAAATGTATATTTATTACTATATATCATATTTATTAAAGTTATTTTAAGAACTTATTAAAACATTTTAGCATAATATAAAAAAAATTCTAGATTAGTCCCTAAAATGAAATTTAATCACAATGTTTGTGTCTAGTATTTAGTGTAGTGCTATTAATGTGTGTTGATTTGTTTTTATTGAATGCTATGTCCTAATTAGTTGTTTAGTTTGCAAATATTTGAACATATACCCTTTGCAACAAGAATAAAACATGAATCAAAGTTGAAATAAAAATATTTTTATATATCTTATGAAAATTGACTGAACTACATTTTTGTCAGATCATATGTAAGTAGTAGGTATTTGTGGAGTAATCTATTTATTATATTGCTATTCGTACATTGTTTCTTTTTAAACATATATTTTCAACAGAATGGCAACATAACCTGGGAAATCAGGCAATCCTAAGAATTTTTTAATTCAGGAAATGTCAGGGAATATTTAAAAATATCCCAAAAAATCAAGGAAATTTTCAAATTTGGATAATTAAAATGGCAATTATCATATATTCTGCTTATGTTAGTTGTAGGAATTTCCTTTAAGTTCGGAAAAAGAATTTAAAAAAAAAAAGGCATGAGTAGTTTTGTTGTTTTTAGAAACATGAACCACTTCTGGTGAGAGAAACCAAAGCATTTGGACTTTGGATAGTAAACAGCATGTGAGAGGATAATGAATATGCGATTTATTGAAGATTGGAATAATAGGAAACATTAAAAAAGAAATAATTTGATAAAATGTGCTTTTTTTTTGCATTTTTGGCTTTCAGATAACATGTTTAATTACATGCCTGTCACGCTTGAATAATTTTATGTTGTTCCTATAAATTATTATTTTAACTGTATATAACTATTGCTCATAATTTTTCATTTAAAATGTAATATATTTATTGTATTATTATAGTGTGGATACTTTGTTTCTATATAAAACATGTATTGCAACATTTCTTAATGTAATTGTAAAACCAGGAAAAAAAAATTTTACATCGTCAGGGAACTTTTTTTCTAAGAATTTGTTGTCACCCTGTTTAAGAATTTAAACAAGTTTTGTTAAATTTGATTAACATCAACAAAAATTACTCGGTTTCATTTGAGGAAGGAAAAGCAATGAAATTTGTAGGACAAAACAAATATGCATTTTGTCTGATTTTCCTGCATTCTAAAAGCTATAAATTAAAAGGTAGCTCTACAAACCACTTTTAAGTTTCTTTTGTGGGCTGCCACTTGCACGTCTACAAACCAAAGGATAGAAACCAACCACCATGTGAAAAAACATCTATAAACCCACTAACTCTTTCAGCCCCAACTTTTATGTCGAAGTAAAAAAAAATATTTTTAATTTTGTTTTCTAGTCAACTAAATATGACATGTAATTAAATTTTTTGGAAAAGCATCAATGAAGCAATCCTAGGTTAGATTAGATGAGAGCAGGAGATAGGCGTTGCACTTGGGTCAAAACGTCCCATTGTGCCTCTCCTTAAAAGAAAGGACGTCTTGTATGGATGAATCTTTAAAGCATCTAATTTCCATTTTAAACCACACTTAATGAAGTAATAATAAACGCTTAATGAAGGCTAAAAATATGTAATTGTTTTTGCAAAAAAATAGTCCAATATTAACAGAATTTAACAAAGAGCACAATAGTTTAAAAAACTTTTTTTTTGCACAATTCTCTACGAGAAAATGCTACTAAACAACAAATCAAAATTTGGCAGTGGTTTTAATGCAGTTGAGGAATATTTATGTTTACTTACTTTTTATGGAGCATCTCGTTCGTGTCCTTTTCAATGAGGTATTCGTTAGCATATTCTTTTCCCCTATATGGTAGATAATAGTAAAAATAAAAAGTTATGTGTGAAGTTGAATCTCAGTATACCAAACATATATTTAATGGTTTATGACTCGTTTAATTTAAAGAACAGGAAACAAAAGAACAGATCATTATTTTGCTAACAGGAAAAAAAAGTTAACGGTTAAGAATATAATTTTTTTCAGGTTTTGCACCGCTAAATAAATTGTTTTCTGTCTCCTACACTGTCAGTCGCTTTTGTATCACAATGGTTAAGAAAAGATTATTACTAATTTTGTTCCTAAGACAAGCGTGCAAGTACTAAATTAAATTTTTAATTATTTTCTTTTAATATTTGTTTTACATGATCATTCTGTGTTGCTTTCTTCAAATGTTTGTTCTCTCAATATAACTTTTTTATGACATTTAGTGAGAATTTTATATTTGTATAACAAACAAATATTTTAATTTGCAATCAACTGATAAAAAGTTCAAATGTTTTAAGCAAATTTTATTTATTAAACATTTTGTTGTATGAATTTTTAAGTCACACCTATATATGTTTTTTTTAACTGGATTATTTGATAAATTATGTACTAGTATTTGTGTACTTTATGTACTTGCATTGTAAGTTTCACTATGCAATAATTAGAGAACTAAAAACTGTGTGCCTCACCCTCATAAGATCACGGTTGAAGTGAACTACCTCAATACGCGTCGGGACAATTCAAATATTAAATGCACTCGATGTTTCAGAAACATTATTCTACTTCAGTCTCAGCTCGATGCCAGTTCGATAACAGCTTTGTTTCAATCGAGGAAGAAATAAACTGAGTCCGCTTCATATGGATCTGTGCTATCCAATCAAAGGCTTTCTCTGCTGCTTGTTCTTTTTCTTTTCCCGAATAGCACAGGCAGAATGTTAAATACTTTTCAGGTCAATAATTCATTAAGTAATTGTTGAAATGAAATAAAACTTCCATGAGTTTAAAGCTATCGTCGTGGTCTTTAGGATGGTACAGGTTTTATTGCGTATTGATTAACCGTACTAACGTTTCATGTTTGATTTCCGTGTCTCCGTTCACTAGCCTCGCTAAAGAACAGTATGTTTACCGTGTAATTTGTAGCCTTATACAAGTTGCTCCATGTAAGTTGGAAAATATGCAAATCTGTTGCCTGTACATATTTCTTTTATCAACGCCTTTCTCCTCACGAAAATCCCTTTTCAATAGAAAACCCCCAATGTGATCTAATTCTATTGCTGTGATAAATGTATTGGAGATTCCCTTCTCTCTATTTAATGTATTATGACCACAATCTCTCTATTTCATGTGTTATGATTTAATGTATTATGACCACAGAGTTCTTAATGTATTCACTTTATCTTTTTGTGACAGCCTACTGCGATTTAACAATAGGGAGTGAAACAAGCAAGATCTATCTTGGCTTTTATCAGTTTCAGACTTACATTTTCCAAAAAAATTGCCTATTTTAATGGATTTTTTTAAAGACAATTAATTGGAGACATGATATATATTTCACAAAATTATAATAAATATATTTGCATTTTTTACAAAATAAAGATTTTTTAATAATTAGCTCTTTAAACTGAAATTATCAATTTTGAAATTGTGACTTGTTGCCTACAGTTCTATAGCTCATCACCACATAATGATGAAAATTATTACCAGTTGGTGCGATACGTTTAAAAACTATTATTGAGGTCATTTCTATAAATATAATATGAAGATAAATTCTATACAAACTGCTACTGTGAAATAGAAATGTCTACTTTAAGAACTCTGTTTTTGTTCTACACGTTTAACCCTCAAGTGAAGATGTTCTAGCCAGGGCTCGATAAAGACATTGAAACAAGGGAAGTCCGCCTTTAAATGGGGGCCCCATTGCTCTCAAATGGATTCTAGAACGTCAAATTGAACAGTTATATGCACTAGAATTCTTGCCCCTGAATGACATTAAATCGAAACATTATAATATAACAAAATATATTAATAAGTAATGATTATTCTGTATGTTTTTTTCTTCCAATATTCGAACACATTTAACGCATGTGGTATTTTTTTACTAAAGTTTGTAATGCAAGTTTTTAAGGTAAATTTAGTGGTAAACTATGTTAGGGGTGTTAAATATTTATATAAAATGTGTGATTTGGGGGCCCCTCAAAAATGTAACGTGTAAGCCTGGGCTTCATGTGCCTATTCGGTAATCAATCCCTGGTTCTAGCAGTCTCTAAGATCTCGCATGTCTCCACTTAAGGGTTAAGAACAGAAGCTAAAACTTGTATGTGAAAACTTGTGATTTGATTTATGAAAAAATGAAGGTTTCTCTGTTGTGTAACTTACACCCACTGTGGGTCTGAAATGACAGTTATTTTATTAATGAGAAGTGTGTTCTTTCCTCCGATTAAATTTTGTAGGTTTAACACTGTTGCTTTTTATGTGTATTACTGAATGTTCGCGTGTCGATGTGAATAAAAGAAGCTTATGATGACATGATTTCTTTGAATGTTTTCTTTTTTGTGACTTTTTTTGTTTGAATGTTTTCTTTTTTGTGATCAGAGATTAAAATGAAATGCAATACTTTAAAGTTATAAATAGTTTAAATTTTTACACCTTAATTTAACAAAATATTTCGTCTTGGATACAGAGTGCATGAGAACAACAGTACGTGAGCTCAATTACTATTAATTTGAGGGTTGAAATATTATTTCAGTTATTTTATGCTTATTTCTTTTTTTTACGCAACAGGAGAAGGTAGTGAATTACACGCGTAATAAAATATTACTATAAAATTATTCGGAGATTTAAACACTTGGATATTCATTGAAGAATGGTTAGGAAAGTAGACCAACCTTGATATGCTATCCCTATCAGTGTGCAGTTATTCTTCCTAGTTTGTATTTTCTAATAAAATCCGAAGTGAAATGATTCTATATGGTTTGAAATGCAATAAAGCACTAATCTAAAATACTGTTATCTCCTGTATAATTTTCGGATTGGGCTGAAGCCCGGTGGCCCTCCCCCTTGGTTATGCACTGGAGCAAATAACCACGACTGTTCAAAAATATTTTTTTTAAATACGCATATATTTTGTATTCTTTAAACTAGCGGACTGAAATTATATATATTACACCAGCTAAATTACCTGAATACTAAATTTGAAAACTTGTCTAATGTCAAAATTCTCATTAAGTATAAATAACATGTAATAAATGAACAAATAAGAACTTTATATAGTATATTCTTTATGATTTTTAAAAATAATTAAATAAATAACTTCAGAGAGCACTAATCCATCCTGCAGCACTAATAAGTTTCTTTAGCAATCTACGCAGTTGACCTTTTGTACTCTTTTAGTCCAGTTCCCAAGCAACCGCTTGTGTAGCTTGGGCCTTTAATTGCGTCTGTATATAACTCTTCGTGGGTCAGCGTTCAAATCCTGTGCAATATCCATTGTTAGATGCAAAACTAAAAAGCTATGAGTCCCCCCCCCCCCTCCCTAGTTTCATAATTCAATCAAGACTTGTATCGGAAGCAGTTAGAGTAACGGACTTATAACCGGAGGATTGTGGTTCAAATATCGACTTGGAGAGTGCAGCGAGCTCTTAATCGAAGGATTGACAGCCGTTTCTAGTTTCCCAAAACATACGGCAGGTTAGGGGGCTGGTGCACGTTAAATCTATCGTGGTCTAAACGCACTCACGTCTACGTAGGGTGCCAACTCAGGTGTTGTCCACGTCCTCTGACCAGTTCAAAATGACGAGACAAGTGTTTCCTGGTTGAATGAATATCAAACAACTTTTCTGGATATTTTCTAAAATCTTAATTTATATACTTCGTACATAAAATTTAGATACAGATATCAAAAGGTGCCTCAAATTTATTAAAATGTAGATATTCAATATAAATTGAATGCATATAGCGAATTTTACATAAAAAATAATAAATACTAAAACTCTAGTATAAAAAAAACTGGTGTGGCTGTCTGTATTGGTGAGTAGATCATGGGAAACGTTATTTCATCAGACTACAAAAAGAGAATTGGTCGCTAACAAAAGAATACGCAAGCTTTTCCGTTTGACTGCAGTCTTCATTTCCCCGTGTATGCTTTGCATATTCAAGCCGCTTTCAACACTTACTTTATGACCTATTATTGAAATTAAAGGATAAATAATAAATTTTGAATTGATTAGAAAAACACATGGTTCACAAATTACTATACGATATTTTTTATACACGAAACACTGATCTCTAAATGAAAGTTAGCTCGATGATACGAAGCAATGCAGAACTGAAAACACGAGCTTTTATTTATCCCTCTAGAGACGTCACATACATAGAGTCCATATAGTGTTCAGCACCTAGATACGCGTACCCAATGCGCACTCTAAAGATTAACCCTTCTAAAGATTAACTCTCTAATTACCCCTTCTAAAGATTAATCCACTGAGCTCAAACAACGTGTCGGGGGATCTTTCGCCGCGGGCGGAGGATTTTCAAGTTTGGCCTTGACTTAAATAACGCGAGCGCTTTACACCACGGAGTGAAAAGCTTTACACCCTTTTGAGCGATTAAGGCAAAATTTTGAGTCGGTAAGACAAAAAATAGTAATTTCGCATAGCATCACCTGCCATTCTAAATAATAACTGGAGATTAGACTAAAGCTTGCGACCACGTGACGGTACTGGAACTATATTCCTCCGCGTGCCACGTTAAAGTACATTTCCCCTCAAAATACGAGTCGAGGGGTCCGTAGCTCCGTCGCGTCGTCGGCTAGCAATCAGAAGGTTGCGAGTTTGACAGTGGCGGCTCGTCCACTACAGCATGTACAGCCGGGCTGCACCTAAATTCATTAGTGTATTTTAAAACTAAAATCAGATATTTTATAATTTTCCTAAATGAAGATTAGAATTGAAAATGAAATTTCTACGGTAGTAAACAAAATCTCCGATAAAAGCAAGCCTGTTACCGTAATGCACAATTCAGGAGGGGGAAAAACTTCATTCAATGAAAACTGCAGCCAAAAAGTGAAATTCGAATTAGGCTGCATCGTTACCATGGCAACCTCTACGTAGTATGGAGATTCCCCCATGCTAATGCAGGTACACCCGAAATGAATTTTCTTGTTTTAGCTGCACTTGAGATTAGATATGCTGATTGGCTCGTGCGTGAAACGCGGGGATGGGTGAGTGAAACGAGAACTTACGAGAATCCAAACGGAAATAGTTTTCATGATAAATTTACTGTGTGCTGTTGTTTCAGGACATGGTCCTGCTGTTGTTTCGTTATTTAAGTTAATATTAAAATGGACCGATTCGCATGTTTAAAAGAAAGGAAGATTGTTTTAATTTTCAAAAAATAAGTAAGCGTTTCAATTTTTTTCGCATGTTATTATTTCGTAAAAATTGAAAGGAAACTTTGATTTGAGTAGTAAATAATAAAGAATTTCCGTTCATGCATGCACGTAGGTAAGGGAGGGGTTTAGGGGGTTCAAACCCCTCCCATTGTAAGTCAAATAAAAAAAATTAAAAACCGAATTACTGTAAAAATCATAAAAATAGAGATTTTTTTTGGGGGGGAGAAGGGTTAAGGATTCCCCCTCTAAGAGGGACCCCCCCACCAAAAAAAGGATTTCTTTAGGTACCTTATCCCCCCCCCCCCCTCGGGAAGGGGGAGAAGATAAGTAAAGAAATCCGTTGCTCAGTCACTGAACCCCCCACCATGAAAAATCTATACCTACGTGCCTGCGTTCATGTATGGTTTGTGGTAATAATACATAATAATACATCGAAGTAATTGTTAAGTGTTGTGAGGACTATGCTATCTACAATGCCCTTGTGACTATTTGTGTATAGTTTTGAATGAGTGAGTGGCAACAGTGGAATAAAAAAGAATTGTTAAGAATTAAGTTTGACAAAAGTTGTAAGAGAGATTCTGAGGATGAATAAATTGTTTTTTCTGGTTTTTTCATAAATACTGGTCTAATTTCTGTTTATAATCTTTTCACTATGAACAATACTAGTCTGATAAAGTGCTGGTAGCACATTTTCGTTTCAAGACCCAACATTTTATGGTACCCTCGGCGGGACAGACAGTATTAGGGTTAAGAATAGTGGTAAAGATTCTTTGATAACAAGAAGACTCCAGATTTCAAAGATGTTTAAAGAAGTAAAAGGTTTTAAGAAGGAAGACTTAAAGTGTGTGGCGGAAGAAATTGGAGAGAATGTGCCAACTGATGCCAAGGTAACTGATTTAAAAGATATCATTCTAAAGAGTGACGAATATAATAAAGATCCTGAATTTGTTAAAGTTCTTCTTCACAATGTCATTTCCGAAAGGAAAGAAAAAGAGGAAAAAAGAATAGAAAAGGAAGAACAAAGAATACAAGAAGAGAAAGAAGAAAAAAGAATAGAAAAGGAAGAACAAAGAATCCAAGAAGAAAAAGAAGCAGAACGATATGAGCAAGAACAAGAAAGAAAATACAAATTTGAATTAGCCAAAATGGAAAATGAATTGGCGTTGGCGAGAATTCGTGTTCAAGAACAAAGTCAGTTGGATTCTCATCTTGTTCCTGATAATATAGAAGCAAGAAGAAAATTTACTTTGCCAAAATTAGAATTAAGAAAATTCAATGGTGATATTAAAGAGTGGCTACCTTTTTGGAGCCAATTTGAAAAAATAGACAAGGATACCACGATTGACGATTCTGATAAATTTCAGTATTTGCTGCAAGCAACCGTTGAAGGCTCGCGAGCAAGAGAAGCCATTGAAAGTTTTCCGCCAACTTCCGAAAATTATCCCAAGGCAATAGATTGCTTACAAGCCCGTTTTGGCAGGAAAGATTTGCTCATCGAAGTCTACGTTCGTGAACTTTTGAAACTAGTGTTGAAGAATGCTACTCAAACTGCGCCAACTAATTTGAGTGTGCTTTACGATAACTTAGAGACTCAAATCCGTGCCCTCGAAACACTTGGAGTTACAAAAGATAAAAGTGCGGCTTTACTTCATCCGTTGGTTGAGTCATGTATGCCGGAAGATTTTTTGAGAGCTTGGCAGAGAAGTCCCAATGTCGACCATGGCGGAGATCCAAAAGATAGACTGGAGAGCTTATTGAAATTCCTCAAAAACGAAGTTGAGTCTGAAGAAAGGATCGTTTTGGCGATGACTGGATTTGGATTAAGAGAGGACGCTTTCTCAAGGAAAAGAGCGCCAAATAATGGTCAATACAGACCATCGTCTGCGGCTAGCTTAGTGAGTACAAGTAGGCCAGAAGAAAAATTATGCATTTTTTGCAACAAAAATCATGACAGTTTCAATTGCTTCAAGGCACAAAAAATGTCAGTTTCTGATAAGCGAAACATATTGAAAGAGAAGGGTCGTTGCTTCAAATGCTTTAAAGCCAATCACCGAGCTGACAAATGCAAATGTTTTATAAAATGTCCCGTTTGTTCCAAAGCTCACAGCGTAATAATGTGTCCAGAAATAGATCAAAATAAAGCAAGGGAAGAAAGAACTGTGGACAGAGCTGCTCCGATTACCGTAGAAAAGAAAGATAACGGAGATCAGAATTCGATCAATTTGGCGAGTTTTAGTGAAAACCCAAAAGTTCTGTTACAAACTTTGAAAGTCAAGGTAATTGGGAAAACCTCTTCTATGTATGTTAGAGCATTGTTCGATTCAGGATCCCAAAAGTCATACGTAAAAAAGGAAATAGCTAAGGAACTAGGTATTTTACCCGTACGACAACAAAGAGTTTCACATTCAGTTTTCGGAGGAACGAAACTTGGCGAGAAAGTGCACAATATTTATAAAATTCAACTCGGATCTTTGGACGGTAAGTTTCTTTGCAATTTTGACGTCTTAGATCAAGAAAATATCTGTGATGAAGTGCCTTCAGTGACAAAGGGTCCTTGGACAAAAGAATTAAAAACTATGAATATTTTCCTCAATGATTGTGCAGAAAAGAATAGCCCCATTGATATTTTGATTGGCGCCGATGTTTCAGGTAGACTTTTTACGGGAAATAGGAAAGTTTTAAGTGGAGGCCTGGTCGCTACTGAAACATATTTAGGATGGACACTAATGGGAAAAACAGCATTGCCTGCTGAAAAAGAAGATACTGCGATGACAGTTATTTCGATGTTTGTAAAGGAGGCAAAGATATCGGATTTGTTTAGCTTGGATGTCCTTGGTATTACTGATCCCACTGAGACAAAATCACGAAAGGAGAGGGATTATCTGACACAGAAATACTTTAAAGATACGGTCCAACTAAATGAAGAAGGACGTTATGAAATAGCTTTGCCGTGGAAAGAAGATCATTTACCTCTACCAAGCAACAAGGATCTTGCCCTGAAAAGACTGGATATTGCAACTAAAAAGTTACTAAATTCAGGGGACTTGTTTGAAAAATATGACCAGGTTTTCAAGGAATGGGAATCATTAGGAATTATCGAGGAAATCCCACAAGAAGTTTCTCATCATGAGCATTACTTGCCACATAGGCCTGTTGTGAAAGAACAAGGTACTACGAAGGTGCGGCCGGTGTTTGACGCTTCAGCTAAGAAAATTGGTTCGCCTTCCTTGAATCAGTGTTTGGAATCTGGCCCGAATTTACTGGAATTAATTCCTAGCCTTTTGTTGAGATTTAGGGAACGGAAATATGGAATTGTTTCCGATATAGAGAAAGCATTTCTTCAAATAAGTGTTAGACCTGAAGAACGAAATTTCCTTCTATTCCTTTGGTGGACTGGAGAGAAAAATGAAGAGTTGAAAATTATGCGCCACGCTAGAGTGGTCTTTGGAGTAAAAAGTAGTCCATTTCTGCTAGCAGCGGTGCTAGAACATCATTTGCAGAAATATATAAGAAGCTCCAAATTTGATGAGAGCATTGTGAGTAGGCTCCTTCAAAGCTTCTATGTGGACAATCTCGTGACCAGCCTGGATTTCAAATGTGAGATTTCACCATTCATTGAAGCAGCTCGTCATATTATGTCGGAAGGGAAGTTCAATTTAAGAGGATGGCAATTTTCAGGAGATGATGATCCGGAGAAGTTTACTTTAGTGTTAGGATTGAAGTGGAATCGTGAAGCTGATATGCTGAGTCTAAATTTAGATTGGCTGGAAAATTACAAAGTTGAAAACGTTTCCAAGAGACTTATCCTTTCTATCACACATAAAGTTTTTGATCCTGTCGGCGTCTTGTGTCCTGTGCTTTTAAGACCAAAATTGTTGCTCCAAAAAATGTGGAAAGATGGCACTTCATGGGACGGTGAAGTAAAGGCCGATATTAGAAAGGAGTTTTCGGATTGGTTTGGAGAACTTCACTTTTTACAACAAGTGGCTATCAAACGTTGGTTTGCTGAAGATACCAACTGTACTGATGGTATTAGTGTACACACATTTTGTGATGCCAGTGCTCTTGCTTATGCAGCGGCTGTGTTTGTTAGAGTTCAACACCAGGAAGGGGTCACAGTTCATTTGTTAGCTGCTAAGTCAAGAGTTGCACCTGTAAAACCCATTTCTATTCCACGATTGGAGTTACTTGCGGCAACGGTGGGAGCTAGGCTATGCACTTCAGTGCTAGAAGGTCTCCAATGGGAGAAGATTGAGACGCATTTCTGGACTGACTCAACTACAGTATTAACGTGGATACGGCAAAATGACTCTTGGAAAGTATTCGTAAATAACCGTGTTCAAGAAATTAAGAAGTTAACTGATCCAGCCACGTGGAAGCATGTTCCTGGAAGTCACAATCCAGCAGATTTACCTTCGAGAGGCTGCACTGCACGTCAGTTATTGAACAATAAATGGTGGGAGGGACCACAATGGCTCAAAGAAATAGAAGAAAACTGGCCAGCGACTGAGCAAGTCACTGATGACGTTGCTATCTCACAAGAGAGAAAGAAAATGGAGGTCGGACTTGCAACAAAAGCAGTTATTTGTGCCTTAAATCCATCAACTGATGCAACAACCAGCACAAAGAAAATTAGTGAATGTCGACACGTTGGATCCCAGTGGTATTACTATTTTTCGAATTACGATAAAATTGTGCGAATGGTAGCTTGGATACAGAGATTTATATATAACTGTCGACAAAAGGTATCTTTACGATTGACTGAAGAGTTATCATATCAAGAAGTAGAAGCAGCAGAAAAGCAGATAGTCAAACTTATTCAAGAGGAGTATTTTGTAGATGATAATAGGAACAAACTTAAGAATCTTTCTACATATACAGATGAAGATGGAATCCTTAGACTGAAAACTAAGTTAACCTATAGGAAAGATTCTGCTGATTTTCGTAGTCCTATGATTTTGCCTTCTGATCATCAAGTGACTAAAAGACTGATTATGACTGAGCACTTAAAAAATTCTCATGCGAAGTCACAGATGTTGACAAATATATTACGAGAACATTACTGGATATTAAATGCAAGAAAAACTGTCAGATCAGTAATATCGAAATGTATCGTTTGTTTAAGACATGCTAAACAAAACTTGACGGCGCCAATATCTCCTCTCCCTGAAAACAGAATAAAGGACGCAGCTATTTTCCAAATAATTGGTTTTGACATGGCTGGACCCCTCCATTTAAAAGATGGAACTAAAGCTTGGATTTGTATTTACACTTGCGCAGTTTACCGAGCAGTTCACTTGGAACTTGTTTCATCTCTAAGCACCGAAGCATTTCTGCAAAGTTTTCGTCGTTTCATTGCAAGAAGGGGACGACCTTCTATTGTCTATTGTGACAATGGAACCAACTTCGTTGGAGCTTCCAACCAATTGAAGCTTGTGGATTGGGATAAAATTGCTAAATACAGTACAACTAAGAAAATCCAATGGATATTTAACCCGCCAACAGCAGCGTGGTATGGAGGATTCTGGGAGAGATTGGTTGGCGTGATGAAACAAATTTTAAAGAGAGTTTTGGGAAACGCCTTTCTTTCATATGAAGAAATGACTACCGTCTTGTGCGATACCGAATTCTTAATTAATTCAAGACCCCTTACTAACGTCGCTGAAAGTGACTGTGAGCTCATTGCATTGTCGCCAAACTCCTTTTTACAAGATTTCAGGCAACCTGGTGTTCCAGATTTAGATCAGATTGATGAAAAGCATCTAAATAAAAGGTTGATATATCGGCAGA
This sequence comes from Troglohyphantes excavatus, assembly GCA_963932185.1. NCBI lineage: Eukaryota > Metazoa > Arthropoda > Arachnida > Araneae > Linyphiidae > Troglohyphantes > Troglohyphantes excavatus. The sequence continues at coordinate 67,345,485 of OZ010677.1, read as the reverse complement.
AACTAATAACAGATATCAGAAAGAGGTTCCGATCTGAGTATTTAGGACTTTTGATTCAAAGGACTGATAATAAGAAACATAGTAGAAAAATTCAACGAGGTGACATAGTGCTGATTGGAAGTGATAATGTTAAATGTAATGACTGGCCAATGGGACTTGTTACCGAGATTTTACCAGGGAAGGATGAAGTTACAAGAGTAGTACGTCTAAAAACGTCGGGTGGAGAGGTAGTCAGACCTATTCAGCGACTTTATCCATTGGAGGTTTCGTCAAAGTACCTTGACATTCCTGACAACTCACCGTCGGTGAACGCAATAATTTGAATATGAACTGTGTGTTAAGTTGTCGTCTGACAACTTAAGGTGGGAGTATGTTAAGTGTTGTGAGGACTATGCTATCTACAATGCCCTTGTGACTATTTGTGTATAGTTTTGAATGAGTGAGTGGCAACAGTGGAATAAAAAAGAATTGTTAAGAATTAAGTTTGACAAAAGTTGTAAGAGAGATTCTGAGGATGAATAAATTGTTTTTTCTGGTTTTTTCATAAATACTGGTCTAATTTCTGTTTATAATCTTTTCACTATGAACAATACTAGTCTGATAAAGTGCTGGTAGCACATTTTCGTTTCAAGACCCAACAGTAATAATACATCGTTCGAACTTACCTCCAATTTCACGTCACATATGATGATAGAAACTTACTAGTAGTTTCGATTTCTTCCCTACAGCAGACAACTTTGCTTTAGTTTGTTTAGTCTCTACGCTTGCAATTATGGTAAAATTTGTGTATAATATTGGTTTTTGCCAAATAAGTAATATTTTTATTCCATAAATGAATAAATTTAAATACAGAAATACGTATATTTTATCTCTATATAAGTTGTTTATAATTAGAATTACAACGAAATACGGAAAAATACTCTTATTTCAACACAAAAAAATGCTTCATAAACGATGAGTACACTCTATCTCAGCGTTTGAAGTAAATATTTCTATATTGAAATATTATTTAAAGACAAAAACTTAAAATTATAGTACAGGAGCTGAAATTCCATGCTAATCCTACGGAACTTCTTCGACGTCGCGGATTTTTCTCCATGTTTGGTTGCAACTGTGGTCTTTTTCTCGACGTGAAACTCCCCCATTGTGTGTATATGGGACTGGTGTCGTTCTTATCTGACCATTGTTCAAAAATATGAGGCATTGTTAGATAGTTTTCAATGTCTCGTCTTCTCGTCCATGATTTAAAAATAAGGAACATCGTTCCCGGGTCTTTCCTTTGATATAAGCACCGAAACTGTGCAGCTCTAGTACGATGTGTTTAACCAAACCAAATATAATAACTAGAGTTTTCATTCCAGGTATTATGTTTGAGCTCAGTATCTGAACAACAGCCAGCTAAAATGACCAATAACATTTCGTTTTTCAAATTGTGTAGAACTACGGTTTTCCGATTAGTGACAATCTTTAATTGGGTAGATCTGTGTTCCTTAAAGGAAATCTCTCTGCCTATTGAACAAAAAAAAGTTACGGATTTTGATTATGCCGTATTTTAAAAAAAATTTAGCCTTAGTCGTAAATAGTCTCGAGCGGACTATCTTATTGGTCACTAGAGTTGTTTTGTGTTTTTAATTTTCCTTTCTCTTCTCCATGCTTGTTGTTTGAGATTTGAGAACTAGGATTTTCTTCAAAAAAATTTTGATAGGTAAGTTTAAAATAATTGGTTATGTTAATAAGGAGAGTTTTTGATTCTTGAAAGTTTTTTTATTTGTGTTACCACTAATTCTTCTCCAACTTTTTATCTGATTCGGGGAATCGCTTTGTGTTAAACTCTCCTTTGTATCAATTAGTGTAAACTGTTGAAAGTGCATCAATGTATGTACTGTTCTCTCGAAAGTGCATCAATTTATGTACTGTTCTCTCGAAAGTGCATTGACTTATGTTCTATTCTGATTTAGGATACCGGAAACAGAATGAAAATTAAAATATTTAATTGCCAAATCACATTTCCATTGGCTCCCTAAATCCAAAGTAATTCTTATACCCCCCCATCCCATATATTTGTAACAATACTAAAGTAAAGGCACAATTTTGTAGGATTAAATTTCTTTCTTTTAACTAAGAAATTATATAGGGGCATTGCTATCTTTGTTGACAAATGGTGCGTGCGGGGAGGGGGGGATGGTTTTAATTTCAAACAACCTCTAATGTTAGAACTCTTTTCTAGTCTTAAATTAGCAGAAACTTTGAATAAATAGTTTGGCAGAAAGTTGATATACAAAAGTTTTATTGCTGCTCGTTGAAATGCTATATTGAGTTTTTCCTTTACAACATAAACTTTGCATTTAAAATGTATTGGTTGGTGATAATGCTGATTTATCCCCAAATATGATTACCCTTTTTGGCAACCCTGTTGAAGGGAATAGAAGAGTTCTTTGATTGGCAACAAAACCAGATTTTGTCGACAAATACAGGTTAGCATAGAGTGAAATCCGTCGGTAACGGAAGGCCAGTTTGTACGACAACTTATGGTTATAATTTAAAAAATATATATATTTTCAAATAACTGATAGGTAGACTTTTATACACTTTACTGCATTTTATTAAAAATGCAAAATCTAGAATTTTGCACTTAATAACTTTTTTTAAAATTTAAATTTTAGTAATAAATTTAAATTTAAGGACGTTTTTTGGAAGTGGTATACCACACTTGCACCTTTTTATTAAAAGTTCAGCTAAACCGTAAAAAAAAAAAAATCTAGAAAAATTAGAACACTTAAAGGAGAGTTCAATTATTATAAATTGCAGTGCAGTTTTTAGAAATTATTATATTATGCCCAAAAATATGATGTTTTTTTTAAGGTAACGGAAGGACAAAAATTCCAAGTGTGTAAAATTGGATTGTTTTACAACAATTTACTCATTAATATTTTGAAAAAGAATAATAGGTGTTAAATTCTGCTTATTCAGCTGTTTTTAAATCTAATTCTGCAACAAATTCTTTTTTCAGAGCCATTTGTTAAAATTTTTGGCTTATCCAATTTTTGGTTATTTTATTTGAGTCAATTCCAGCAGTTACCTGCTTTCTCAGGAAATATAAATTTAGTAATTTATTATTTTATTTTCTTAAACATAATACTTCTACAACGACATCATTGAATGAAGCACTTGCCTAACATAATACTTTTTAGTCCTTGCCATTCGACTAACTGAAAGTCACTAACTGCTGATGCAATGCTTGACCCATGTGCCTTGTCTGCATCTTTTATATTTGATTGTATATTTTCTTTGAATGCCTTTCTTTCTGTAGACCTAGAGTACTCACTATACTCAATAATATATTTTGAAATTGGTTTTAAATAAGTATTACGTGTGTCAGGAAGAGGAGAATATTGTTCCACCTTTCTTGAGAGAATTACTTTATCTGATGGAGAAACCAATTATTTTATTTGATGGGGCAATAGGGGTAAATTACCCATTAACCACTTTGGACATTTACAGTACCTTTGCTTTGATTAATGGCAAAAATGCTTCAATGTAACATGATGTTATACTGACCAAACATGAATGTTAAGTTGGTTTTTGAATGTTAAATCAACTTGTACAACTACAATTTTCACCTCTTCTTTGAATTCTTCAAAGAATTTGTGTTGATGTCTTTTAATAAAAATATGCTTCAAAACTGTGCAGATTTGTTTTCAAGAACATAAAGGCACTTTTTAAATGAACTCTTGTATATTTTTTTTAATGGCTTTCTGTCTTCGTTCCATTACTCTGATTTTAAATGTGCTAAATATTAAACTTTAGTATTTATATATTTGGTAACAAAACAATTAGGGATGAACCGGATTGTGGTTTTGCCGGATATCGGATATCCGAACTGGATTTTGCCGGATATCCGGCAGTTTCTTTTTTATGAAAATATCTTCTCGTACACACTAGAAAATACGGAAATCGGTCAAAAATTACGAAATATTTTTTTATTCTATAATATTCCCCAATTACTTACCCTTAAGGTGATACCAAGATTGAATAAATATTTAAAAAACTTTTTTATTTACAAAGGGTTAGTCTAGGGTGCTGCTTAGCCAATGGGCGTATGTTTAGTACACTTTAAACTCGATTTATTTTTGTTTGGTCGTACGTTCGATGTGTCAATGCGTGGACAATTTTTTTTTTTAAAGTGCCCTTTTAAAAACAAGAAGTGCCTTTTCAAAAATGGGGTGTCCTTTTACTGCCAACAGTGTCCCTTTTTATTTCTAGAGTGAACACTGCTTTGTTTATGTCATTTGTTCATTGAAGTTTGTTTTTCAGTGACTTGTTTGTGTTTTATTCCTTTTAAACATTTGTTCTATGTTTAACTTTTCCAGGCCCGATGGATGACCAAATATTTAATTCGTCCCAGGAATCTTTGCCAATTTCTCAAGAAACGTCCAACTACCTTTGGGATATGTAAGTTTATTATTCATTTAAACTCTTCAATGAATCATCTGAGACTATTCAGGATTGTTATAATTTTGCACAACCCAAAAAATCCCAAATGGGGTTAAAAAAATAAAACTTCAAAAAATCTAAGTGTGTTTTTTAAATCCGATCCAATTGAACTCGACAATTAACAATAACAGCTTTCTAAACAAAACAATAGTTTTCATAACATTGTTTTTAATAAAACTTATTTTTCTTTTATTATTCCTAATGATCTTTTAAATTTTTGTAACTTTATTTTAAAAATACTACATTTATAAACTTAAATGTATAATTATTAAATGCAATTGTATTCTTTCTATTGTAAATTTTTACAATTAGAATATTCCTTATTATATATCTACACAACCAATAGGTACAATTAATTGGGTTAGGTCTAAAAATCTTTTTTAATTTAAGAGACCTATTGGAAATTTACGTTTTTACTAAATTTTTTTGCCTTTTCACATGTAAGTTTATTTCACCACACAACTGCAATAGTTGGTACTTGTCCTACTCAATTCTTAAAAAGTTCTGATTTAAAAATATTAATTGTTCTATATTAGTTTTGAAAATTTGCAAAAATAAAAGTTATAATAATAAACATAAAACTTCCCCTGAAAAAACTCAAATGGGAAAGGTTTTTCATAAAAAAAACTTGTGTTTCAATAACACTGCGACTGGCAATCGGAAGATTGATTGCAAGTTCGAATATCTATGTGTAGTTGACAAGTTGTCGCAATCTCGGAGGGTCGCCAGATTCGTTACTAAAAAAGTCATCTAAAATTATCCACATTTTCCACTGGCACAAACAATTTCAGGCGTGTGATTCTGGAGCAGGGAAACTGAGGGCCTACATTTTGTAGAAATCGAGATCTCAATACTTGCCGTCGTTGCTAATATAGCTTCGTTTAAGTGATTTCATCATACCATGTTGTGAAATAGTCACATTTCAAAGTGACCATGATAAATAATAAACTTTAAAGGAACAGAATGCTGTTTTTGTCTATGAGACACGAAACTTTATTATCTTCCTTTTTTTTTCCGTAAAGACTGGATTTTACTGTGCTTTCAAGTAGTAGCTAAATAACCAGATGTGTTGTACGCATGTGTCTTTTTTCTCTGATCTTTATGGTTGCTTTCAGTTAAACGCACAATTACAGTAAACAACTCAAGCGTTGCGTCGTATCTTCGAACCATGGTCTGGTGACGCATAATGGGCTATCGGTGACGATTCAAAATTCATTCCGAAAGATTTCTTTTAGGTTTGCATGATTGGATAAAATAGCGTCGCACTTGAGCTCCACAATGGGCTAATGGCGATGGTTCAGAATTTATCTCGAAGGTTTGCTTTGGTTAATTAACGTTGCACATTGAGCTGTTCGCCTATCTTGAATAGTCGTTTACTGTCAGAATGCGTTCTCGGTGGTTGATTTCAATTAATCCCACACAATAATCACGTCACTTTTAAACCAATCGCGGAAACTCCTATGCTCGGAAGTCATGGGACTCTCTAAACCAATTCCGCAAATTCCTATCATTTCATATTTGCAGTGTTCACTCTAGAAATAAAAAGGGGCAGGGCGCTGTTAGCAGAAAATGTGCATCCCGTTTCTGGAAAGGCACTTCTTGTTTTTAAAAGGGCACTTTTAAAAAAAAAATTGGGGTGGGCGTGGCCACCTGTTGACACATCAAACCAGTGACCAAATAAAAAAAATCCGATTTATTGCATATTGGGCTATTAAAGACGGCTCGGGACTTATCTCGAAGAAAAAAACAGTAGAAAATTTATGTCACTTTGTGGAAATACTACTTGAAATCCAAAATTTGACATTTTAAAATTAATGTTTTTTCTAAAAACCAAATTGGTAAGTAGCTCGAATTAGGCCCCTTACAAAACTGATGAAAAGTCTACTAAAATTCAAAATTTGGTAATAAAATGTCTAATTTTGTAACCAACAGGATTCATGCAATGCCCTGTGCTCGATACTACCGCGGAATCATCGCAATTTCATAAAACGCTTAGTTAAAAAGAAGTTAGTTTTCTACTGTCATAATTCGCTTAATTCCAATTTACACAAAAAAAATTTAATCGATGCCTTTTTTAAAGACAGCTAGGAAAGTAAGGATGCTTGTGCTTGACTAAAAAAGACAATAGGGGCGGAATTTTTTTCGAAAAAGGGCGGCATTTTTGAAAAAGGGGCATGAGGGCGCTATTGAGTTAAAAAAAGAGCAAAAAATGCCTAGAGTGAACACTGATATTTGTAAACAATTGTCCCATTCTCATATTTGGAGGTAAATCGCCCGAAAAAGTCTCCAAGAACTACCCGCTTACTATTAGAAATCCCAATTTTTTTTTTTTTTTTCCGAATTTACTCCAGTGGGCCCATAATCATTTATCTCCTGCACATGCTGTATTATTATGAGAAGCAAATGTTTCCACAAATCCATTCTTATTTAATTGCATCAGAATACTTGCAGCTTAGTATATATACAATTAAAGCAACTAAATGAGTGTGACAATACTCTAAGTTTTAGTAAATTAATGTTATCAATTATTAAAAAAATGGTTAACACAAAATTTTTGTTTTGTGTCTTTTAACAATTAATTGTCTTAGAAAATGTTGCAAGAAAAACTTTTTATAAAAATTAGGGATGGTAACTATCTGGTATCCGGCTGATTTTTAACAATCTGGTAATTATTCGATATCCCGAAGTAAAGTGGAATCTGGATATCCGATTACCATGCTAGATATCCCGAAGAATAAAACACTGCAGATTTTTTTTGTGGCGATTTATTATCTTTTGTTTTCTCTTTAAGTGTTTTCCTTAAAATACTACCAAAATATTCTGCAAATTCTCCTTTGAATTTTTCTCGGGCTATTCAAGTGGGTAAGTAGGGAAGTGATAACTTTCTCGTTAAAACCTGACGAAGTGCGTTTTAGACACATTAGGTCATAGAATAGATAGTAATGAGAAGATTTGCTGCAGACATTTAGAACCAGCCACTAGCTATCTTGGAATATCTTCAAGTATAAGCAATCCACATGCTTGGTTGTGTGTCAGATGTATAGCTAAATATTTGTTCATTATATATTAGAAATTGTTTTATTTCCCAGTTTACTAAAAGCTAGTTTAAGCATTTAAATATTGTGCAATTTGAAAATATTTCAAAATTAAATTTTCAAACGCATTGTATAGTATAGCTCCGGCCGTTTCAAAATCAGTATGAATGTGAACAGTTTATATAAAACACCCTGCCGGACATCCGTCAAAATCCAGTCAGGATTTCCGGTATCCGGTTTTTAATGTGGGCTGGATATCCTGTATCCGGCAAAACCAATATCTGGTTCATCCCTAATAAAAATAAGTGTTAAATTACAATATATATGCTTGTAACCATTTAGATTGTATAAAGTTTTCTTATATTTTCATAAAAATACATATTGAAACTGCATAAAAATAACTCTTAAAACCTTAATTTTTTACTTATTATTTGAATATTATTATAATTATTATTATTTTTCTTTCAGAATTAATCAAGATGGAAGTGGTCAATTTTTGAATGTATGTATAATTTTTGTTTTTTAAAAATTTGTTTTTGTATTTTAACTCAATTAAGCTAACATAATATTTGCTGACAAGGCCTATATATCTTGCACAAACCAGTACATCAAGACGATTTTCCGCATATTTGGTGAATTTCTTACAGTGGCGCCTTTTAACTGCAAAGGGTTAAGAGATTCTTTCAGACTGTTTATGATATTTTTTATTCCTTTTAACAATTTATCTAAAATGATCAAATATATTGATAACTTTTTAGCATTATACTGGTGAGAAAAAAAGATATGCTTTGGGAAAACTTACACACATTCCTCCATATTCTCCTAGCATGAATGGAAGTTTTCAGTCTTTGGGCAGATGACCGTCTTTTTTCATATTTGTTTGTGCAGAGCGGAATTATTTGAGTAAATCAGAATGAAATGAAACAATCTATAAGGCTGACAATTGGTCAAAGCTAGTAAAAGGACATGAAACTAACCAAAACCACAAAACATGTTCTCTTGTTAAGTGATCAGGAATATTTATTTTAGCTGTTCAACACTATCTGATCGAGTTGGTCAAATAGATTTAGTAGCTACATTTTTAAGTAAAAGGAACTTGTTTTCTTGTTAGACAAGGAATTTCATTCATTAAAATTTTTAACTAAAGATAAATTATCAAGAAATTATTTACTATAAAGTGTAATTACAGTACAATTTAAATTTACAGAGCATTCGAATAAGTTTGGTAATGGGGAATACTTTCATATCTGAAATATAGGCCTGGTTACAATTTTTGTAGAAAAAGTGTACAAATTATGAACTAAATTATAAGCAAAGCGAAAGTTATTGTTTCAGTTCTGAAACACATTCAAAGCTAATTCCTCCTTTTTTGTTTCTGAAAAATTGTGAGTTAGTGAAATATAACGGGATTCTGTATGCCTTTAGAAACTCCTCCAGCATTTTTTCACAATTTTTTGTTGTGCCCAACTCTTTTTATTAAAAAAAAACGTTTTCTACATTTTTTCAGATTTTTTTTGTGGAAGGCTACTTTTTTTCGAAATATATACAGAAAAATTTATTTTTATGTTATCCTAGGTAAAATTCCTAGATAAACCCCTGAAGAAGCCAATTGACGTCTTTAAAGCTAACTTTTCGTTGCACGCGTAGATAAGTTGTTAGCATTAAAAACAAGGCCCTTAAAAATCTTATTTTTATTTTCTGAAAATGTGCACAAACCCTGCATAAGCAAAATTTTGAGTTTCAGTTATGTGATTTTCAACGACTTTCGCCCGTATTCTACTAGTGATTATCATCTTTAGCTATCACTTAGCACTAAATCATCTAATGTGAAATAGACAATTCTTAAATGAAGTAGAGTTAGGAAAAGGTGTTGGTAGATCTTTTGCTTTGCATTTTATAAAAGTGTAAATCGGCAATCTTCTATCTCATTGAGAAAGATTCGCAAATTTAAAAATGTATAATAGGCTGTAAATAACCATGATTTTTTAAAAATATTAAACCATTTAAAATGTGTGTTGTAGGAATTATCAGAAGTAACACCTGCTCCCAAAACAATACAACCTGTCCGTTCATCTCTCCCGGCAATGTAAGTATACTGCAGGAATGATCTATACTTTTGTAATTAATTAAATATTGCTGTTGACAAGTTGATTGAAAATTAACTTTTTTTTAGGACTATTGTGTTTGTCAATCTTTCTGTAATTTTTTTCCTTCCTCTTTTCCTTTTTATAATTAACTTTGTATAGTGTATTATGAAATTTTTTTCCAGGGGGGTAAAAGATGTTTTCTCGTATGGATCTTAGAGTTTCTATTTTAAAATGGGAGCTCTTTAGAATGTAGTGCTGCCCACAAATCTAAAAAGTTGTTTACTCTAAAAATAGTTCACTTTATATTTCCATTGCATGTATATTTGGGTGCATCAAACGCCCCATGTTTTTAAAAATTTCATGGAAATTGTCTGTCCCTATGTTATTTTTGTTCGAAATGCTAAAAAAATTATATATGTAGAATTTCGTAAAAATTGAATAACATCTATGGGGTCCTCAAGTCCCAGGAATGTACAACAAAAACGAAAATTCTGAAAAAAAAAGCATTGTGTGTAAAAAAAAAATATAATAATGTATACTTTAATAAAATAATGCAATTAAGATTGTTTTGTGATATAATAAAAGAATATATAATCATATACTATTAACTTTCTAATATCAATTTAATTCGTACAAGTACACTCAATTTAAACTATAGTCAATTTCGGCCGTTTTCGCAGATTTCTCTGTTTTTGTCGATCTTGTTCGACGACCTGCAGAACATGTTGGTAGGGATCTTCATGTTTTGCTGATTCTATGAAATCAGTACTTAGCTTCACCCCTCGTTCTGCACAGTCGTTGACAACATTCAATGCTTGCAATTTTGTGAGTGTGTGGTGTAGGAAACAGAACTTGACCATTCTGAAACATCTTCTATTAAAAAATTTGAGTCTAGTTCAAATAGATAAAATCAAATCCAATAATCTGTTTTAACTGAATTAGAAATAGTTGTATTTACAGTGAGATTTTTGGGAAATTTGGGTTTTTCAAAATCCATACCATATCTACCTTGAAATTTAAAAGCAGTATCAGTGGAATTTAGTTTTGTAGCTAGCATTGCATCAGCGATAGCTTTTCGTTCTTGTGGAGCTCTGTTGCCGCAAAGTACAAGTGGAACCACCTCTTCTGTAAGATACTAGCAGTAATGGTTTTCAAAAGCACTAATTGCACTTTCAGATATGATGGGATGGACAACCTTGTACGTTATAAGAGAACATAGTCGGTTTAATTTTACTGCTTGTGTAATATTGGGAAAGTCAAAGTATATTAGACAAAGCTTTGGGAATTCCATATAATCATCTCTGTATTTTCCAGTATCGATGGCACATTTTGCTGCATGGATTGCACTAGCTCCAAGATCATTAACTATGCTGCTCGCTTGCACATTCACTGACTTTGGGTCATATGGCTCAAATCCACCACCATCTTGATCAAAATTGTCACAAAATAGTTTAAATAAGGTTATACCTAGAAACTTAGAAGCCTTGACCTTTAAGTCACCAAAACATGAGACAAAATGACTTCTCTGATATGAAGGCGGAAAGCTGACCAAAGAAGTTTATGTCCCAATTTATTTTGCTCTCTGACACAAGCAGCAGTAACATGGCCTGTGTTGGAAGAAGTTGTGTCAAATATCATGTTCATAATTGTTTGTACATTGCTAAGAAGTCAGTTGCTCATATATTAAGTCGGCAATGATTGAGTCGCATTTACTATTAGTTCCTTGGGGATATGCAGGCACACCAAGAATCTTTTGCTGGTGAACTTTTTTTTATTTTGTACTTATTGGACATTGCTGTTGAAAGTTTTTTATTCCAATGCAGTGTTGTATATTTAAGAAAGCACCACTCTTACTTGCAAGCTGTTGAAATTTCCATTGCAACTTGCCTATTCTTGTTCTGTCTGTTGTTGCGTAAGATGCTGTAATTGTACATGTATCTCCTCCTAGTTTTGTAATGTTTTGGTATATGCTGCCTGTTGCCCTGGACTCATAGCTAGTTGAAACAATGTTAGGTTTCTACATAATGTCGTATGGGATGAATAAACTGGTTCCCATTCTTTTATATCGATGATGACTTTGAGTACTTCTTGAGAGTCCTTCAAAATCAATTTTTTTTTTACATAATTTGTGTCACTTCGTTCATTAAAATCATCAGTAGATCTAATAATATAATTTAATATTAAATTGGAACTAATTTTTTTATTCACTTTACTTTTATTTTTATTCTTTTAGAATTAAAAGTATAAATAAACAAAATAAAACTATAAAATCGATTCAGAACAAAAGTAGTAAATCCGTTAAAAAGAAAACCATAAGTTGAAATAAACAGGAAATGTACTTTACTGTAAGTTGTAAACAAAACTAAATTTGTCACTAGTCACCTGAAATCAATGAAGAATGAAGTCACCTGAATTTATTGTTAATATAGTTTATTAACATTAAATATTTATTTGATCCATATTTTACTTCATTACAATCATTTTTCTTTAAATATCATAAAATAATAGTTAAAAAAATATGAAAGTAATTAAGTATGAAAAATGCTGAATTTGGGGATTTTACTCGAAAAAACGAAATTTCAAGGTTGTTTAGGACCCCCTAAAAGTGTTTATAAATCGAAAATATTTGGTATGTCAACTTTTTATGGCTAATGGAACATTTTTAGATTGGGGACAAAGTGATTTTTTTCTAGAGGGGCGTTTGATGCACCCTAATGTATATTATATATATAAATATATATATATATTTATTATTTTAATAAATACAGCTTTCAAGAAACGCTCCACTTTAGATTGGAAAAATATTTCCAACATTGAATATTTTATGAATTTAAAATATATGTGTTGCTAGAAAAAGTGAAAATCTATCGATGACTTAAGTTGTTCAGTTAAGAGTTAATATAAAATATTGTTTGATAAATCTGCCCTGCCCACTTTAATAAAAATATGAACATTAATTTAAGCCATTAATTATAAAGTTACTTGACTTTAACTCTCTGTGACGGAGCTGGTTGACTTAAGCCGTCTATGGTTTTCCAGTTTTTCTAGCAATTCACATAAACTTCAAATTCTTAAAAGTATTCCATGTTGAAATATTTTTTAAATCTAAAGCATTGTGGTATGTCTTGGAAAGTATGTCTGTTAAAATATTAAAAGTTAAATATATGTATTGTTGCTTCATAGCAACAGTAAGACATCTAAAAAAACCGAAAATGAGTTTGCTAATATTACCAAATAGGCCTTTATTTAGTGGAACACTCGGTCATTTTTTATGTCTTCTTTGAAATCCCTGAACTACAGCCTTAGATATTCAGCATTGAAATAACAGCAAATTTTAAAATCAATTTTATAGGCAATTCTTTTTTTACTTGTATCTTACTGTTGCTCTAAAGTGACGATATATATAATATACATGCATTGGAAACATAAAGTAAACTAATTTGAAGAGATAACAACTTTACCTTTTTGACATTTCCCTAAACCGTAAGGAGGTTAAATAAAAAATTTACTTTTGTTTAATTGGCATGATGTTAAGAAAGCATACTACTTTTTTATTTGTTTCATTACTTTCATATTTAAATTTTGATTTCCATAAAATGGGTTATTATTTGTAATACTTAACTCTTTCATTTATAATTTTTCAGTACCGATTGGCCGGGAGATGTTGGTTTCAATGTGACATTTGGCGCACAGGAGCAAACACACAATGCAAAACACATCAATTGGATTGTAAGTGAAATTTTATTTTCAGTGTACACAACGAGTTCGTACCTTGTCGTCCATTAAAAAAAATATCCACTGTGTATATGCAGGGTTGGCATTAATATTTTAATTTGTGTCTATTTTGTTTAAATATTTAATTAAATGAATAAAAAAATTATTTGAACATTTTCTATTCAGAAACCTGAGGTAGTTTCATTAACAGATATAAAAAAAAAGGGGTCCCCGGTCCTATTTTAGTTTTAGCTAGGGTTTAATGCTAATTGGGAACCACTGAGCTAAAGAATACCTCTTTAAAAAAAACTAAAATATAATGATGCTGTTCCATAAAAAAAACATGCGTAAATATCAAGCATGTTTCTCATCCGCAAATATTAAAACACTTTATATTTAAAGTCACTGACACTTCGCTGTCTTGGCAATAATATACCTTTGACTCCATGTTTTTGCAGTTCTCGGAGAACGAGCGCAAGCTGTACGTGAAGAAAGACGTCCCTTGTCCTATCAACTTCTCGGCAAGTGTCCCAATGTCTCCAGGAGTGGTGGTGAGGGCCATGGCTGTTTACACCTCCCCTCAACACTCCTCAGAGTCAGTCCTCAGGTGTATCAACCATTCCATGGAGGAAGCGGAAGCAGGTAACTCACATTTATGCCAGTTATTCGTACAGTCCTTAAAAACTCTTTATTTTCATTTCATGTTTATGGCCCTTAGAAAGTTTCAAGTTACAGAAGGCTCTTAAAATATCCTTGAAACAACTTATCATTTTACTAAACATCTCTTTCAAATGCATGGGAAGGGAATTTTTTTTATGAAGAAACACTATTAACCCTTACAATTGCGGATATTTTTGGTTGGAAAAATTGTGTTGGGGTGAAATGTCATAGGTCTTCACATTTTCTACTTATTTCCATCCCACTAACTACTGTTCTACAAGTTATGATTATCCTCAAATCTAATTTCCTTAGTACATTTCTTATATTTTAACCTGTGCTTGTCTTTACTATTATTTTTTTTAAACAATTTTTCCGTTGGGGGAGCTTCTATTATGTTGCACTATTTATCATGCTTTTCTACATTCTCCTCCATGTCTTGCACTGTCACCTTACCCTTAATACCCAATGTTACGTCATGATGAATTTTTTCAGTTAAAATGCAGTCATTAAAACTTCTATTCTGTGTATTTTACCAAACATCTAGTTAATAATTTTTATAAAAAGTTACTTATGTCAAAGTTTATGAAAGAAATTTCGGCAATTTTTTTATACTAAGTTTTATTATGTACAACCCACCCACTGAAACCCAAGCCTCCAAGGGTACCTTGACTCAATAAAGTAAACAGCCCCTTAAGTAGAATGCAAAGTTGCAAGTGACTAAAATTTATTTTCTAATATACTACTTAACTTTTTTTCGGATTTGTATTAACCCTTTGTGGTCCAGATGGGACTCGGTTACAATAATAACAACAATAACAAACTTGTTTTATTCCTTGTTCTTCAAAAAGAACGATAACTGCATGTTCTTCACCATAAAATATTTTTTTCTTTATCTAGATGCATTTAAAAATATGACATCACTTTGGTATCAATATATATATTATTAATAATTTGCGCTCGAGTGTTGCCTTTAAGTCACTCAAATAACAATGTTTTTTTTTTGTCTTTTTCCCTCAAAATGAAAGAGAACAATATATTCTTGAGTTTAAAAGATATTCTTTGTCAAACTTTTTAATAAAAATTATCTTTGCCATCTAGTTTTTTCAGATGAAATTCTTCCCAACCCTTGTCTGTTTTTTTATAAACATTTGACAAATGCATAAACTACTAAATATAGCGATATGTTTGGTAACCATTATTAATCAGCTTTATGCTTAACTTAAACATAACTCTGAACATAAAAAGAACATGCACAGGATGTGTCTGTTACGTAAAAAGAAAGTAAACAGTGGTTTTGATTGAATCATTTCCCCCTAGGCATATTGGAAGCGGAGCACCTTATTCGAAGTGAGTGCAGAGGAGCTACTTACATACAACATGCCGAGAACAAACGCCACAGTGTTGTAGTGCCATTTGAAAATCCTTCTGGTAAGTGTATTTTTTTTATGTACTTCATGCTTGCTGAATGACTTGTATGGAATGTTCCATGGTTGACAGTTTTCTGTTCTAAGATAGATTTCCGTCTGTTTAGTGTTTCTCCATGATGGGAAAAATTTATATTATTAATACTCTTCATGGCTGACATTTTGTCATAACCAATAAAAGATTACATGATACACAACTACTCATTCTCTTGTCGGATGTTAGGGGGGATGTTGCACAATTAAGAATTAATGTATTTTACCACTATCCTATCAAGATCAAGTACAATACAATGAACTGTAGTAGTTATATTTTTAGTGATGAACCTTATTGTCATCTTCCAAAAATCCTTTGGTATAGGATTTCAAGAATTAAAGTTTTTAATTAAAGATAAAGCGCTTCCATTTTTTAGAAATTTCTTATTATAATTTTAAATTTGAATTTTTTTTAATAAGTGTGGTAATGTGGCAGGCATATTTTCTTGCCATAATTTGAAATATTAGCCAAACTTTTAAGTAATTATTTTCAGTTGAAGAACATTGAGGCACACCAAAAGCTTTTGATGCTAATACCACTTTTTCGGATTTAAAAATGTTGTTTGTGAATATAACTGAAATTTTGAGTTTCTGTAGCACTGCAAAATAAATGATTGACCAACTTCCATCCATGCTATGTATGAATTTTAAAATTTTGTTAAGGTTCTATGATTATCTTATAAAACTGTATAAATATCACAGTATTTTTTTTTCTCCAAAAATTTTGTTTTCTTGAAATACCTTTTTTCTTTAAATACCAAGTTTGTTTTTAAAGTGATGTATTGTTGCTAAATTAAGTTGTAATAAATTATAAAATTTAATTTTTAAAATTAATTTTTAATAAAGTAAGTTTTTACCCTTTATTACTTAAATGTTTTTTTATATAAAATTAAGCTTTTGTAGATTCTGATTATTATCTGACAAGTTTTACATTTGTAATTAAACATCTATCATTGTGATGTTCAGTATGTTGAACAATTGGCATATATATTAGAAACACTTAATGCACAAAAATAAACAGCAAACAAATCTAGCAGAAAATATTTTTTTTAAACCAATGAATGTAAGCAGCCAACACGAACAAGACCTTGTTCTAAAGTTTGATGTAGTATATATGTTTGAGATGAGCGAACAATCTTTTTCCGAAATGTTCCATGCTGTTTTCTGGAAGTTGGATGACAAAAATGGCGATTGGGTGTAAAATTAAGGTCGTTAAAATGAAATTTTTAGGTGCATAATATGACTAATGAGTGCTAATTTCAAACTCTGATTTTACCATGACGTAGCTGTCATGTAGCTTCCATTGTGTGGGATGATTCATGTTTATGACTTGTTTTTGTTTGATGTTTTTCTTATTTTCAACAACTTGGATGTACTTGGAAATTTGAGGTGACAAGTTTTATCTATTCGATCGTAATTTAAGTTTAACTATATAAACTAACATGACTTTAACTAAAAGTGAAACTTTTTGCTTTGTTTTTGGATCTACAATGCAATTGTGGGAGCCAGTTTTTACTCATTCTGCTGATTTAATTATTTCCTGTAGATCAGAAATGATTTATAATGGAAAGTAGGAACACGAAATATCATGTAGTCAAAGATATCAACAAAATTGTTTCCTGTGACATTGCAAGCTTGTGAAAGGAAGCCTCAAGCAATTTCAAATAAAGAGAAACTCCCTTGCCAATGTCAAGCATTACAGATGCATGTGAGGCTGGTAACACAAAGATTATTGAAACATGTAGTGCATGAGCCAGGGATGGATCATTCTCAGTGGAATAGTCCCGATACTAACTTCCGAAGTTTCACACAAAGACACAGTTTTTTTTAACCTAGTGTAGAATCAGAAAATAATGTATGATAAGGGTTAAATATTTTTTCTTGTTTCTTTTTAACGATTGGGACCGTTTTTGTGTTAATTGATGTTTTTACTGTTTTACTTGAAGATTAATGTTTTTAAAACCCTGTGTGGAACCTGAAGATGATGAGCGATTGTGTTAGGATTTTTTAACAGTTTTTTTTTTATCAAACAGAACCCATTTGTTAGTTAAGCAAACAGTAAATTCGATTTTTTTTCTTCCGTTTTCACTCCACTAATATACATACACATCTTTTTTCCACTAAATCTATGTTAAAGGCTGGTTTTTATTTGGTATAATAAACACTTTTCATAGCAAACTATTGTATGTGCCATGATGTACACCCCCATAACAATTATTTGTTATAAACCAGACTTTCATCAAAACGGACAACCTGTAGCTCCTACTAATCCATTGTAATGAGGTTCTACTGTATGTACAAAAAGATCAATTTTTAATATGCTCTGTAAATCTATTGCAAAAAAAACTTTTTTGTCTGATTAATGTCTTTTCTGTTTGTTGCAGCTGGTCAGTGTTTCTCCACTTACATCTACAAGTTTGCCTGCTGGGGCTCTTGCTCTGGTGGCCCCAATCGTAGACCCTTGACCCTGGTGTTCACTCTGGAGCAAAAGTTAGTGTGATTTAACCCTTTGACTTGAGTGGTGACTCTCAGTCGCCAAAATAATGACCTGTTCTTTTGTTCCCTGTTCTTCAAATTCAACAATAACTGCATTTTCTTGAATAGAAAAAACGCTATTCTTTTAGTAGCTTGTTCACTTGGGCATCTTTATCTTAAGTCTGTTTAAAGGTATAACATTACTTGGGTATCAATGTATTTTATTAACCCTTTGCATTCGAGTATTTTTTTATGTTATCAAAATATTGAATTTTTCGACCCTGTCCTTCAAAATGAAAGAACACATTTTTTTTAGTTTAAAAAGTTACTCTTTCACAAACTTTAATGGAAGTTATTTTTGCCATTGAGAAACACCAAGTATGTTGGTGGTAGGATGTTCAACCCCTGTTTTTTTTAAACATTTGACAATTGTCATAAACCACTATATTTATGTTTGCTATATTGTGACTATTACTCAACTTCATTCATACCTTTTTTGAAATTGTCCACCCAACATAAAAATAACATGCTAAAAATACCTCTTTAAAATGAACGGAAAAGGGATGTATTTGTTCCATGAAAAGAATGTAACAAACATGCTCCTCAACTGTTGGCAACAGAAGGTTGCTGTTGTATTTTTTTTAATGGAATGTTTAGACTCATTTAAAGAGCACGAATGTACTTATGTTCACAGACCACTAAGGATTTGTGGTAGGGGTGAAGGTGTTATGTTTTTTTTCTAATGACACCATAGTTAGTCTACTGACATATTTCATGGATTAAAAAAAACTTTTGAAAAGAAAAAAAATGACTTTCCTTTCTTTCAACCATTTTTTAAATATATCTTTATCCAAGAGCTTTTAGTTAATGAGCAAGATGCTTTCTTAAATATCAAATTTTTTTATTTAACAGGGAACTAAAAACCTTTTGAAGACAACTGCTTTTTTCCCATGATTTATTTGATTGGATTAATATATATATATATAATTTTTTTATATATATTTAGTAGACAGTATATTGCTTTCTTTTAAAAAAAAACAATAATTATTTAAAATATAAATATTTTCAAATAAGTTTTGTACCATGGATGTAATAAGAAAATATGCTTCCTAAATAATAGTTTCCCCAAGGTTTAAAAAAAAAAATTCTCAAGATGACTTTATAATTTTATATGAATATACATAGGATTAGCTGTCTTCATTCGTATTTTGTCAAGCTGTACTGCACAATGCATTTGAAAATGTAATTTTGAAATATTTCTAAATTGTGCTATATTTAAATGCTAAAGCCTAGCTGTTACTAGACTGGAGAATAAAGCAATTTTAACATGTAACGAACAGGGATGTAGCTATGAACCCTAAACACAACCAAACATGTGGATTGTTCAAATTCAAAGATACTCCAAGATAGCTAGTTGCTGGTTCTGAATGTCTGCAGCATATATGCTTAGTACTATTCTTTCTGTGACCCACCGTGTCTAAAACGCACTTGGTCAGGTTTTAACGAGAAAGTTATCACTTCCCTACTTACCCACTTGAATAGCCTGAGAAAAATTTAGAGGAGAATCTGCAGAATACATTGATAGTATTTTCAGGAGAGCAAAAGATAATAGAACACCACAAAAAAAAAATCTGCTGTGTTTTATTCATCTGGATATCTGGCATTGTAATATCCAGCACTTTGCTTCCGGATATCGGATAATTACCGGATAGTTAAAAATCAGCCGGATACTGGATAGGTACTGGGTATCCGTTTCATCCCTAGTAATTACTATGTTAACAATAAGCAAGTGGAATTATACTGTCCACTAAATATTATTTTAAAATAATTATCTGTTTCCAAGATCCAATCTAAAAATTATGGGGTAAAAGCCTTTACGTTGTCTTCAACAGGTTGCACCCTTTAAAACATGCCCAAGATGTATATTTTCAATAATTTTAAATTTTGTCGTAATGTGATAGTTCATTCAGTAATTTTTAAAAAAATTATTCTATTTATTTTACGACAAATGTACATTTTAAGATTAATAGTATTAGAAAAATTGGTTTTCTTAAATTTGTATTGGATATTCTTAATATTTATGTTTGGGTTTGTATGTTGCTGAAGTATTAAATTCTAATTTTGAGGAAATTTGGATTTTTGAAAAAAAAATTCATACAAAATTATTTTGCGTGAATGGAAGTTATCCTTACAAACTTGAGTATCCAGGATACATAAGAAATTATAATTCTGCTCAGTAGTGAAACAAAATAGGGTGTTGCTTGCAAGATTAAAAAAAATATTATGTTTTCATGCTTGTTGATATTAAGGAGCAGTAGTAATAAGGGCTCCTTTTCTGTGCTCCATTTAGTGACTCTGTCATCGGGCGTCGCACCATGAATCTGAAAATTTGCGCCTGCCCCGGTCGCGACAGTGGCACCATCAAAACACCACAACCATTAGCCAGTTGCTCCAAGAAGCCAAAGGTGGAGCTTGAGAAACAAATAGGTGACTTTCTATTTACAGGAATTGTTTTCATAAAGTGTATTTTTCTGTATAATTTTTAATTTGCTGAGCATTCGAATAATTATGTAATATTTCCAAATCTGAAATATTATACTTCTAACAAAAAAAAAAAAAAATAGGAAAACATATAAAATAACCTTAAATAAGATGTCCAGCAACAAGAATTCATTTTTCAGCAACAGAAATTTTTGGAAATTTGTTATAAAATCTTGGAATTGATAACAGTTTTCATTACAAAGTTGACTTTTTGCCAATGAAACTCTTGTATTCAAATACAAAAGCAAGCAAAATGTTGTAAAAAAAACCTGTTTGAACTATTCAAATTACAATATTGCAACAAAATTGCTAAAATATTAATTTTTTTATTCAAACTTGGCAGAATTGAATAATTTATATGAAATTTTTTAAAAATGTCTTTGAAGATGATGGAAAACTATCGGGGAATTTCAAATTGTTTTCCTTTCTGGACACCCGTAAGATAAAAGTTATGAATGTTTTGGTTATGAAACATTGAAAAACGTTAGAATTTCCTTATTAGGAATAATTGTGTGTTTGTGAAATATAGCTGAAATTTTATTAGATTCAATCTTGGGATTGATTTTTACCAACTCTTAAAACTAGTCAATTTTGTTTTTTGCTTTGGTTTATATTTTCCGTTGTACTAAATTTGCTTTCATTTTTGTAATAGCTGCACCCAAAAGGAAGTTAGAAGATAAAAGCAAATATGTGATAGAGGTAAATACTTTACTACTGTTTTCACTAAAGTTCCTGCTGATTACATGCCTATTTGGAAAGCAGTTAAGTTTTGTTATTACAGGGTCCTTGGAAACTTTTTAATTTCATGTATATTCATAATTATACAGTGCTTAAAAGCTTTATTTTTATACAAAGGGTCTTAATTACTTTTTTTTTAATTTACTGTTGGCAAAGTCCTTAAAATGACTATCATTTAAATCCTTTTAATAAACCTCTATTAAAAATGTGTGACCTTAATGTGAAATAACACTTTATCTCAGTTGAAAACTCACATCTTCTTTGCACACAATAGCTTTTCATTAACTGCACCTATTGTTCTCTTTTATATTCATTCATTAATATTTTTTTTACTAAGAAGCCTATTAGCAACTTTGAACTAACTTTTCATTACATATTTACGAGTTTGTTTGCATTAAAAAGTTATGTTCTGTATAAATTGTTTTTAAGTTCCTTAAAAAGTCCTTAAAAGCTCCTTATATTTATTTTCGGAAAAAGCATATGAACACATTATTTTGTATGTAATTTTTACCATTAACTTACCGCTAATAGTAGATTAATGCCAAAACTTAATCGAGGGTTATATGTGCCTGAAAATGTTTGGGAATTGAAAATGACCAAAAATTCAGAGAATTTTCCAAAATAAAATAAGATGAATATGCCCCATCATGTATTTTCAGCATCGTTAAGGTATTTTAAAACTAAATGGAATTTTACATACTACTTACACTAATAACTTATGTAAAACTAAATAGAGTTTTACAATTCAGAGTGTTAGGTGCACATCTTAAGGATGAATATAAGAAGGAATAATATTTATATTAGATAAATGCACCTAAACCTGATACCTTTTATTTAACTGGTTTGAAATAAGGAATTAAAATAATTTAGATGTTTTAGGTTTTTACCTATTTTTATAATTGGTTATACTGGGCTGTTTTTCAACCGAACAAGGGATTGCCATCATTGTTGTAGTTTTGGAGGGGAAAGTTTCATGGCAGATGTTCTGTTGTCCCTAGTACGTTGTGCCTTTCTTAATAGAATTATTAGAGATGAATCTGTTAGGGTTTAGATCGTACAGTTAGATGTGGTGTGTTGTAGTGTTGTGTGGTGTTGTAGTGTGGTGTGTTACAGTGTGTTGTAGAAATAAGAAACATTTATATTATTTATTTTTGTAGTGAAATAAATAATAAAACTGTTTGTATTGTTATGGTATTGAGCCACATAACCTCAAAAACTAGATTTTAGAAGGGGTGTCATGTTCAAGATACAATTTCCTACCTTTGCTATTTAACCTGACGGAGTACATATGCTTCAAAACACAGATATAACACCCTTGTGTCATTATATATTTTCAGCCTCTTAAACCTAAAACATTTTAGGTTCATTAACAAAAACATATAAACATTTTATGTATTTAAATGTTCAGTCTAAGGCTACACTTGATACATTATGGAAGTTATGAATCACACTAAGCTTAACATGCAAGTGTGTGGTTTGTTTACATTTGAGAATGTGTGTTGTAAGGATTTTTAAATAGATGTCTGGGGATTGAGTGTGATGACAGCCGGATGATGTGTTTAGCTAGTGATTGTGCGATGAAAGATGTCCTTGTGAGATTCAGTTCAATTGTGTGCTGTGTTTGAAAATGAGGTATTTAAAACAAAATTTGAAAAATAATTTATAAATTAAAGGTTTATAGTCGGACAACAAAAATAAGAATGTTGGCTCCCGTCTAAAATTTTTTTTGTGTGTGGTAGGACTATAAATATTAAATCTAAAATCATTATATATCAACTTCCATAAAAAAAAATTAATGTGTCGCGTTTAGAAAGCTGAAATACATGCTCTATAAGGGGCAAAGGTAGGGGATTGTATGTTAAACTTAACATCCCTTCTATAGACTACTTTTGGTATACGTTTAAATATATCACAAGTTATTTCGCTACAAAAATAAACATCAATGTTTGTTGTTTCTATAACACATTAACTGTACAATCTAAACCTTACTAAAAACACTCGTCTCTTAATGATTCCATCAAGAAGGCACAATAGGTCATTGGCAACATTAAATTCTTATTTATATGATGTTGGGAAATCTAAGTACATAATCATGCTTTTGAATCCTAGAATCTAAATGATATTCTTTCTCCCCTTCAGACAACAGACTTGGAATGTTTTCGATACCTGCAGGAAATGAAAAGGATGTACAAGTTGAAAAAGAAATTGAGCGGTCTTCCGAACGAGTACAAACTGTATTTTAGTTTGTAAGTATTTTTCTAATTTAATTCCTATTTAAGTTAGGGATGCACTGAATATTAAATGATAAATAATTGGTTAGAGTTTTAACTGAATATTTAGTATGTCGACGAATATTCTTTTAATTAAGATTAATATTTCCATTAAAATTAATCTCATTAATTTTAATGGATTCTCACATTTTTAATTCACAATAAATTTTAGTAAATCATCCTAATAGTTTAATTTTCTGGCTAATTAAATTAGTTTGTTTTTGCTTTAAGAATATTATCATATTAATAATTTGTCTAATTCAAAAATAATTGTTCATTTGAAACAATAGCAAAATTAGCCAGAAATACTGTTTTTATCTGGTAGCAGCTTTAGCCCTTTGTGGTGGAGAAACATGTTTGATATTTACTTTCTTTTTATGAAACAGTTTCCTCTCGTTTCTGTTCTTTTCCTCAATTAATGATGTCGTTCGTTTAAATGGAGTTAGATAAAGACAAAGGGAAAAGTTTTTTATGTTCAAAAACATGCACTTCTCATTCTATTTGAAGAACAGGAATCAGAATCAAAAGAATTGGTCGTTATTCGTGACTGATAATATTTTCTTAACCGCAATCTAGTTTTTACTCCTCGGAAGCAGGAAGCGTTCATGAGAATAACTAATTGGCTGTCAACCCCTAAAAATGCAGATCACCTAAATTTTTTATTCCATAATTATTAAACTTTTATTACAATTAGTAATTGTAATATGCATTTTAAAACTATATTTGAAGAGCTTATTTTTAAAAGGGGACATTTTCTCGGTGTTCCAATTGGAATTTTTCTGTTTGGAAAATAAGCTTCTCATTTGGTGCTAGATTTAAGAAAAACAGTCATATATAATAATCATGTGTTTTGGTAATTCCGTATTTAATATTATTCAAGATATTTATTTTTATACCAATAATTTTACTTTGATGTACAAAAAGGTTCCCTTGACCATTATTTTTACCCGCCCGGGCCTAACTTTCAAAATATGCACATTATCCAGTTAATCCGTAGATTAACTGATTTGTTCCTTTAAAGTGCAAATCACCTTCAATATAAGTTTTCCACACTTTCTCACAAAAGAAATTTACAAAGCTGGATGTATTGAAGCAAAGATATGACTGGGTACATATGCTTCAAAACACGGATCTGACAAATTATGACATTCCAATGATCTCGTAGGGTTAAAAAATTTACATAGTCAGTGTGAACTAAAATTTTTTGTTTGGAGTCGTCCCTGGGCATTTGAAAAAAGACTTTTATAATTCTTTTGTGCTCAATTTTAATATAAAAAAATCTCTTCAGATTTGGGCCCTTGAATATAATAGTTCTAGGGAAAGTGATGAAAATTGGTCGTTGAACGATTTTATGAAATTTATTGAGAAAGAATTAAATTTCTGATAGAGAACTAATTTGGTAAACAAATCATATAAGGGAAACAAAACTTTTTAAATAGAAACATTTAAAGGGATAAAATAATAAATTTGGTTTAGCTTACAGATGCTGAAGAGTTTATAAGCTTGAATGAAAATATATATGTGTTTTCTTTAATGTAAAGGGAGATCCCATTTCATAAAATTTCAATTTGTTGTTATTTTATTAGAATTTCTTTTTTGTCTTAGGATTATAAGCAGCAGTTCTGAGGATGATGAACACTTTACAAAACAATAGCAAGGTTCAGCTTCTGTGACTGCTCAATGCCACTTAATTTTGTTTCATTTTTCATTTCTTTTTTTACAAAAGGATTTAAACATTTATTTTTAACTGAGGGTGATGGTTTCTTGTATATTTGTTATGTTTCTATTATCAAAATGTGACCATTTTTCTACTTTGAATTCCCAAATGTCTGCTAGATTTTTTTTTATTTTGCTTATTGAAAATGAAAGTTTGCTCAGGGAAATCCTCATTTCCATTTGGTGTTCCTATGTTTAAGTTTTTTGACAGAGTGGTAACAAAATCTAAAAAATAATTCAAAAATATTTTTTAATAAATTAATTTCCGTGAAAGGGGAAAAATTGTAAAATTGCCCATTAATCTTATTATTTTTTTTTTACTTTTCTTAAATGCTCAGTAATTTTTCGATTAACCGTTATATGTGTATTGGATGATCATAACTATAAAATTATAGAAATTTAAAAATAAAAAAAATTGGGACATTTTTCGTTTGACAGGGATATCAGGGAATTTGACCATTCTGGAAATATCAGGTATTTTGGGATTTTTTTGAAAAATCAGGAAATTAGTAAAAATAAATGTTTTTAACTTGATTTCTGGCTGTGAAACATGGTTGATTGGTTACAAATATGCAGATACTTTTTAAATGCAATCAAAAAGGGGGTAATTGCATATGGGACTTTTAAAAGAGTGTAAAAGTGAAAATTTTCTCTTTCAAAGTTGTAGAAACTGCACCAAAATGCTGATGTTTAAAATTTGACAAACCAATTGGCTATCTATAACTAGGTACTTGCCCACCCACTTAATTTATTTTAAAAATAGATCTTTCAAATGTTTAAAACTTGCTAAGTTTCTAGTAAAATTCAAATTTCTTTTGAACATCCCTAAAATGATTTTTTTTTTTTTAAACTTGACGAAACTGTTGTTGCTTTTATTATTTTTGCGGTACATTTTAGATCTTAAGAAATATATTTTGTATACTAAGCTGTATATCTAAAGATACTGGATTAGATTTAATAAATTAGTTTTATTATTAGGGATAGGGATGCATTAGGTTTCTACTTTTTAAGTATATTGGATTTCTTTTTTAATATTCAGGTTACTTTAGACTTTGATCTTAAAGTACAATCACTAATAATCTAAAAGATTATTGGACTTTTATGATTTTTAATTAGCATTTTGAATTATTGATATATATTTGGTAAATGCTCTGGAATTTTGAATTTGGGGTACATTAAATTTTTATGCATTGATTTTTGGATGTTAAACTTTGGTTGCACTTTTTTGGGAGTTAGAAAATCAAGTGAAATAGTTAGTAAACTTATATATTAAAAATAATAAATATATTTTATGGAAATAATAAGATAATGTCAATAATAAGGAATAATAATACATTTTTAAAATATTGCTGTAAAAAAAGTATGGCTTGCAGGGAAATTTAAAATGCTTTCCCTGTGGACACCCTGTTTGATTTTGTTACCACACTTTTGAAATGTACATGTTGTTTTTAATTATTTGTTTGTTAAATTTTAAGAATATTAATTAAAAATGAAAATTTGCTCATTGAAATTCGTATTTGGATTTCTTATTTTGAAGATTTCTAAAGACTATTGTTGCCAAAAATTAATGTGATGTTAGAAATGTACTGTGATATTTGATAGCATTTAAAATGTGGTAAGATTTTATATTAGGTTTGAAAAGTTAATTTTATAAACATACAAAATTAAAAATTCACTTATTAGATAACTTGTTTGTTAAATATCAAATTTGCAAATATTCTATGAGTAACTTTGGGATCATAAAACAATTTTAAATCTGAGCTTAAATTTGATTATAATTCAGCCCTAATTGTTTAAGACTTTATTTGAAAGATTATTAACTGGGACCTTTGACCTTTAATAAAGCATTAATTATTGTGTAAAGTTTTTTATCCTCAAAAATACGTAATTATAAAATAATTTTTTTTTGGGTGTTTTTATTTCGTTATTGAAAGTTTTATTTTTTGTGAGTTGTTATACAAATATAAGTTTGTTTAATAGAAATTACTTTAGGTGTCTTTGATATTTTTTTTAATTTCACAGTTCAGTATAATACTATGTAATTAAATTACAAAATGTGCATAATTTCCTTTTAATTATTTGGTATTTTCCATGCTTAAACATTAATTTTATGACAAATTTAAGGTAAATATACTGTTTGTCAGTGTCAAATTGCAAAGCTGTTTTAATTTTCTCTCAATATTTAGCATATTCAAATTGCTCATTTCATTTAGGCTTTCCACTGTTGCCATTCGAATGTTGTTCTTGATATCATGTGCTGTTAATATCCTTCATTGCTTGTTAAATGTGTACCTGTCAGCTTGTGATCCACACTTACAACGATTATCTAATAAAAGAGAGCTGGCTGTTTCCACCCCAAGATATTTTGATAGTAGGGTTCGTACAGTCCTTAGAAACCCCTTATTTTCATTTCATATTCATAAGGATCCTTATAAATTACTTAGAACTCCTTATTTTTGTCCAAAGGGTCCTTAGAAACTTTCAAGTTACTGAAGGCTCTTAAAAAGTCCTTAAACTGCTATCTTTTAAATCAATTTACTAAACCTCTATATAAAATGTTTGATCGTAAATTTAAATTAAACACAACTTTGTATCGAGTATACCTGTAAAAAACCCTAAGGCTTCTTCTCGGCTACAACAATAGTTTTTAGTCAATTCTGCCTATTTTCATATTTTTTTTTAATATATTTTTTAACTAAGAAACTTAATTGCGACTTTGGAGATAATTTTTTGTTACATCAAATGTATTAAAAAAAATTGCAGTAAAAAAAAGGTCTTATATAAATTGCTTTTAAAGTTTTTATTTTTGAAAAATGCATGCGGGAAACCCTGGATAGTTTTCACCCATTGTTGTTTTGCAACATTTCAGTGTTTTTAAGTTGCAATAACTTTTTGAAAATGCTAAAAGATATCCTATTTTTCAAAAATATTAAAATCTTTTTAGCTAAAATTCAAATTAAAGAAATCTATATTACCAGAGATTTTTTTTTCTGGACAAATATTTCTGATAACTTATTAATTATAGTATGCTAAAAAAATAACATGCATAATAATAATAATAAAACTTAAAAAAATAAAAGCTAAAATTATTTTTTTAATATAAAAAAGTTTAAAAACCTTGCTAAAAAAAAGTTTAAAAACCTAGCTTAAACTCTGCAATTTTGGATCCAATTGATCACGAAACGAAAAATGTGATTGTGTAATTTTATGTTTGCCAAATTAAAATGTAAAAAGTTCACAGGTACATTTCCCTTTTCGCGTAAAAACATTTTTGAATGCATGTATTTGCTGATGTAGAATATAAACTCACTAGTTGTTATGTCACAAGTGCCTTATTTTACTTGTTAACAATTTCTACCACATAGAAAGTTTGTACATTCTGAAAATATTCAACCATTGTGGTTACAATATGCACAACTAGGGGTTTTGTCTTTTTAATTATCTTCAGTATAAAAGTATTCTCGTGTAACCTGATTGTTTTTATATTACCTCAGTTTTATTGTAATGAGATATTTGTATTTGAATTCTTTGTTGAATTTTGTTCTATAAGTGTGTTTATTATTACATGCATGAATGTTTGTATTTTTGTTACAAATAATAGATTGCATTGTGTAATCTGTTATGTATTATATAGATTGTTAGTCATATTCTCAGTCTGTTACATTGCCAAAATAAAAACAATTCCTATGTAAACCTTTAGTACAATTGTAAGGCCATGTTTGTGTATGTATTTAGTTGTGTTAATGTTTTTATATATACTATGTCATACTATTTTTTATACCAAAAGTGTTACAAGCAAGACTGTACCTGATAATTTCAATAAAATTTAAAAAGCGAAAATTATTCTTTTAGGCTTTTGTTTATATTCAGACTTTTTCTAGTACGTTTTAGGTTTTTTAAATAAAATTAATTTAGTTTTCTCGTCTGTTATTTATTTTTCTTCTTCTTTTTTTTTTTTTTAATGACTGTCACTTCTCTCTCTCTCAAGTATTGCATATGCCGAAAGATACGTGTTTTAAAGAATGAAAAATGTAATTTAGTAATTTGAATACCAATTAAACGTTGCCATCAAACTAAAGCCATCCTGATCGAAACTAACATATATGTAATTTCGTTTTTTCCAAACAGAAGTCTTAATTGTATTTTTTTACAGCCAACTTCACACTTCAGCTGCATAACCATATGTTTTGACAGCTGATATAGCAAGGCTTGCTTGTGAAAAAGTTTGATCGATTCTACACAGTAGTTTTTGGTTGGTACCTTTTCAAATATGGAAAGTGAAAAACATCATTTTCGGCATATTTTACTATCGAAAAGGTAAAAATGCTGTTCAAGCAAGAAAAAAAAAAATTCCAATGTAAATGAGGAGATCAAAAATCCCCTGGATAAGTTTTTTGCCAGCAAAGAACAAAAAAATTATGAGCGTGGAATCTTGCTACTGCCAGAAAGATGGCAAAATGTATTGGACCAGAATAGACAATATATAATTCAATAAAATATTTATTCACTATAAGAAAATAGTAATATATACACTATAATAAAAGAGAAACAAAATTACTTTCCGAATAACCTGATATATATATTAAAATAGTTTTGCTCGTTTAAGTTTCCCTTCATTTAAGGAAAATTTAAAGCTAATTTAATACTTTTCCAAACTTAGAACCATATGTAAGAATTAGGAAATATATCACCAAAGATAATACTTTAAAATTACGTGTATATCAACCCTGCAGCACTCGCATTCTTAAATGCGGAGTAAATCGAATTAGAAAGATTTTTACTTGAATGGCATGACGTACTATTATTGACCGTTACGAATGAGAGGTTGGCAAGAACTAACAAATTATTCTACCAGATGTCTTCTCTTATAAGGAGGACCATAATTTTAAGTGGTTGGTTTCTTTTCTGTAATGTTATTGTACCGCTCAGGAAAGAAAAAAAAATTATAACGAGTGAAAACATTTAAGAAAATTAAACTATTGCTTTCTGTTGTGCAATATGTATGTTTATTATATGTTTGTGTTAAGATGATCATTTCTTGTTATACTTTAGTCGAATGTGTGCTTGTCGGACCGTGGCAGAGTTTAATGTAAAAACCAAAAGCGAATCAAATCTCAATGCTTGATATAATAAGTGACACACAACCCCCTAACACGAAAACATTATTTTAGTCCTTATTTTTCCAATTTCGTCCCAACTCCAATTCGATTAGCCTTGGATTGTGTATCTCGGACACAGCTCAAGCTTTGCAGTGTTAAAATTAAATGTATAGCTCTAGTGTAAGGAAAACGGGGTTCGTACTTCCCCCTTCAGGTCAGGAAAAGGTTTATTGTTCCACATGATATTACTACTCTAAAGTACTACTAAATTAATCTTTAAAGAGTCCGGCCCTTTCCTCCTTTAATAAAAACAGACCCAATATATCTTCCGATTTAGAAAAAATTAATTCGATTGATCAAATAATCTATTATGGTTTGGAGAGCAGGACGCCAGCCCAGTTGTAGGTTGAGTGAATAAATGTCGCTTTTGAGCTGACAGTGGGCTATTTGGAAAAAGTGTGGTTTTTGGGCTCTATCTCGAAAGAAAGATGCGAGAACACTGTCTGGTATTTTTTAAATTATGTTCAGCTGACGAAGACAATACCTAAGCTAGCACCCGACGCAACCTCAGGCGGCAGGACATGGGACCACGATCAGATTGAACATGCACATGTCACACATGATGGACAGTGTTCGATCCATTGATCGCGAAAAGAACAATCCTCCGATTTCCAAATAGCTACACATAGGCTGGGGATCGAATCCAATACCATTTTTCAAAAATTTGTCCGAGCTCCAAAACGTTTGGCCACCACAAGTCTCTGTTTTTTTTTTTATCATCTAAGTGTAGTAAAAAACTACAGAGTAGTGTTTCCGTGTCTATTCTTCTCCTCTGCATATATTTGTTATTTGTTATTAGCTCATCGGAAGTCGCACTTATTTTGTCAAGTTTTCTTTGTTTTTAGGTTTTGGTTTGTTGTTGAGATTAGACCAAACTTCATTTCGAGGTATTCCCGACGTCAGTCACATACATTATTGGTCTATGTTGACCACGTGGTTTAACTTAATTTTAATCTCACACCAGGTATTTTTTTATGTTTAGTTTTGGTTAATTAACGTCGCACTAGAGCTGCATAGTGGGCTATTGGCGATGGTTCGGGGTCTATCTCGAAGGAAAGACCCGGGAATACATTCACACACACACACACATTCATACATGCACCTCATTATTTTAGAACCATGGTCATAAGACGTAATTTTTCGATTAACCGTTATATGTGTATTGGATGATCATAACTATAAAATTATAGAAATTTAAAAATAAAAAAAATTGGGACATTTTTCGTTTGACAGGGATATCAGGGAATTTGACCATTCTGGAAATATCAGGTATTTTGGGATTTTTTTGAAAAATCAGGAAATTAGTAAAAATAAATGTTTTTAACTTGATTTCTGGCTGTGAAACATGGTTGATTGGTTACAAATATGCAGATACTTTTTAAATGCAATCAAAAAGGGGGTAATTGCATATGGGACTTTTAAAAGAGTGTAAAAGTGAAAATTTTCTCTTTCAAAGTTGTAGAAACTGCACCAAAATGCTGATGTTTAAAATTTGACAAACCAATTGGCTATCTATAACTAGGTACTTGCCCACCCACTTAATTTATTTTAAAAATAGATCTTTCAAATGTTTAAAACTTGCTAAGTTTCTAGTAAAATTCAAATTTCTTTTGAACATCCCTAAAATGATTTTTTTTTTTTTAAACTTGACGAAACTGTTGTTGCTTTTATTATTTTTGCGGTACATTTTAGATCTTAAGAAATATATTTTGTATACTAAGCTGTATATCTAAAGATACTGGATTAGATTTAATAAATTAGTTTTATTATTAGGGATAGGGATGCATTAGGTTTCTACTTTTTAAGTATATTGGATTTCTTTTTTAATATTCAGGTTACTTTAGACTTTGATCTTAAAGTACAATCACTAATAATCTAAAAGATTATTGGACTTTTATGATTTTTAATTAGCATTTTGAATTATTGATATATATTTGGTAAATGCTCTGGAATTTTGAATTTGGGGTACATTAAATTTTTATGCATTGATTTTTGGATGTTAAACTTTGGTTGCACTTTTTTGGGAGTTAGAAAATCAAGTGAAATAGTTAGTAAACTTATATATTAAAAATAATAAATATATTTTATGGAAATAATAAGATAATGTCAATAATAAGGAATAATAATACATTTTTAAAATATTGCTGTAAAAAAAGTATGGCTTGCAGGGAAATTTAAAATGCTTTCCCTGTGGACACCCTGTTTGATTTTGTTACCACACTTTTGAAATGTACATGTTGTTTTTAATTATTTGTTTGTTAAATTTTAAGAATATTAATTAAAAATGAAAATTTGCTCATTGAAATTCGTATTTGGATTTCTTATTTTGAAGATTTCTAAAGACTATTGTTGCCAAAAATTAATGTGATGTTAGAAATGTACTGTGATATTTGATAGCATTTAAAATGTGGTAAGATTTTATATTAGGTTTGAAAAGTTAATTTTATAAACATACAAAATTAAAAATTCACTTATTAGATAACTTGTTTGTTAAATATCAAATTTGCAAATATTCTATGAGTAACTTTGGGATCATAAAACAATTTTAAATCTGAGCTTAAATTTGATTATAATTCAGCCCTAATTGTTTAAGACTTTATTTGAAAGATTATTAACTGGGACCTTTGACCTTTAATAAAGCATTAATTATTGTGTAAAGTTTTTTATCCTCAAAAATACGTAATTATAAAATAATTTTTTTTTGGGTGTTTTTATTTCGTTATTGAAAGTTTTATTTTTTGTGAGTTGTTATACAAATATAAGTTTGTTTAATAGAAATTACTTTAGGTGTCTTTGATATTTTTTTTAATTTCACAGTTCAGTATAATACTATGTAATTAAATTACAAAATGTGCATAATTTCCTTTTAATTATTTGGTATTTTCCATGCTTAAACATTAATTTTATGACAAATTTAAGGTAAATATACTGTTTGTCAGTGTCAAATTGCAAAGCTGTTTTAATTTTCTCTCAATATTTAGCATATTCAAATTGCTCATTTCATTTAGGCTTTCCACTGTTGCCATTCGAATGTTGTTCTTGATATCATGTGCTGTTAATATCCTTCATTGCTTGTTAAATGTGTACCTGTCAGCTTGTGATCCACACTTACAACGATTATCTAATAAAAGAGAGCTGGCTGTTTCCACCCCAAGATATTTTGATAGTAGGGTTCGTACAGTCCTTAGAAACCCCTTATTTTCATTTCATATTCATAAGGATCCTTATAAATTACTTAGAACTCCTTATTTTTGTCCAAAGGGTCCTTAGAAACTTTCAAGTTACTGAAGGCTCTTAAAAAGTCCTTAAACTGCTATCTTTTAAATCAATTTACTAAACCTCTATATAAAATGTTTGATCTTAAATTTAAATTAAACACAACTTTGTATCGAGTATACCTGTAAAAAACCCTAAGGCTTCTTCTCGGCTACAACAATAGTTTTTAGTCAATTCTGCCTATTTTCATATTTTTTTTTAATATATTTTTTAACTAAGAAACTTAATTGCGACTTTGGAGATAATTTTTTGTTACATCAAATGTATTAAAAAAAATTGCAGTAAAAAAAAGGTCTTATATAAATTGCTTTTAAAGTTTTTATTTTTGAAAAATGCATGCGGGAAACCCTGGATAGTTTTCACCCATTGTTGTTTTGCAACATTTCAGTGTTTTTAAGTTGCAATAACTTTTTGAAAATGCTAAAAGATATCCTATTTTTCAAAAATATTAAAATCTTTTTAGCTAAAATTCAAATTAAAGAAATCTATATTACCAGAGATTTTTTTTTCTGGACAAATATTTCTGATAACTTATTAATTATAGTATGCTAAAAAAATAACATGCATAATAATAATAATAAAACTTAAAAAAATAAAAGCTAAAATTATTTTTTTAATATAAAAAAGTTTAAAAACCTTGCTAAAAAAAAGTTTAAAAACCTAGCTTAAACTCTGCAATTTTGGATCCAATTGATCACGAAACGAAAAATGTGATTGTGTAATTTTATGTTTGCCAAATTAAAATGTAAAAAGTTCACAGGTACATTTCCCTTTTCGCGTAAAAACATTTTTGAATGCATGTATTTGCTGATGTAGAATATAAACTCACTAGTTGTTATGTCACAAGTGCCTTATTTTACTTGTTAACAATTTCTACCACATAGAAAGTTTGTACATTCTGAAAATATTCAACCATTGTGGTTACAATATGCACAACTAGGGGTTTTGTCTTTTTAATTATCTTCAGTATAAAAGTATTCTCGTGTAACCTGATTGTTTTTATATTACCTCAGTTTTATTGTAATGAGATATTTGTATTTGAATTCTTTGTTGAATTTTGTTCTATAAGTGTGTTTATTATTACATGCATGAATGTTTGTATTTTTGTTACAAATAATAGATTGCATTGTGTAATCTGTTATGTATTATATAGATTGTTAGTCATATTCTCAGTCTGTTACATTGCCAAAATAAAAACAATTCCTATGTAAACCTTTAGTACAATTGTAAGGCCATGTTTGTGTATGTATTTAGTTGTGTTAATGTTTTTATATATACTATGTCATACTATTTTTTATACCAAAAGTGTTACAAGCAAGACTGTACCTGATAATTTCAATAAAATTTAAAAAGCGAAAATTATTCTTTTAGGCTTTTGTTTATATTCAGACTTTTTCTAGTACGTTTTAGGTTTTTTAAATAAAATTAATTTAGTTTTCTCGTCTGTTATTTATTTTTCTTCTTTTTTTTTTTTTTTTTAATGACTGTCACTTCTCTCTCTCTCAAGTATTGCATATGCCGAAAGATACGTGTTTTAAAGAATGAAAAATGTAATTTAGTAATTTGAATGCCAATTAAACGTTGCCATCAAACTAAAGCCATCCTGATCGAAACTAACATATACCCAGGTAGCACAACAATATTGCCCAATGTTGGCCAATCTCACTGTGGATTGGTGTATATCGACCGTTCGTTTGCGTCATTAGCCAATATCGCCCAATGTTACAATGCCGATACTGAGGATTCAACAAATTCTTATAACACCTTTAAACTTATAAATTTGCACTTTATAACAAATAAATGGATAGAGACAACTAATATACACAACTTTTATGTGATAACCCAAGATTTTTATTCGTTTTAAAGATTTTGTCAGTTTTACTCGGCGAATCTTGGTCAAAATCGGTCGGCAATATTCCATGTCAAATACTGAAGTTCTGACAAAACTTCTAAAAGCTTTAAAAACTACATTTGTTAACAAAAAAATTGTGTACAAGGATAATTTTCCACATTTTTAACGTAATATCTCCAGATTTTTACACGTTTTAAAAATTTCGCGAGTTAATATCGGCCTGAATCGGTGAATATTGATCACAGTTATCAAGGTGCGCATGCGCAGAACATGTTTCAGTTGTTTACTTCAGTCCTTCGGTCGTAGTTTAAAACGAAATGGCGCTAAAAGCCCGGGCTTTTGAAGCATGTGAAGAAGGAATTATCAAATGCAGGTAAATATTTATCAAAAGTCAACCGATTATTTACAGATACACCCAACAAGCAAGGACGTAGCTTATTTTGAAGGATAACAAGATTTTTTTTGTGCCATATACTACTCTCTATTGTTCTAGTCAATAGCGACAAGTTATCCCTAAAAAACGCCAGTGGCGGCTCGTCCATTACAGCAAGTACAGCCGGCTGCACCTAAATTCATTAGTGTATACTAAAATAAGCAACTGCAGACCATATTTTACAATGCGAATTTGTGTTCTTTTCAATGATACGAATTCGTGTTGTGATGTCACGTGCGTAAAGTTTTTGTGAATGAATGACGTTTGATAAATTATCGTTTGCTATTTAGATAATTTTCAACATAAAAATTTCAACATTTAATTGATAAGTATAATTTCAGAAATTTAAATACTATTGAATCAGGTGTAAAAAAAATTGAATGTTCCGAAATGTTTGAAATTATGGTTTCTGTAAATACTTTTTATTATTTCAGCAAATAAATCGAAAATATTTCAGATTAAACTTCATAAAAATATCGTTTGCAATATTTCAAGAAAATAGTTTGTGATATTTCAAGAATTATAGAATACTGTCATTACATGTGATTAAACCACTTCCTTATAACGACCCTGACACTTGAAGATTAAATTTTTTACTATGATTGGTAAAGATTGGTTACCTTGTTAAATTCGAATTTATTTTATTAATTTAAGTTAAGTATCAGAAAAAAAATAAAAGCTTCTTTTAAATTAACTTTAAAAATATATAAAATAATTCTGTCTTGACTTTTTACAATTCCCTAAACTTTCGAATGCTCCAATTCTTTTAAAATTGCAAGTGTTTAGGTATTTTTTCGAAAGTATCATTTGTTGTAGATCTGCCGTTAAAAACGAATTTTTATAGCCCATGTTTTAATAGATATTTTTGATTTATATAAAAGTTTTTTTATTTTATCAATACTTATATACAGGCAACTCTCGAACTCGAAGGGAAGTGTATAAAAATTCGAGATATCGAAAATTCGAGTTATCGAAAATCCTATAAAAAATCTGTTTTGGTAAAAATAAATACAAGTATACTTACCCTACTTTATTTAAAATATCTATCCAAAATTTTTTGGTGAGTATTTCTATTTATTTCGGAATCAATTATATTTTCAAAATGCATGATTGCTTGAAATGTCACTGTTTTTATTTCCGGCCACGATTCACTGAATGCACGCATAGTTTTTATGGAAGATAGAGCCTCTTTCAAAGTTATCTTTAGAGGAGATTCGTATTCTTTTTCCGAGAGCGATCTCTCATCAAAAGCTGCTATATTGAGTGCATTACATTTTTGTTTTGTCGCCATTATTCACAGCGACAAATCAACACCACGACAATTGCATATTTGCTAAAGTTTCTTCAAAATCCGTAGTTTTGAGAGGAAAACCAAATTTTGAGTTGTGTGGAAACTTCGAGTTATCGAAAATAAGAAGAAAAACTTCGAATTAACAAGATAAAATTAAATTAAATAAGTAATGAAAGTGCAGGGAAATCGATTTTTTTCGAGATATCGAAAAATTCGAGTTATCGAAAAATGTGAGTTATCGAAGTTCGAGTTATCGAGAGTACTGTATAAGAATGGTGTGCCTGTCTGTAGAATCGAACAAAACCCCACATTTTGAGTTTTTTGCAAGAATTAGGATACACTGATTCAGAAAATCTAAATGTCAAAGTTGGGGAAGAAACTACCCCCCCCCCCAAATCGTAGCAACAGTTGGACCCCCTTCCCCCCCCCCTAGCAAAAGCCTGGCTACGTGCTTGCAACAAGTATGACCAACAACAGGCTCAACACCCAAAAAGTATTATTTACTTGTTGGCTCAAGTGTAGTATTTTTACAGATTTTGTTGCTTATTGGACGGAATTGACAGAAGCGTTGTATCATGATCGTATGAGTTTATAAAAAAACTTAGCTTTTCTTAAATTTATTTATAGGAAAACACAGATTTCATTAATTATGTTTTTATTGTAGTAAGTTATTCAGATCGGAATATTTTTATAGTTCTCTAAATAAGTAAATGTAAGGTTGGGATTGTTTTGTACTCGAAACTCTTTTCTCTCGGGTAACTTCTATACTAGCCCACATTTTAAGAAATTTCAACTAGTGGGGCAAAGTAAATTTTTCAGTTAGCAGAATCCCAGAAGTAAATGAAATCTTGATACTTAAAATAGCAAATTTAAACTAATTTATTAAACTTAGTTTAAAATTATATGTTCCGAAAAAAGTTTATTTAAAAAAATTATCTAATTCATGAAATTTTCTAACGGTTTATAAAAGTATGTTTTATTTGTGGTCATAATGTAAAATTTTATTTTAAAATATGTATTTCTGCAATCATACAAATGTAAAGTTTTAAATTTTAAGTACATACATCTAAATATGTATACTTGGGTAAATCTTAAACAAGTATCCGAGCATATATTACAAACAAAATGTCATTAATAACATTACATTAATAAGTAGCATTTACTTTATAATATTAACAATAATATTCTATTTGTATTTGAAAAATATTTTGTTTTATAGCACAAAAATGTAGAAAAATAAGTAGTTTTAAGTTTTTAAAAAATGTTATCATATTGGTATATTATAACATATGTTAGCTTTAGACATAATACTTTTTTAAAACTTGTTATCATTTCTGAAAAATGTTTTTAAATAATCTTGTAAATTACTGGTTCTTGTAAATTACTTTTGTTGCCGTTCCTTCATGTACAAAAAT
Organism: Troglohyphantes excavatus; assembly: GCA_963932185.1. Taxonomy (NCBI): domain Eukaryota; kingdom Metazoa; phylum Arthropoda; class Arachnida; order Araneae; family Linyphiidae; genus Troglohyphantes; species Troglohyphantes excavatus. Next base: position 67,306,872 of record OZ010677.1, on the reverse strand, counting down.
TTTAGCACTGGCGGGCGGGCATTGAAAAATTGTTTCTTTTCCGTTTAAGACTATGACGAGTCTTATTAATTGTTTCAAGGTTAGCCAACTGCCAATGATCTGACATCAACATGTTGTAGCTGGAAATAACAATTTCCACTTAGAATGTGGTGCGGCCACAAGAATTGACCCTAATGATTTTTTGAAAGTTCTCATAGCCACAACAATTTTTTTTAAGCGTACGTAACCCAGCAAAAAAAGTCAGCATCAAACCTTCATCAAAATTGTCAAATTGAAGGTTTTATAAAGGATATTGAAACAAAAAACTGCAGTTTTCTTGAAGTTTTTAATTTTCCTGCATAAAACCTTTAAAATATCTGCATTTTCCCTTCATGATTAAAAATTGAAGTTTTTATGAAGGTTTTTTGCAGTTTTTATGAAGGACATTGCATTGAAACAAAAACCTTTAATTTTATAGATCTTCAAAAAAACTGCAGTTTTCCTGCATAAAACCTTCAATTTCAAAAATTTGATGAAGGTTTTATGCTGACTTTTTTTGCTGGGAATGTGATGCACAAATATCCAATCTCCTGGGAAGACTTGGAATTTCTTCAATTTAATCCTAATAACTTTCAAAAACGAAGTTACTGAAATTGGTTACCTCTTCGGGAAATAATCATTGTGCTCATTCTCATAATAATTTTAATAAAAATTATTTAATCCATTTTCGATCACATGTAAGTAACAAACTTACAGTTCCATTCCCAGAACATTCACCAATATAAAGAATTAACAATTATATAGTTGTTAATTACTGAAGAAATTGCATAACTTTTTTAAGATATTAACAATTTTTGGTAGAAAATTTATTTACTATCCACTGTATGAAATACTTTCAAAATATTAAAAATTGCTATTGGAGCTGTATCCAATATTTATTTTTAAATAAGTAACTTTTTATATAATATTTGGTTCAAATGCATTGTACGGTTCCCCTTGACAACTTTTTAAAAATGATATATTCACAATATTAACACATTCTGGGCGACAACCGGGTTTGTTGAAAGAACTCAATTTTCTCTCTGCAGGGTTGCTGAAAATGTTAACTAGATTTGGCAGGGAAATCAAGGAAACCGTAAAGTACATTTTAACCATATATTCGAGAAATATACTAGGAAATAATTTAGTTACAAGGCATTTTATTGTTCCAGAATTCCACATTTTGTCAAAAAAAAGCCTTACCTACCTTATTTGTTATGGATAATAATTTATAAGAAAATATAATGTTAGCCTGTTTAGTAGTTATTGTGTACAAGATGGTAATGATAACAAGCCAAACTAATCGAATATGCTTAATCGCTATATTGCACAATCTTTGAGTGCATTATTTATTAAATCTTCATTTGGTTATTCAGATGTGTCTTAATTCCAGAATATATTAGTTCCATTATGATTTGAAAGTTCTCTGCAAATTTAAAATGTATTTTAAGCCGGCACATAAAAGTATACTAGGCAGTTGGCCAAAGCATTTGAAGTACTTGCTAAAATCGATTTAATACCATGTTGAAATTGAATGTAATATTTTGTTATCACTGAAACATGTATTTAAACAATTTTAGTCATGTTATTTTTTTTTTTAGAAAAAAGTTTGTGCAATAAATTAGAACAACATGATATACAGCATTAAGAAACTGATCACTAGATTTATTAAGAAATAATTGCTAGATTTCCTCATTCAGTTATTTTTGACTTGTTATCTAGCATTTGGTATTTTTCTCTTTCATTTAATATGTGTTATTCCTATTTTATTTTAGCTGAATTTCCACTAGAGCTGCTCACTGATAACTTGAAGAGGCTGCATTGATTAGCCCCAAGATCTGTTCTGAAACCTGATTTATGAATATTGAGCAGTATTTGAAACTCATTTCAAGACATATACTCCACATCCTGTAGCCTGAAGCCACTCGGATACCAGCTACTAAGTCAACAAACACCCGAACTGGCACCTCGCTCTCCCAAATTTCCACACCATGACCAATGTGAGGATATTTGGGCCATGATAGATTTATCTCCAGCCCCTTTTCCCACCCTGCCTTTGCTGGCCTTATGGACAATTCAAGGCCAGGAACAAACTCACAATACTCTAATTAAAAGATCAGCACTTTTATGTGAAGACTATTGATAAAGTAAAAAGTGTTAAAATAAAATGTAGTTTAATAACTCTTAGAATGTTATTTAATATTTAAAATAACACTTGTGCACTAATAATGGAGGTAGTAGTATAAATCGTTAACCACTTATGCGATTGAGTCACTAAGTGATAAGGTTTGTTTAGAAGTGGTCTCAGTGGAATAATTGGAAATGGTTTCCACTATATTAATATTTATTATTAAAAAGTGTAAAATATTAAATATAAAAAACTTTTTAAAATATAATTTCATTATATATTTACTAATGCATATACTTTAAAAGTTAAAAATAAGCGAACGTTTTTGCATGATTCACTCAAGTAAATGTAGACCATTTGTTAATTTTTAACTCAAAAAAAGGTTTTTTTTTTAAAATTTATTTTATAATAAAAAGCAGTAGTGAAGCAAACTGCAGTAAACTTTAATGTTGGTAGAAATAATTTTCATGGATGTCTTTTTTGTATTCGATTTAGTTAATTGACTTAAGTTTATTTTATAATTATCCATAGAAATCAACTAAATTCTTAAACTTTCTCATAATGAGGCATTAGCATCATTAGTCTATAATACAATTAAAGAACGATCTGTAAACACAGCTTCATACTTTACAGTCAAATTATAAGGAAAATGTCTTAGCTCGGTTACTAGGTGTTAGTTTTTTTTTGGTTCCTAAATTGCAAATAATTTTAAATTGAAACGCAATGTAAATAAGTATAATTTTTACTTTCTTTACAACAACTGACATCAAACACAACACACATTTTTAGAAATTTATTTTGCTAAAAATAAGTAAGCAACTTATCAAATTATATTATATGTTCGAGCATATTTAATTTTTATCAATATATTTCATGCTTATTTTATATCGAATATTTCATGCATTCAACTGTTATACTACAAATACCAACTTAGTAGTATTTTAGATTAGAAAATCACACTTAATGTGTTGTAAATGAAGTATGTGATCCAAACTTCAAGGAGTATCCAAATTATTACACAATACCTGTTGCGTTAGATTTCTTTTTTACAACAGAAGGGAGTCATAATAGTTAATTGAGGTAAGTGAAATTGGCTCCAATATTTTATGCCACAGGTGTGTAATAAAAGATAATTTGGATTTCTTATAAATGCTAAAAAGTTTTTTAAAAAACTCTAATTTGTTTTGGTATTTTAACTAGATTGCTAAAAAGTTTACAAAAACCTGCTTAAATGCAGATATCTAACTGTCTTAAGATATTAAACTAGACTACTAAAAATTCTTAAATTTGCTTATCAGTCTAGCATCATTAACCTTGACAAAAATTTTCCTCCATTTTCAAAACTAATTTACTTTGGTGTAAATAACATTTACAAATAGCTTTGTGATCCAATTTACTCTCAAAATGGATACTTCATCTTTCAACATATACTTCAATATAAAAGTATTCATTATGTTTTCCTCATTTTTAAAAATTATCTTTAATATGTTTTAAACAAATTAAGTCTTAATTTTTTTTAATGTATTAGATGAAGGAATACAAGATAGAAATATTTTGAATTGTGTTTTTAATTTTTTTAAATGGTAATGTATAATGCATTTCGTTTAGAAAAGTAAATGTAAATATATTTTTAAATAATATTACAGTTAACTTAGTTCAAAATTAACTAATTTAAATTTTTTTAAAGAATTATAAATTTGTAATTTTAGGAAATTTAAAATTTTAATTATTAAATTTTTTAATTATAATTTTATTGCTATATTTTTATTATTATATAGATTTTGAATACAATTTTTTTTATGTTATAAAGAAAAAGCAAATGAGTTGTATAGTCCAATATTTTCCACAGAGGAAAGAATATTTTTCATGCAACAGCTTTAAATGATCAAAAACAAAAGAAACAAATTGTTTTATAAAAATATTTTTTTTAAAAATTATTCATAGTATTGTTCATCAATATTGTAAACCGCTGCTTTCAAATATATTCGATTTCGGCTAATGTCGAGTCGATCAATGTAAATCGGCCACCTTTTATTTAATATTGACAGATATTGCTTTGGCAATATTTGCCAATATTGATAAAAAGTTAACCATTTGACATTGGCCAACCCGACATTCGCCAATATTAGCCGACCTAACGTTAGCCAATATTGGCCAATATCGGTTGAGCAATATTTGCCAATATTGATAAAAGGTTAACCATTTGACATTGGCCGATCCGACATTCGCCAATATTTGCCAATACCGCTCTATGATATTGGCCAGTTCAACATTACCCAATACTGGCCAATACCGCTCTATAATATTGGCCAATATCGGTTCGGCAATATTGCCCAATATTGATAAAAGGTTAACAGTTTGACGTTGGCCGATCCGACATTCGCCAATATTGGCCAATACCGCTCTACGATATTGGCCAGTTCAACATTACCCAATATTGGCCAATACCGCTCTATAATATTGGCCAATATCGGTTCGGCAATATTGCCCAATATTGATAAAAGGTTAACAGTTTGACGTTGGCCGATCCGACATTCGCCAATGTTGCCGAAACTCTCTTTGCCGATATTGGCCAATATTGCTGTGCTACCTGGGTATGTAATTTCGTTTTTTCCAAACAGAAGTCTTAATTGTATTTTTTTACAGCCAACTTCACACTTCAGCTGCATAACCATATGTTTTGACAGCTGATATAGCAAGGCTTGCTTGTGAAAAAGTTTGATCGATTCTACACAGTAGTTTTTGGTTGGTACCTTTTCAAATATGGAAAGTGAAAAACATCATTTTCGGCATATTTTACTATCGAAAAGGTAAAAATGCTGTTCAAGCAAGAAAAAAAAAAATTCCAATGTAAATGAGGAGATCAAAAATCCCCTGGATAAGTTTTTTGCCAGCAAAGAACAAAAAAATTATGAGCGTGGAATCTTGCTACTGCCAGAAAGATGGCAAAATGTATTGGACCAGAATAGACAATATATAATTCAATAAAATATTTATTCACTATAAGAAAATAGTAATATATACACTATAATAAAAGAGAAACAAAATTACTTTCCGAATAACCTGATATATATATTAAAATAGTTTTGCTCGTTTAAGTTTCCCTTCATTTAAGGAAAATTTAAAGCTAATTTAATACTTTTCCAAACTTAGAACCATATGTAAGAATTAGGAAATATATCACCAAAGATAATACTTTAAAATTACGTGTATATCAACCCTGCAGCACTCGCATTCTTAAATGCGGAGTAAATCGAATTAGAAAGATTTTTACTTGAATGGCATGACGTACTATTATTGACCGTTACGAATGAGAGGTTGGCAAGAACTAACAAATTATTCTACCAGATGTCTTCTCTTATAAGGAGGACCATAATTTTAAGTGGTTGGTTTCTTTTCTGTAATGTTATTGTACCGCTCAGGAAAGAAAAAAAAATTATAACGAGTGAAAACATTTAAGAAAATTAAACTATTGCTTTCTGTTGTGCAATATGTATGTTTATTATATGTTTGTGTTAAGATGATCATTTCTTGTTATACTTTAGTCGAATGTGTGCTTGTCGGACCGTGGCAGAGTTTAATGTAAAAACCAAAAGCGAATCAAATCTCAATGCTTGATATAATAAGTGACACACAACCCCCTAACACGAAAACATTATTTTAGTCCTTATTTTTCCAATTTCGTCCCAACTCCAATTCGATTAGCCTTGGATTGTGTATCTCGGACACAGCTCAAGCTTTGCAGTGTTAAAATTAAATGTATAGCTCTAGTGTAAGGAAAACGGGGTTCGTACTTCCCCCTTCAGGTCAGGAAAAGGTTTATTGTTCCACATGATATTACTACTCTAAAGTACTACTAAATTAATCTTTAAAGAGTCCGGCCCTTTCCTCCTTTAATAAAAACAGACCCAATATATCTTCCGATTTAGAAAAAATTAATTCGATTGATCAAATAATCTATTATGGTTTGGAGAGCAGGACGCCAGCCCAGTTGTAGGTTGAGTGAATAAATGTCGCTTTTGAGCTGACAGTGGGCTATTTGGAAAAAGTGTGGTTTTTGGGCTCTATCTCGAAAGAAAGATGCGAGAACACTGTCTGGTATTTTTTAAATTATGTTCAGCTGACGAAGACAATACCTAAGCTAGCACCCGACGCAACCTCAGGCGGCAGGACATGGGACCACGATCAGATTGAACATGCACATGTCACACATGATGGACAGTGTTCGATCCATTGATCGCGAAAAGAACAATCCTCCGATTTCCAAATAGCTACACATAGGCTGGGGATCGAATCCAATACCATTTTTCAAAAATTTGTCCGAGCTCCAAAACGTTTGGCCACCACAAGTCTCTGTTTTTTTTTTTATCATCTAAGTGTAGTAAAAAACTACAGAGTAGTGTTTCCGTGTCTATTCTTCTCCTCTGCATATATTTGTTATTTGTTATTAGCTCATCGGAAGTCGCACTTATTTTGTCAAGTTTTCTTTGTTTTTAGGTTTTGGTTTGTTGTTGAGATTAGACCAAACTTCATTTCGAGGTATTCCCGACGTCAGTCACATACATTATTGGTCTATGTTGACCACGTGGTTTAACTTAATTTTAATCTCACACCAGGTATTTTTTTATGTTTAGTTTTGGTTAATTAACGTCGCACTAGAGCTGCATAGTGGGCTATTGGCGATGGTTCGGGGTCTATCTCGAAGGAAAGACCCGGGAATACATTCACACACACACACACATTCATACATGCACCTCATTATTTTAGAACCATGGTCATAAGACGAGGAACATCTGAACTGGCACCCAACACCTTCAATAGACGTTGGAAATCACCGATCAGATTTATCGTGCACCAGTCCCGTATACACGTCGTTAATTTTTGCGGATGTTCTAAACGAATTTTCTAGTATTTTGTAGCGAAGCTGGCAACCCTCCGATCACAAGATCACTACTTTTTTACTTTTCTTTGTCAAGTCCATCGCACGGGTTCGAACCACCAATCCTCGGATTAGTAGCTGAACGCCTTTAACCGCTCGGCCACGGAGGCCTCCTATTTTTTTATAACTGTTTATCAATATTATTAATTCGTCATCTGACCATGGTTCTAAAATAACGAGGTGCATGTATGAATATGTGTGTAAATGTGCATGTGTTCGTGTTCTTTCCGACGAGATAGACCCCGAACCGTCGCCAATAGCCCAATATGCAGCTCTAGTGCGACTTTTTTAACCAAACCAATATTATTGATAAGAGAAGTGAAAAGAGAAGTTTGAAAATTGTAAACAAGTAAGCATGGTGGCAATTTTTTTATTCCACCAAATAAAATGTATTTTCGGTCTTTACATGTTCATTGCGTAGAAGTTTAAACAATTGCTTGTATTTTTTAATAATCATTAAAATTTTCATATTCTCAAAGCACTGAACATGTTTCAAGATCTGGAGAGTGTTTATTTTTCAGAACTTGTTGGACATAATTTGGATACCGGCGTAATTTTTAGTCCAAATGGTTTAATGCTGGTAAGTTTAAAAAAATATTTTAATATCTTATATGTGTTTTTATCTTTTTCTTACTTGCTTTAATGTATAGTAAATGTTTATTCAAGATTTTTAAGCAAAGTTATTTCCTAAAGAGAGGTAGCGGAACGCCGTTCTGGTACATCTTTTTAAGACTCCCACACCCCACGGAGGGTTACAGTTTCGGTACTTCTATTTCTAGAAATTAAGCACTGTATATATATATATATATATATATATATTCATTTATAAATCAGAATTTGAACATTTTGCAGTTTCATGTTTGTTTTAAATATTATCCAGATTGACTATTTGGAAATGATTACTTTAAATTTTTTGTTGAATTTATATTTTTTGTTTGAAAAAGTATAATATTTTTTCTAAAATTAAATAAAATCTATCGACTTGCAGTTTTTGTAAGATGTCATTTTCATTTCTGCAAACATGTTTTAAAATGTACTTTAATAAAAAAATATTGAGGCAAGCTAATTTATCACATTGTTAAGGAATATTTATTATCTCCCTCTCTCCATGTCACGTCATAATATTATTTAGCTGTTAGTTTACCAAACATCCCATTAGAAAGATTGCAACTTCTATAAAGAGTAACTCCTATAAATATTTTTTTCTGACACAAATTCAGCATTATTTTCTAGAAAGTTTTGTTATGTCACACAACCCCTGGTTCTTCCTTACTCCCATGTCACACATGATACCACCTTCTCTTCAAGGGTGTGTGATGTAATAAAAGAATTACCCCTAACTTGAAATAAGCTATAGGGCCACATAATTTCCTTAATTTTAATGTTACCTTAAGTTATTAAATAATTACTTAAACAGAATAATTTTTTAACGAACATTATTATATACATTGTATAAACACATTCATTACTACATTAATTATGTTTAGTGCCTCCAGGCACTAGGGGTTTTAATGTTATTTGTCCACAAATTGTAGAACTTTCTACCAGGTTGTCAGTGGTTATTTAAAAGTTGGAAACTACTGATATAATATAAGTACAATCAACTTTCAGTAACTACTAATAAAAATTAACTTTATTTAAAGCTAAATTTTGGGTAATGATGCTAAATTTGGGGTGGTGTTGCACCAAGATATATTATTGCCAAAACAAAATGGGCACTGCAGAGTTATTTGCATAATCTAGAGTTATATTTCTGCAAACACATTTTCATAACTTCCAGGTTATATCAATTTAAAAGTAAATTTTCTTGAAATTTACCAAACATAACATGATCCTTCAAGTAACATTTTGAGCAGTAGAGTAATTTTGTTTTCCAATTAGTTACAGGCAGGTTCAGCATCTACACCTAATTTTTGTATTTGCATCACTCGTATTACAGGTTCTAAGAGCTTGTTTATTCTGTTTCAGGCATGTGCCTCCGATTGCCAGGCTCTAATATGGGATGTGGATTCCAAAGAGATTCTCCACAAATTTATCTGCGAACATCCTGTCGACAGTGTAGTAGTAAGTACGGCATACAACGCAGAGGTTTATAAACTGTCCCAACCCATTAATCCCTATGAATGAGCTCTAAAAACTTTCATCTTTTTTCGAAAAGAACGTTATTTTTTACTTTAAAAACTGCAAATTACTAATTTGGTATTTTTCCCGATTGAAATTCTTACTATTTAATCTTAATACAAATGAACAAATTAAAAAACTTTGAAACATTAACTAGTAGTTAGTTCTGTGGACGGTGGACCTTGCGAAACAAAAGAAACATTGATGTGAATAACTTCAAACAACATTAATGCAAAATTTGAAGAAAATTGAACAAATGCCCTTAGTTGTAAATATGTAACAAACAAATTTACAGACGGACAAGCAGACGAAATGCTTCTATGTCGAGTTGAAACAGGGACCTTGTGAACGCTTGCTCAAATATATTTATATGTTAAGTAAATTATATTCAGAAATTCTAGTTTTCACAAAAGTTCTTTTAAATTTTGGGTATTCAGTGAAGTGAACAGTGTATCAATATATATATAAGAATGGAGTGTCTGTGGAATCGAACAAAACCACTAATTTTGAGTTTTTTGCATGAATTCCGAAACACTGATTTTGAAAATCACATTAATTTTTTTCTTCTTCTGTTTGTATTGTTTTAATTCAAAAATGACTGAATGGATTTTTATGAAACTTGCTCCATTTTATCAATAATTTTTCAATTTAGTATCTGCACTTTGCTTTATGTGAGTATCTGCATTCGTTCTAAAGTTATAAATTTTTTTCAATTTTTCCAATGGCTTATTCCTATTTGAAATGTACATTATAGATTTTCTTTATAAAACATAATTGTTAAAAGCCACCTTAGTGACCCCAAAATTTTTTCAATAATACTGGCTGCCTTCTACTATTGCAATTTTTCTTTGAAAAATAAGTTTGTTAAGCAGCAGATTATAGGATTCGGTCATTAACAGAAACCTCACCAACCAAAAGAGAAAGTAAATCAGCTGTTTCGTGTGACACTATGGTTTCGTGACCCATACATGCTTTGTTTCAAGATCTTAAACTCGTCAGTGTATAAGTTCCTATTTAATGTGATACCATTTATGTCAATCCTGCTATTAGTTACGGAGTGGAGCAGTGCTATGGTGTCAAAATGACCTACCATAAAAGTTTAACTTAAGGGTTTCAATTTTTTTTAACTCCATGTAGCTGATTTTAAAGGTTTTTCACCTCAAAAACATTTTATTGAAATTCAAAATTGAATTTTTGAAAATTCATTTTTAATAGAAATATTACCAGTAAACATTGACACATGCACTTCTAAAATGCTATTTTACAATTCCCTGAAATTGCAGAGTAAACAGTTATAAAATAATTTATAATTTATTTTTCCACAAAAAGTATTCATAGACAGATTTAGACTCCAGTCGCCAATCGGCACCCAAAACACTTCGCCAAGTACGATAAATTATTTATAATTGTTAGATTGTAATATTTTTTACTTTAATATGTTTTGCATTGTAAATATTAAAATTTACTTGGAGGCTCTGTGCTGACGCTCCGCCAAACCTTTTCAAAATAATTTAAGCTTTTAACGACGATTGTTTTTATTTTTGAAGAATGCGTAATTTTCATCCATGAAGCAGTACAAGACTAAAATAGGTAACAGTTTTTTACAAAAAACACATTTTACATAAACACCAGTTTACATAGTTGCTATAGCATGTAAAATAATGAACCTAAAATTAAAAAAAGGGAAGTTTTAGGTACCTCAAAAACTACTCAAAGCAATTGAATAAATCTAGTTTTTAAGAAGGTTTATTTTTTACAGTGTATAAAGAGCGATATTCGTTTGGCTATGCAAACTAAAAAAGTCGTGCATCCTACTTCCTCCGTGCTCCTACTTCACAAATTGACCATGAGCAACGGTTGGGCCATATTGCTATAGTAGATTAATAAAAGTGTTATTTCTGATGAAAAGCTTATATACATGTTACAAACATTTTGATAGTGGCATATAGAAACTTTTATATTGTATTAACTATTTATAGTTTTATAGGTTATCTTTTTTTTTTTTAATTTAAAATTATGTTATTCTTTTTAGTGGTCACCTAACTCGGAACTGATTTCTTGTAGCATGTTGAAGCAGAATACTATTCAAGTAAGGAATCTTGCTACACAATATTATTTTAATAGCTATTATACAAAATGTTTCATAGGCTACACACTAATTTGAAATTTCATATGAAATTTCATATGAATTCTTTATTCGCCACATTTTTATAATATTAAAATTTTCTATGTAGAGTACACTTCAGTAAGCTAAATATATATATAGAAAAAAAATCGAATTTATTCTATTGATTGCTCAAGGTTTAAAATACTTTATGAACTAATTGTTTTTTGTGAAGAAGCAGAGCAACAACATAACCTGGAAAACCGGGAGATCAGGGAATTATCATGGAACTTTTTAATTCTGGAAATATCAGGAAAAATTCGAAAATTGCACAACAAATCAGGGAAATTTTCAAATTTGGATCACTAAAATGGCAATGATTATTGTCTCTTCTGCGCAGTTTAGTTGTCAATATTTGCTTTTAGTTTCAAAAAAGAAAGGGGGGGAAAAACCACGGTCAGGTACATGCGCTGTTTCATTGTTTATAGAAATGTGGACCGCTGCTAGAGGGATAAACGAAAGCAAACTCTTGCGTGGCTAATAAATATTTGATTTATTGAAAATTAGAATAGGAAATAAGAAACATATAAAAATTATCTACAAAAGAAATAATTTGAAAAAACTTGCTTAAAATCACCAATTTCAGATAAAGAAACATTTCACTGCTTTTTTACATTATCTGATTCCAGAGAACAAGTTTAATTCCTGTTATGCCTGTCGCACTTGTATAATTTTGTTTTGTATAAAAAAAATATATACGTTTTAAAAACTGAATACAAATATTGCTCATAATTTTTCATTTACAATACAATATATTTATTGTATAATCCTAGTGTGGGTACTTTATTTCTATACAAAGCATGTATTATAATGTTTCCTAATGTAAAATTAGGGAATATTTTGTGACACCATCAGGGAAATTAGGAAATTTTTTTCTCCGGATTTTGTTGTCACCCTGGGAAGTCCAGTCTATTGTTTTGCTTTCTTAGTCACAAAAAAGATTTTGTGATAAGAATTGATATTGAGCCATGGCATCTCCTTCAAAGATATCTTTAAATAAAACCAAGGCTCCTAAGTTGTAATAAAAACAAATTCTAAGATAATTATGGAATTTTATGCTTATTTCTATATTATTTCATACAGAGAGACTATTTTATTAGGAAGCTATTGTTGCTCAGCAGCCTAAAGAGGAATATTATATTTCAGTATACTTGTTATGTTCTATATTATCCTACATACCACTGTGTCATACCACTAATTTAAAATGACTGAATTGCTAATTGTTTAATGTGTTATCTATAAGTAATATTAATTTCCCGATGTTTACTTTTATTCAATCCCCAAAAACTTAGCATGCTGTTAAGTGCCCGGTCATTCAAATGTCAAATCAACACAGTCATTTTCCTCACCATCTCCGATTTTTAGGAAATTTGGTGAACTTGTTATATTTACTAAGAATGTAAACCACACAAAATTTTAACCTCCTAGGTATATATGTTTTTTAGTTATTTGTATTTAAAAATTTCCGAAAACGTACAATTTGCCATCCGATGACTATATTTAAATTACCATAACTCCTGATTAATATATAGAATTAATTATTGAAATTAATTAATAATATATTAGAATTAACATATAGAAATAATTTTGGTATCGTTTTAAAGCTCTTTAAATGGCCTTTAAAATTATATGAAACACATGACATTGGTGGACAACATTTTAAGGTAATATTATTTGACCTTTGACCTTGAATTCCCAAAGAACGAATTTCTCAATTTTCACTATATTTTTTTCCTTGAATACTACAACATCTTAACTACATGCATACCAATTTTTAAATTGGGACCTCAATGGAATCACACAAATAAAATATACAATATTTAAATAGTAGCATAACCTTTTTGCAGGCTATTTTTTAAATTAATTATTTTATTACTATTTGCAGTTAATTGCAGCTTTACATACAACTTCAAATTAATGATAAGGACTATTTACCTTAATTTTAAGTAGGTCATTTTTCCATGAACACACAATTTTGCATTTTTCAACAGTGCACTGAAGTGTATTCTGCTTCAACTATATCAAAAGTTGAAAAAGTTACCAATATATTGTATATTCTAATTTTTTTTTGTATGGGATCCCACTCATGTCCCAATTTGAAAATTGGTATACATGTAGCTAAGATGTTGTAGTATTCAGGGAAAAAATATAGTGAAAATTGAGAAATTTGTGTTTGGGAATTCAAGGTCAAAAGTCAAATAATATGACTTTGAAATGTTTTCCACCAAACCTTCATGTGTTTCATATAATTTTAAATGTCATTTCACGAGCTTTAAAACAATACCAAAATTATTTCTATATGTCAATTAGAACAGGAGTTATGGTAATTTAAATGCAGCTATTGGAGGGCAAATTTGACATTTTTGGCCATTTTGGAAAGCAAATAACTAAAACATTAATAGGCCTAAGAGGTTAAAATTTCGTGTAGTTTACATTCTTAGTATGTATAACAAGTTCACAAAATTTCATAAAAATCTGAGATGGTGCGGCAAAATAATGCATTTCTTGTGTTAATTTGACATGGAATGACCCTTGCATTTTTATTTTGTTGTAATTATTTCAATGCGCTTTAAATTTGACAGATGTGGAATCTTGCTATCGCCTCTTGGAGATGTAAAATCGAAGAAACCCCTCTCGCCTTTGCCGATATATTTTGGGCTCCAGATAGTCAGCATATTCTTGTAGTCAGTGAATTTCATGTAAGTTCAACCTATAATTTTGAATAATTTTTGTGTGTTAGAACTAAACATGTTCTTTTGCAACAAAATATATAAAAATTGGATAGATTATAAAAGAAAAATGCTGTATGTGTGTCAAATTTTTTATGCCATTGTCAAAATGAAATATATAGGCTTGATCGGACATAAACTAAATTGCACTCTTTCAAAATTATAAAGTTTCATCACTGCATTTTCAATATTGAACACATAAATCATGAAACATAGAAAATGTTTTTCTTATGTCCATCTTTTTAGAGATGTTTTATTGTTCTCTATATTGGTGCTGAAGTTTTAGAGAAAATCATGCAAATTTGAAATTAAATTTAGTGACTCTGGAATTCACCTGGAAAAATATTGTGCAGATACGTTTTATAGTTGAATTTAATTAGAATACTTCATTCTCTTAAGTATTCAGATGAGCATGCCCTTTTTAAAAAATATCACTGTAAAAAAACATCAGCTTATTAAAGTATTCTTTAGTTTTACTAGACAGTTATGGTAACCATATTTCCTACAGTGTAAATTGAGACAGGGAGGGAGGGGCTTCGGGGACTCTAATCCAGAAGATTTGGAAAATTCTAGCCCTTAAAAATCTTGTTTTGAAACCATTTTACATGTCTAGAGTAAGCAGACATATTGAGTAGGGAGGACAGGGGTAGCATCCAGCCTCCAGTGCAAGTGCTGTCACCAAATGCCAAACCCAAAAATAAAATAAAAATACTTCACAGTTAAGATTTTCTTTCATCAATCTATCAAGATGGAACCTTTATTTCATATGTCCCGAATTCGCATCATCTTCGACCTTGTGACACAACGACCCCTTTCATACAATGACCAATACATACTGAATATTGTAATTAATTTATGAGTTTCTATGTAATAATTTTTATAGCTTGTTGAAAAGACCTTTCATGATTTATAATAGCCATCTCTGTGACTGGTCACTATTACAAGGATTTTCAGTGTTAAAAATTTGTAAATTAATTTTGTGAGTATTTATTGCTGAAAATGGTCAGAAATCAGTATCCGAAAAAATGGAATGCATGAACTGAACTTCGAACAAAGAATGAATTAAATAATCATTTTATTATTGATTTTGTGATTGGATTTAGATACTTTGAATTTGAAAATAAAGACTATTTAATAGTTCATACAAATACTTGTCAAGTTATTATATGAAGTATTACTGTCTCTAAAAAATCCTTCTTAAGTCTTTCTGTAATACAGATTTAGTTGCTAGTTGTTTATTCATACACCAATTAATTTCTTAAACCATTTTTAGATTAAAATCACAGTGTGGTCCCTCGTTTCGAGAACCATCACCATTATAGAAAATCCTAAAGCAATAAAGGAGTGTGTCGCTTTCTCAAGCTGCTCAAGATACATGGCTGTTGTAGAGAAGAAAAAATCGGAAGATTTCATTGGTATATATACTTGCGACACTTGGGAAATTTTAAAGGTATGCATATTCAAAATCGGATTGCTCTTTATTGAAAATTAAAAATTAAAGCCTAGATTTCTAATTAAAATTTAGATATTTTGATCTTGTATTTAGATCTGGGTTTCCTGATTTGTGGCAGGACATTTTAATGTAGAATCTCTTTCTTATTTTTATTTTATTATTTATGTCGTTCAACAAAAATCGGTACTTGTAATTAATATTCATATATTTGTATTACATAATTCAGTGTTTGATGTAATTTTTTCTGTATCAATTTTTTTTTTGTTTTAACATGTTTTATTAATATTTAATTTAAGGGCATAGTTATAGATTTGAATATATCCGTTCTTGAAATTATTCCTTTTGAATTTGTATTTATATCTTGTAAATTCAATTTTGTAAGTTGGTTACTGATACTGTTTATAAGTTGGTATATAGTGACTAATTGAAGTACATGTAATTGAAAAGCATCTTGTTTACTTCAATTGACATCAACTGAAATTTAGGTTCATATTGTCTCCTGAAACAAAATATTTTAGCTTTATCCTTGATTTGATTTGAAATGCTAAAAACATTGCTTCCAATAACAGAATTTGTTTTAATAAAGAAAGTTGTGTTTTTATTATTCAACTGCGACAGAAGGAGGGTTGGTATTTTTGGTGGGCAAGTGGAAATATAGAAACTCACATATTTTAAAACTGCTATGAGAAACACAAGGCATTAAATGAATCGTTGTTCCTCGAGTGTTTTAGACCATATATTTGTAGCATAAATTCAATATGGATACCATATGTCATTTTGTTTACCATTGTTGAAAATTCAGGTAGGTACGGCCGCACAGACAAATGTTTGGTTCTTGAATACTTTTAGGCCTCACACAATATAAAGGTAAGAAGAGGGAGAGGATAAATGATGACCTTGTTGACATGGCTCATCTTTTTCTACATGATGGTTAGGCTGATTTCGCATTGAGTTATGTGGACGAAATTGATACTGCAGCCAAGATTGACATTTCCCCTGCACTTGGTACAAAGGTCAAAGAGTAGGTGAAGTTAAAATTTGGCCTTGGCCATGCAGTTCACCTTCCTTCACAAGATGGTATGTCGTTTATCCCTGATACGATGTACGATGATTCTGCACGGATTTCTGGTGCGGAATCGTAACTGCAGTTGGTTGAAGCTTCTTCCCCATGGGGTACAAAGGTCAGAGGGCGGAGTAGGTTAATAATCGACCTGTTCGAAACGCCTCACTTTCATCTACACAATGATATATCATTTATGCCCATTGACTAATTTGACTGGGAGTTATAAGGATTTTACAAATGTGGTTTTTCACTGTATGACTCCGTCAAATAAAAGAGGATTTTTAGTGGATTTCATATTTATGCATTTTATACACAAAAAACTTCCAACTTTAATGTTTTTTGTTTTAGCAGTTTTTTTTGTACTTTTAGTAGAACCAATAAAGAAAAATAATTAAGTTTTTTTCTAATTGTCGTAAATTAAACATCAATAAATAAACAGACTGATAAAGTTACGAACACAGAACAGAACTAAAAATGACTATTAAAGAAACAAGAAACCTGATGTTACGGAATATTTTTTTTCTATTTAACATTAAAATTCTATCAGGGATTTATTTTCATTCAATACAAAAAATAGATTCCTGACAGATATGCTGAACATTAGAGAAAATATCCCTCAACGACTCTATCTAACAAATAGCAAATAGGAATAGCAAATATCTAATCAATAACAAATAGGTATCAACGTATATATATATTTTTTATCTCGTAAGTGATATATATATATATATATATATTTCACTTGCTACATTTTTATGTTTATAACTATTTGACATTTTGTTTTAAGTAATAGAAATTAATGTTAAATGAAATAATTCTTTCTTTCTTTTGTATTGAGTGCTAGTTTCTATTTTCAGTGTTTTCCTATTGAAACAAATGAAGTCGATGGAATTTACTTTTCGCCGTCAGAACTGGTTATTGGGGTTTTAGAAACAGCCATTGATAAAGTAATGCACATTTTGTGTGTGAAATTTTTGCAATCGAAAGGTTTGTTTTGTGTAAACAATAAAACAAACCTTTCAATTGCCAATATGTTTATTTAACTGGTTTTTACTTCTTATTTTTATTGAAATTATTTAACAATATTTACTTTTTAAACATTGTCTTGAATATGAGAATCAGTGATATTTATTAAAGCACATACATATGTTGATAAATATGTATGATAAACTATCCACACACACAAAATATTCTTTTAAAGAAGTTTCCTTTCCTAAATATATGTCACTTAACAAAGTGCAAGGACAAAGATTTATTACAATTCTTTGGTGAGATAGGAGAAGGAGATGATGAATATAATACTTCACATTGAGAATACAGAAGTTCCATTGGCTAATATAGCTTTTCGGCCGTTGCAAGTAACATAACACATTGAAAGAAACAATTGAAGATTACATATGAAATCAAGTAGATTTTCCTTTAAAATTTTAATTAAGAAATATTGTCCTATTCAGGAAGTTTGTGGCCCACATGTTATAGTCTGTTTCTTTAACATACAAGTTTCGAGATAGCACTGCAGCTTTTCTTCTGATGACCCTTTTCCCATGAAAACCTGTAAAACAGACGGAAAAGAAAGATCGACTTTGATTTAAATATGTTAAAAGTATAGAACCAAAATATCGCTGTGTGGGTGTTACAAACCCTTTGCGGTCGAGATGCGACTCTCAGTCACCAAAATAACGACCTGTTCTTTTGTTCCCTGGTCTTCAAATTGACAGAGAACGACATGTTCTTGAACATAAAAATTCATATTGTTCTTTATTTAACTCCGTTCGAAAGTGTGACATCACTTGGGATATCAACATATTTTATGAACCCTTTGCACTCGAGTATTGACTTTAAGTCACCCAATTAACGGCATGTTTTTTGTTTATGCATGCCCTTAGTTTTTCAAAATGAAAAAGAACAACATATTTTGAGTTTAAAAATTTATCTCTCAAAAACCGTAATAGACATTTTTCTTGTCATCTAGATGTACCAAGTATGTGGGTGATCTGAAACTTTTATCAATTGAAATTCTTCACAACCCCTGTTTTTTTTCAAACATTTGACAAATGTCATAAACCATTAAATATATGGCATGCTGATATTAATATTCAGCTTCATGCACTACTTTTTTATTCCTATAATTATCCACCCTTAACGTAAAAAGATTAGTACAACCTTTTGAAATCGTCGCCAAAATTTGGGTATGATTTTTGTAAAGGGCACCAACTTCAAAAAATTGTACTAAGTATAAAATTGATATTCAATAATTCAATTTTTCAACTCATTCATAGAATTAAATTTTTTTTCTTCTTTTTAGCGCATTTTCCTTAAAGTCGGTTTCCTTTTTTCTAGAAAGATTATTTTATTTTTCCCTTTTTAGTTTTTAATTTAGCAGGGGGCTTCGCCCCCTCTTATTATTCACCAAGAAATTCAAGTAGCAACTTCTGCTCAACAATGTATATTGTAAAACAATCCATATCAATGCCAATAAATGCTGGTTAAATGAAATGTCGTTGTTGTACAACTTCTGTTAAAACAATGAAAATATTATGTAATCGGATTAATTGTATAAAAAAACCTCCGGAAAATCGACGTTTCCGGATGTATAACAGCCCGATAACCGATTATTTTTTACAGATTTTGCCTAAGTGGATTTTTCTCTATCCAACAAAAAAAGAATTTTCGAAATAGGACAATATTTTTTTTAAACGGTCCGGTTAATTGAGAATTTCAGGTAGTTAAATGCTAGATAACCGTATTTTTTAAAAAAATTGTTCCCAAGTGAAACATCCCCTATCCAAAAAAAAATAAAAAAATATGCAAATATCTTAATTAGAACCGAAATCTCGCGAGAACATACATAAAAAAAATACATAATGGTCAAATCTATATCCTCTCGACTTGGCGGTTTTAATTTAAAATTTCTGGCGGTTTTATTTCGGAGTTTTGGTGGGCGCGCTGTTTAGTCGGTTAAAAAGGAGCAGGAACGGGATGTAAGAATGTTCTGTAAAATGAACGTAAATAATCATACATGTTCTTCGAGTGCAAAGTGTCAACACGTCTCCTTTTTCAGAGCAAAATCCTCTTCTATTGTGTGGATGGGAGGCTGCTCGGGAAATACTCGAATGTTAGCTCCTCCCTCCTCTCATGGAGTCCGAATGGAATGTTTATTGCAGTGGGTAACTATTTTGGAGAGGTGATTATTTTAGAATTATATTTATATTTGTTTTTTTAAACTCTTCATGTTTCTTTTCTACATTGTTTTCTGATTTATATTTTGATTATACTTGGGGACAAGCTGTCCTGGTCCTAAACATTTATGCTGTAGAGATTATCCTTCTGCTAAAAATAGTTATTAAAAAAAAGCAAAGAAAATACATCTAATATAATGAACAAAACTTTCAATGGAATTTTATTATTAATGATTAATCAAACTTTTTAATTTTAAATGTAGTGTATTTCGGTATTAACTATTGGATGACGTAATGTAAAACGAAGGAAAAACTCCAGATCGTCAGTGTCCATTAACCTTTGAATATTGCTAAGAAATAGTTCAATCTCTAAAGGAAGAGTGAAGATCAGAAAGTGTTTTATGAATGGCGTGTTTTGAATAGTTTGCGGAAAAGGCAACGAACTGTTTGTTTTTAAAGGCAGTGAATGAATTGTTTTTAGTCGATCAGCCATAGAGGATGATTTGTGTAGTTTAGATTTTTTACAGATCATAATAGCCTTCGCATCTAGTTAGGTTGTTCCTGAGTATAACAAAAAAAGTGAGAATATAGATTTGCCTAATGAATTTTATCATGTACCAGTAATTAAATAAAATGTAACAGCACTTTTTTTTTGTTTATGTGATATTTTTTAAATTGCAAGTTACAATACAATTTCAAGTTTTTAAAATTTTTATTGTTTAGGTTGTGGTTATCCATACACTTAATTATAAGAAAATAACTTCTTGCCAACTTTTGGAAAGTATTGATTCAGAAGCTGTAGTAAGTATGCTATTACTTTAAAATATAACCGACCAAAAAGTGAATGAAAGTTATTTCTATAATAATTCTGGTTTACATACATCTGGTTACATATTTTAGAAATCTACTAGAGATGCATTCTGCATTGAAGTAATCTTTATCATTCAAATAATAGAAAATTATTAATTAATTGTTTATAAAATAATTAATATATTTTTTAATTAAACAAAAAAATATGAATTGTTTATTTTGAAATATTAAAGAATTTTTATTGTGTTTCAGGTCATTTACAAAATCACTCAGAAATCATCTGAAATCATTTCAGACCCAATTAACAGCGCTGCAAACTGGGAATTATGTGGGTTTGTTAAATGATTACTTTTTGAGACTGTTTACAAATATATTTACGAGAGCTTTTTAAATTTTCCCTTATTAAAAATAAAACGATAGGTCCTGCAAAGAACTTCCCTTGCATTTTTTTAAAAATCAATATATGCATATTGGATACACTATGGATTTAGCAACTTAATCTTATAGTCAATTTGATTCAATGCTTTAACATTTGGCAACTGAATAATAAAATATGTTTTAATAAATGAAAATTATATTAATTGAAAAGGCAGGTTACAAGTTCCTTTAAGCATCTTTTGTTCTAAATATTTTTTAATATATTATTTTATGCATTATGTACCAGAAACAATGTATTAAGCAAGTAACATTTTTTTAAAGTTATGGACATAAATCGGTGAAAGGATAACAATATATTCTACAAAAATAAAAATGTATCAGAAAAGGTATAAAAAATATTGCCCATGAACATAGTATATAGTTTTCCTACATAGATTAAAAAAAAATCAGTGAATTTTTATAAAATTGTTACCTAGTAAGTTGTTTGTGCTCCATTCAGTTATGTAGCATTTTATTTGTAGTTCTCTTTAAAATCTGCCTAGAAAAAATTAATTTATTCCAGTTTTTGCCCGTGTTATTTGTTTTAAGACATTACAATATACTTAAATATGGGGTAATGTGATATAAAATATGGAGATTATATATGGTATCGTAGTGTCAGTAACTTAGGTCTTCAACTAAATAACTACAAATCAGCTGTCTATACAAATACCAACCCACGTTATGCCAATTTTGTAGTTATCCAGTTGCAGTACTGATCCTTTGATATGTTGTCAAACTAAATAACACTTTGCAATTACTTTTAAAGAATACCAAATATATTACTAAATTTTTACATATTTAACCAACAAGTCTCACTGTTCTTAGTGTATGTTATTGGATTATAATCTTTTATAGGTTTTAATATACATACGAAATTTTTGTTAATATTTTCATAGATATGTTTGATTTTGATTTTTTTTGGAAAACCTAGAAATGTCAAATTCTAAATTATTTTTTAAAGTTGTCTTGAAAATTTAGGATGTTTTAAGTTGCAATTCTGATAATTTATTTTCTGCTTGAAAAAGGCTTTTGGGCATATATTATAGGTGTGTATTTTTGCATAAATAGAAAAAATGCATAGTTCTGGCCTTAGTTCCCATCCCATATAAGATATGCATATTATTTTGGTAATGGAAATACTTGTGACCCACAAATCAAGCACTCTATTGTGAAAAAGTCGCCACTCTGAAAATATTAAATATGTCCAAATGCCGTCAATAAGCAATGGCACTGAAAGCAAGTGCCCTACCATTAGAACAAAAATAGATTGTTATTTTCTTATTTGCAGTTGAAATTGTGAAAGAAAGACCTGTGTGTTTGTTATCACTGTCCAACCAGTTGGAGAAAAATAAAAACAAGATCCAGACTCTCCAGTACAGTGGTGATGGCCAGTTCATTGCTTCCATTAATGGTAATACAATTTTCATTTGAATGATATTCCTTTTTGTGTCTAGTTTAACTGTAAAACAAAATAAGTTTGGAATAATATTCTTTTGTACCACATAGGAACTGGTAAATAACGTTCAAATTAGAATTTAATTTTGTATTGAGAGGTCTTCCTGTGATTGACTGAAGAACATAAATTCTAATCACTTCCCTTATTTTGAATCCTAAACAATTTTTTTATACTTGTAACATTCACATACAAATAATGATCAGACTCTAAGCCAGTTGGTTTTGTCTAACATATTAATAATTTGACAATACAGATTCATAGTTTTTTTTTATTTAAACTATCTACTGCTATATAATTAACAACATTATGAGTCAAGATGCTCTGTCAGTTATCCTATTATAATTTATTTTTTTACTCTATTCCTGATTAAATTACAATTTGTAGAGTTGGAACCCATGCTGGCACGTTGGTATAGATTTTTCATGGGGGTGGTTCAGTAACTGAGCAACTGATTTCTTTAGGTAACTTATCCCCCACCCCCAAATTAACAATCTCTTTCTCCCCCCCCCTCCATTTTTTTAATAAACTTATTAATTTTTATTCAAGTAAACAGAAATACTTTGGCATATAAATATCGAAACAGCAAAAGTTATCATTTATTTTTCATGAAATCGTTACCAATATCAGTCATTAAATATTTTTAAAATACCATTTATTAATTACAAAATAAATTTCGAGAACAAATTTAAATTTTAAAATTCCTTGTTTAGAATAATATATTACATTAATTATAACTTATTTATACGGCACCGTTTCACGATCTTTTCCCTTTGTCACCGAAATTCAAGTGCTATATAATGAAACATGATGACATCACGTTATGCTTAGTTTGCCCTCAAATCATATACCAGATTTTTCCTCATGCAACTCAACAAGACGTATTATACTAGAAATTGAAATTTTTCTAGTTTTTTAAAGTATTTTTACAGTAGTTCAATTTTTAATTTTTTCTTGACTTTCAAAATTTTCTTGACAACCCATGCCTTATCACCTGTATTAAATTTCAATGCTTCAGAATATGTTAAAGAACTTTTTGCCATTCATTTTAATCAAGTTTTCAAACAGCTGTTTAAAAACTGTATATTTTACTCAGTGGAGAGGATTCATCATTCGCTAGGGCTGCAAATGAAAAAGGACATTTGGTTTATTATAAACATTACAAATTTCCTGATTAGAGAAAAATTTACCAGGCAGACCTTGTATTAACTAAATATTTTATACTGTATATATTTTCCAACTAACCCATTTAAGGACTGAAGTAGCCTAGATTCAAAACAGGTTGTATTATATTTGAAAACTATTTTGTGGAAAACATAAAATCCCTTTAATATTAAAAAAACAGTTAATATAAGAATATTTTACTATTCAATATAATCAACAATTTTATATAAATATAAAAAACAATTTTAGATAAATAGTATGATTTTCTGTTTTAGTGTCAATGCCAAACATACTCTTCATATTTGACACAAGAACACTTAAAATATCCAATGTCCTGGTGTATCACCGCAAGATAAGAAGTAAGCATACACACACACACACACACACACACACACACACACATATATATATATATATATATATATATATATATATATATATATATATATATATATATATATATATATATATATATATATATATATATATATATATATAGTTATATATATACATGTATATACATATACATGTTATAAATGTGTTATGGGATTTTTTTAAATTACAATAAGTTTATTATATCATAAATATTTTTATCCATATGTGTTTCATTAAATTACTGTCTGGTTATTTATAAAGTTTCTAAATATAACTCAAGTGGGCTATGTATAAAGTGGTTAAAAGTAATAGTTGTGGAAGTCCATTTTGACTCACACCATTACTACTTTCACCGCAAACTGAAAATACCCTAAAAGGAACCGGTTTCAGTTTGTGTTGAAAGTAACAGAGTTGCAAGTTAAAATAGACTTCAACCACTATTACTTTTAACCTCCTCATATAAACGTCCATAAAATTTATTTGTAAAATCGGGTTAAACTGCAAAATAGTAGTATTTTTATAAATGTAAATATTAAATGCTACAGAAATGCTGACAGCAGGTTTATTAAGCAATAATTTATTGACATATATGATATTACTATTACATTTTAGATTATTTTTTTAACGATATATACTGTCCACAGAGTTCATTTTAAAACATGTTAACCTGTTTTATTTATTTGTATATTGAGATATTTAGGCATAAACAATTTAAATTCTAAAACTGTCTAAAATAAGACAAAGTATCACAAAGTATTATTTACTAAGGAAAACTTCATTATGAAAAAAATTTTAAATTTGATTATGTCAAAAATTCCTTCAGCTATTTTTAATCAGCCTTTTAATTCTAATAGAATTGTATTACATTAAATACAAAAACTCATCTTTATAACTATTTCATATAAGTTAATTTAAAGAAAAAAGAATAATAGGTAACATTATTATTTTCAGGTTTATAGTATTATTAAACATTTGAATAAATTTAAATTCATAAATTTATTTTTAAGCAATTTTTTTTATGGGAGATGAAATACTCAAATTTGCAATGCATCATAATAATTAAAATAATATTAATAGAAAATTTCTTTACTTGTATATAATCCCATTTCTTTTGAACTTCTTATATTTTTACTGCACGGATATGGAATTATTTTTCTAAATAACTATCATATGTCAAGAAAATTTGTATTAAACTCGTTTGGCTAGAGGGACGTATAATGTAAAACAAATTGAAGCTATGAACTATGTATAATTTCTGATTTCTTATGTTATTTTGAACATATTTTTATTTTTTGAAACTACCTTTTTGGTGCTCCCTGTGTATGCATGGGAAGTGGGGATTTAAGTTACTCTTTCCATACAAAAAAAAATATAGACATAACTTCTAAAACGTTATCTATTAAACAAGAATCGAGAAAGAAATTTTGTACTTGTTTATTACAACATATATTTGGGAACATTCCAGTATAAGCTGTGACCTATGTGTTGAAATTAGTTATTCTATTTTAATAGTTAAAGGAAAAGAAAGCATAGTCCCAAGATTTTTCTTATTGTTGATTTGCTCAAGAATATCTTTCATGAGTTAAAACATATATTTGGGAACATTCTAGTATAAGCTGTAACTGTGTTGAAAGTAGTTATTCTATTTTAATAGTTAAAGGAAAAGAAAGCATAGTCCCAAGATTTTTCTTATTGCTGATTTTCTCAAGAATATTTTTCATGAGTTAAAATTTTTAACTCTAATTATTAATACAAAAGCATATTCTGAGGACTTATTAATAGTAATTAAGGCCCATCAAGTTTGGTTCCAGTCTAGTAACTCCTAACTATACCCTGATTCCCAAACACTGATGTTATAAGAGACTGGTATTTGAAAAGAGCCAGCAGCATAAATTTCACAGGAAATGAATAGATTTAGATACTACACAGTAAAATTATGAGTAGTAATTAAGGAGATTTTTAATGCTGAAAAGGGATAAGGGAATATAGTTGAATGAAAACTAACTTAACGTTTAAATTTGAAGATATTATTTTTGGGTAAAAGTGCCAAAGATCTGGTATATTATGCATAAATGAGCCCCTTCTGTGCAAACACAGTTTTATTTTTTATCTCATTTAAGTGCAAGAATATTGTTTGTTAAAAGGAGCATTTGTTATTTCTGTGATTTGTAGAAAGTGAAAATGGAAGCTTTATAAGTGTTTAAGTATATAAATAACAAATTAAAATGTTTAAATTTGTCTTAACACATTCATAATTTTCTTTAAACTTCTTAAGGTACTTTTTCTAGAAACCACTCTATATGTTGAAATATTAATACAAATTGTTTTTCTGATAGACATAACATGGCACCCCAAAAAACATATCTTAGCCATTTCTTCTGGTTCGAGCAATTTTGATCTCTGGACACCGATCTCCTGCATCAGCTGTGTTCCACCTTTCAAAGGTATGTTTGCATCAAGACGTAAATGTCTTTATTTTTTTATTGTCTTTTTTTTCTTTTATGTCTTTATTTCAATTGTAATTAATTAGGCACAACTTATTCTACAAATAACTCCATATATTTGACTTTATTTTGTGGAAAGTGTTTTCTTGCAACAGTTAAAAAAAAACATTCGGATGTGTCATTTCAGCAGATTCTAGAACTAGGTCGCCAACAAAAGGGGAATAACAAGCTGACCCTGCAGCAGCCCTTTCCACCCACCCGTACATGCTTTGTTTAACCTCATTTCCCATCTAAAAGATTTCACCCTATCAAACAAGAACAGATTCATGCTAAATCAGCTATTTGTCATGGAGTTGTAGTATCAGAATGGATCACCCTAAAAGCGTTGCATGGGGTTTTCGTCCCGATACCCCACGTACAGACACGTAGGTAAGGGGGTGGTTCAGGGGGTCCAAACCCCTCCCATTGAAAGTCAAGAAGAAAAATTTAAAAAATCGAATTACTGTTAAAAATCCTAAAAATACTTTAAAAAACTAGAAACATTTAAATTCTAGTATAATACATCTTGTTAAGTTGCATGAGGGAAGACCTGTTATTTCCCGCAGGTCTTACCCGGGAAAATAATTTTCAAAAAGCTTCAAAAACATGTTTTGATGTCATTTTTATATTAAACTAAGCTTAACATGACGTCATCGTGTTGCATTATCTAGCATTTGAATTTCGGCGACTAAGGGAAAAGATCGTCAAACGGGATCTACATTATTTAAAATAAGAAATCTTAAAATTTAAATTTGTCTAAATTTATTTCATAATTTGGGAGTGATATTTACTAATTTTTTAAAATAATTAATGACTGATATTGGTAACGATTTCATGAAAAATAAATAACTTATTGTTTCGATACTTATATGCCACGTATACTTGAATAAAAATTAATTTAAATTAAAAAAAAATTGGGGAGAGGGTTGTTAATTTGGAGTGGTGTGGGGAGGGAAATAAGTCACTCAGTCACTGAACCACCCCCATGAAATATCTATACCTACGTGCCTGCCCACGTACCTGTGGAAGTGTTTTGGATTTATAAGAATTACTTAAATAGTTATGCCCTTGCATGACATTTTTTGCATGTACTTAGTATATAATGTTTTGTTCCAGATGAATTTTTAATTACGAGTGCTGGTTGGTGTTCATCGAGGGATTGTCTTGTTTTGAATTCCAGGGACAAATCTTCCATTTTGTATTTGCCCACATCCCTTTCAGGAAGTTGATGTAACTATTACCCTTGTATATATATTTTTAAACAATGTAGATTTTAAACAGTGCAGGTATTTATTAAATAAATCAGATATTTTACGAATATACTCACCCGGATGATTTGTGAATTTAAAAAAAAAACGTGAAAAATAATTTCTCAAGTTAATTTTTATATTTTAGTCTGGTCATTAAAAATAATTTACCAACGACATTTCATTGTACGGACAAAATTTAAATGCAGTAGCTCCAGGATGTAATGACCCCCTCACAGAACCAATAAGAGGTGGTCGTTGGAATGAATGGTTGTTGTACAGAATATTATGGAATTCTAAGTAATCAACTGATTGGATCTGATAGGGACACACACTGTGAGAAAATTCGTTGTAAAGAGGTTTTAATAGAGTAATTATAAAGAGTATATTATAAAAAAAATCAAATTTTGTAATATATTTTCGTGTTTTAAAGTGAAATTTCTTTAGAGCAAGGTTTAGTGAATCTGAATGATCTTGACATAGAAATCAAACATAAAATGTTAGTATTCTCAGTCAATTTTCATCAATATGCAATAAAACTAGACAATTCTAAAGAGCATGACAATAGATTTAATCTCATGTAATTTTGATTCGATTTCAATAATTAGTTAGTGAATTATTAACCTGTAAAGTATTTAAAGTTGTGATGGTGCTATCCGTAAAAAGAACATGCAGGAAAGAAAGCATTTGAAAGTGTTTTGGGCCAAATTGTAAGAGGGTGTAATTTATACTTCCAAAACATTATATATATATATATATATATATATATATATATATATATATATATATATATATATATCTTACTATAACATAAAAATAGAATGGCACAACACATAGCCAATGGGAACGTTTCTTCCTACTGGGAGAAGGAGCAAACTTCTCAACTCTCGGTTTGTTTTGATTTGATTCATGGTTTAAACGGCATGGGTTTCGATACGATGGCTTTTTTTTGTGTGAAGTTTCAGCATTTTTAAATCTCATTAATTGTTAATCTGATTGGGGGATTGAGTACATGCTCAGTTCCAAAACTTCCGATCATGAACAATTGGTCTGAATATTATCGTCTTCGACAGAGCGATCAAATAGCGCTCGGCGTCGGGAAGATCGCAGTAGTAATGGTACACGGCTGATTATTCGCAAGATTACTAAAAATGCTTTATTTTGCACATGACTGATAGTAGCAAATACTGCAAATTCCGCATGTATTTCCAGAATAGTATTGAATACCAATGACAACAGAGAATTGCGCTTTGTTCTCCATCGAGCAAAATTCCGTCTAAATGCATTGACCGACTACCTGTAGCGATATTAACAAGATTAACACGTTTGGCGACAAAGGCCGGTTTCATTGCCAATAAAAGAACTTCCTCCTGCAGCGTTGCCGAAAAGGTAACACGCTAAAAATCAGTGTCCGTTCAATACATGTCAACAACATGCGTGAATCAACAGTAGTCATAAAAATTCATCTGTTAGGTTAATAAACACCGAGTGCATATCCACTCCTTCCTGTTTACATACATTAATACATTTACAAATTATTTTTTTAAAAGCTGAATATACAATTTTAGGTTAAAATGTAGTGAACGGTACCAATTGGCAAATTTTCCAATATTCGATATTGGCGCAGCTTAGCCGAGTTTGGCTCTTGCGCCATAAAACTCCATCCAACCAACCAATATTCGATATGCTAACCGTACTTGATGACAAAAACTTCCCTTGCGGTTGCCTAAAAAGGTTACCAGATTTGTTGAAAGCTGTGTGACCGGTAAATGTATTTTTAACCGAATGAACAACGCGCCAACCAAAACTCCAAAACATAACCGCCAAGTCAAGAGGTTATCAATTCGACTGTTACGTATTTTTCTTATGTATGTTCACGCAGGACTTCGGTTCTAATTCAGATATTTGCACAGAAAAATTTGTTGGATAGGTGATGTTTTATTTGGCAGCAATTTGAAAAAAAATATCCGGAATTCTCAATTAACCGAACTGTTTAAAAAAAATATATTGTCCGATTTCAATTTTTTTTGTTGGTTAGAGAAAAATCTGCAAAAAAAATAATTGGTTATCCGGCTGGTATATATCCAGAAATGTCAATTCACCGTTGTAAATTATCCGATTTACAAATATTTTCAGTATTTAACAGAAGTTGTACAACAATGACATTTTGTTTAACCAGCATTTATTGGCATTGATAGGGATTGTTTTACAATGTAAATTGTTAAGCGCAAGTTGCTACTTGAATTTCTTGGTGAATAATAATAGGGGACGTAGCCCCCTGCTAAATTAAAAATTAAAAGAGGGAAAATAAAATAATCTTTTTTTAAAAAAAAAGGAAAACCAACTTAAAGAAAATGCGCTAAAAGTAATTTTTTTTTATTTTTACGACCAAGTTAAAAAAATTTAATTATTTAATATCAATTTTATACTTATTATTTTGAAGTTTATACTTAACTTTTTGAAGTTGGTGCCAATTTACAAAATTCATACTAATATTTTGGCGTCAATTTCAAAAAGTTTTAATAAGTATGAAATTGATATTAAATAATTCCATTTTTTTAACTTGGTCATAAAATTAAAAATTATTTTTTACTTTTTAGCGCATTTTCTTTAAGTCGGTTTTCCTGTGTTTTAAAAATATTTTATGACATAATAATGTTTGTAAAGAAGATTTGTAATTATGTATTTCGTGTCATAATAAAACTTCATATAATTTGCAATGACAAATATGGAAGAATTTTTATCCAGGTACAGGCCAACACTATCAAATGTTTATAGTTATAGCAAGCAAGGTGAATTGTGGGTTAAATTGCATTAAACGGTCACCCTTGGCGAGTTTTCTGAAAATGCAATATTCGCAAGGCTAATGTGTGGCGACAAAAGATGGTTTCATTACCAATAAAAGAACTTCTACAAAGGGCCGCCGAAAGGGTAACATACAAAAAATCAGGGTGACCGTTCAATGCATTTGACCGCCTAAATCAACAATAGTCATAAAAATTTATCTGTTAGATTACTGGATGCTGATTGCCTCATACCCACCCCTCCCTTTTATTTACAAATTTTTTTATTAAAAGATTAATAATTTTTATCAAAATACAGTGAACGGTAACCCTTGGGAAATTTACTAATATTCGCTACCCTAAAACCTTCCTTGACTATAAAAATCTAAAAAAAAGCTTCAGAAAAGTCGACAACGGTTACTCCAAGAATCTGTTATCGTTGCGAATATTGCGTTTTCAGAAAAAACAACAAGGGTTAATACAAAAATCTTTTAGCGTTGCGAGTATTGCTTTTTCAGAAAAGTCTTCAAGGGTTACTCCAAGAATCTGTAATCGTTGCGAATATTGGTTTTTCAGAAAAAACAACAAGGGTTTATACAAAAATCTGTTAGCGTTGCGAGTATAGCTTTTTCAGAAAAGTCGTCAAGGGTTACTCCAAGAATCTGTCATCGTTGCGAATATTGCGTTTTCAGAAAAAAAAACAAGGGTTAATAAAAAATCTGTTAGTGTTGCGAGTATTGCTTTTTCAGAAAAGTCGACACGGGTTACTCCAAGAATCTGTTATAGTTGCGAATATTGCGTTTTCAGAAAAAACAACAAGGGTTAATACAAAAATCTGTTAGCGTTGCGAGTATTGCTTTTTCAGAAAAGTCGACAAGGGTTACTCCAAGAATCTGTTAGTGTTGCGAGTATTGCGTTTTTGGAAAAGCCGACAAGGGTTACCGTTCAATGCATTTCACCCTTTAATAGAAACCAAATAACATCTTTTGCGTAATTAAAGTTTGCTTGCACAACAAATAAAATTGAAATGCATCAAACTTTTGTTTTATTTTTGCTTTTCTCCTCTATTTGAGAACTAAGGCAGTTTTGGTTTGCGAAGCAAACAAAATAGGATTGCGTAGCAATCCTCGGGGGTTGGCGGAGCGTTAGCGGAGCAGGGGGCAGAGCCCCCTAGTATATATATATATATATATATATATATATATATATATATATATATATATATATATATATATATATATATATATATATATATATATATATATATATATATAGTATATATATATATTGTATATATATATAGTATATATATATATTGTATATATATATAGTATATATATATATGTATATATATATATATATATATATATATATATATATATAGTATATATATATATATATATATATATATATGTATATATATATATATATATATATATATGTATATATATATATATATATATATATATATATATATATATATGTATATATATATATATAGTATATATATATATATATATAGTATATATATATATATAGTATATATATATATATAGTATATATATATATATATAGTATATATATATATATATAGTATATATATATATATATATATATATATATATATATATATATGTATATATATATATATATGTATATGTATATATATATATATATATGTATATATATATATATATATATATATATGTATATATATATATATAGTATATATATATATATATATAGTATATATATATATATATATATATATGTATATATATAGTATATATATATATATATAGTATATATATATATATAGTATATATATATATATATATAGTATATATATATATATATAGTATATATATATATATATAGTATATATATATATATATATATATATAGTATATATATATATAGTATATATATATAGTATATATATATATATAGTATATATATATAGTATATATATATATATAGTATATATATATATAGTATATATATAGTATATATATATATATATATATATATATATATATATATATAGTATATATAGATGAAAGATAATTTCAACCCCCTTTAACTTACCACCTCCTTTTACAAAACCACCCCTTTTGACTTCCTTCATTTCCATTCCTTTGTAAACTATCTCATTTAATTCTTGCTGACATTGCTAACAATCTGCATTCTCTATGTGCTTTTCTCAACCGTTCCCACGACCAAAGTTCCCTATCACCCGCGCTTTGAATTCCCTTTTGGCACCCCTCCTAAAACTTCATGTGTGTGCTCCGCCTTGACAAATCCCTACACATTATACTTTTCCCTATGTTAGCTGAGGTTCTCCCTATTGGGGGAAATCTCGCTCTCTTCTGACTTCGACTCTCAAACTGTAAGGACGTGTGTTTCACGGGCTCCTGGTGTGATCACTAATAAAGAATATAAATACAACCTTTGGCCCTCTTTTTATGAAATCAATCTTAATATTTCAAAAGTCGACAGCGATATGCCGATGTCGGAATTCCCCTAACAATTAATTAAAGTTAAAAAATTTAATTGAGATCACCGGGAGCCCAACCAGCGAACCATCCGCCCAGCCAGCCAATTATCCACCAGCCGAACCGAAAGTTGATGTCCGCAAACACCAGTATACGTTCAAGCTCCGACAGAACAGAAGCCCGTCTACCTTTTAGAAGATGCGACGACCGAACGTGCAACGGCAGCGACTCTCGTCAACCACGTCTCCTTCAGAAACGAAAGCTGACGGAACACGGCGCCATGACGTACGAAGCCAGACTCCCGGCCTACCCTCACCCACTCACCGCCGACTCTCCTTGTGTGTTGTGTTCTCCCGACTTGCTGAGAAATTAAAGTTCCGTTCAAAATTAAAGTGCCTTGAAACTAGTGAGTACTCCATCGCGAAATCAAAGTTCTACAAGTTACCTAGTGATCAGTGAAACACGAAGAATTAATGAATGGGCACCACGAAAACTAGTTTCGATTCTCCTTTTGTGTTCATTTCTACGATTTGTGTGCCGCTTCGATTCGAATCAAAACATTCGCCAGTACCAATGTTCGCGAAAGCAAAGTTCTTCAAGCTATATAAATCTTAAGTGATCAGAATAAAAAAATTCAAGAAACGTTTAACTATGATTATTTTGCATTCAGCGTCGCCTCAATAGTTCTACTTTGAAAAAGAAAGTTCTACTTTGAAAAGTTGTTAATTGTCAATATGATTTAATTATTTTTATTTTCATAAATGAAAAGTGTTATAATATTTTAATTTTAAAATTCTGAAATTTAGTTTTGTTTAAATTTTTTATGAGATAGTTTGGTTTTCTATTGAGATAGTTTGGTTTTCTATTACAGTGCTTTTCATCACAATTAATAGTGAAATGAGATTAACTTTTCAATTATAATAATTATTAAATTAATTATTGTTTAGTGCATAATAAATTTTGATTTTAATATTAATTTTATTACAGATTTTGATAAAGTTTGGAGATGTCATTAAATTTAATATTGTCAAATATAATCAGTAGTGATATCTTTTGGAGAAGATAATTGTTTTAAATTTTTAATGGAATAGTTTGATTTAGCATAATAATTTTTTTGTTAAATTTTAGGAATCTTTGTAAATAATTGTGTTAACTTAAAATTGATATTTTGTGAACTAGGATGTACAAATTTTATAATTCATGTTCGAGAGAAGTTTTTCTAAATTAATGGTACTTAGAATATAATATACTGGAATTCGTCCTTTTTGAAAAATGTCATGTTATACGACCAGAATGGATAGAGTGCTCTGAACCCTTCATTGGCTCTATTACGTGAAACCCTGTAGATCTTCATTTGAATTGCGTACCCTGTTTGTTTTGGAAAATATAGGTGTATTTGCTTTTGAAGGATGAAATTTGAGTAGATTATTTTAATGGTAAAGATAATTATAATGGTGATATTGCTATTACATTAAGGTTTTTATTTTACATTGTTGCAACCAAAATTTTAACGAAAGGTTTTCACTGATTTTTTGGAACACATTTAACCCTCTCTGAGTCTGTTAATAACTTTTTCCAATTTATTATTATATGTTCTTCTGGCTTACCCATTTCAACATGTAAACTCTAATAAGTTTCCCACAAATTTATTTGGACACACACTTAGTTCTGGACTGGTTGCAGGTGAATTCGACACCACACATGTTTAACCATGTGCTTACCTTTTTCTTTAATCAAAGGAAATTTATTTCAATCAATCACATATTTTCCTTCAATTTCAACTGTTTCACTTTGTGTATCTGTTTATTCACATCAGTATACCTATATGTCAATTGTACATTTTCATTTTATACTTTGATAATTGTATTGTTTATAATCAAAAAGTGCATTTTGAATACTTCATAATTTAATTACTTATATTAATTATTTCATATTGTTTGTCAAACAACCTTACTGGTTCATCACTGTTCCTTAGTCAAATGTTTTGTTTTTCTAAAACCCAATCAAATTATGTCAACATAGTAATATAATCAAACTAAGAGGATATTACATTGTATAATTGAGATGAATGAGTTCATGTGTAAGTGTTCAGTAGTAATGGTACACGGCTGATTATTCGCAAGATTACTAAAAATGCTTTATTTTGCACATGACTGGTAGTAGCAAATACTGCAAATTCCGCATGTATTTCCAGAATAGTATTGAATACCAATGACAACAGAGAATTGCGCTTTGTTCTCCATCGAGCAAAATTCCGTCTAAATGCATTGACCGACTACCTGTAGCGATATTAACAAGATTAACACGTTTGGCGACAAAGGCCGGTTTCATTGCCAATAAAAGAACTTCCTCCTGCAGCGTTGCCGAAAAGGTAACACGCTAAAAATCAGTGTCCGTTCAATACATGTCAACAACATGCGTGAATCAACAGTAGTCATAAAAATTCATCTGTTAGGTTAATAAACACCGAGTGCATATCCACTCCTTCCTGTTTACATACATTAATACATTTACAAATTATTTTTTTAAAAGCTGAATATACAATTTTAGGTTAAAATGTAGTGAACGGTACCAATTGGCAAATTTTCCAATATTCGATATTGGCGCAGCTTAGCCGAGTTTGGCTCTTGCGCCATAAAACTCCATCCAACCAACCAATATTCGATATGCTAACCGTACTTGATGACAAAAACTTCCCTTGCGGTTGCCTAAAAAGGTTACCAGATTTGTTGAAAGCTGTGTGACCGGTAAATGTATTTTTAACCGAATGAACAACGCGCCAACCAAAACTCCAAAACATAACCGCCAAGTCAAGAGGTTATCAATTCGACTGTTACGTATTTTTCTTATGTATGTTCACGCAGGACTTCGGTTCTAATTCAGATATTTGCACAGAAAAATTTGTTGGATAGGTGATGTTTTATTTGGCAGCAATTTGAAAAAAAATATCCGGAATTCTCAATTAACCGAACTGTTTAAAAAAAATATATTGTCCGATTTCAATTTTTTTTGTTGGTTAGAGAAAAATCTGCAAAAAAAATAATTGGTTATCCGGCTGGTATATATCCAGAAATGTCAATTCACCGTTGTAAATTATCCGATTTACAAATATTTTCAGTATTTAACAGAAGTTGTACAACAATGACATTTTGTTTAACCAGCATTTATTGGCATTGATAGGGATTGTTTTACAATGTAAATTGTTAAGCGCAAGTTGCTACTTGAATTTCTTGGTGAATAATAATAGGGGACGTAGCCCCCTGCTAAATTAAAAATTAAAAGAGGGAAAATAAAATAATCTTTTTTTAAAAAAAAAGGAAAACCAACTTAAAGAAAATGCGCTAAAAGTAATTTTTTTTTATTTTTACGACCAAGTTAAAAAAATTTAATTATTTAATATCAATTTTATACTTATTATTTTGAAGTTTATACTTAACTTTTTGAAGTTGGTGCCAATTTACAAAATTCATACTAATATTTTGGCGTCAATTTCAAAAAGTTTTAATAAGTATGAAATTGATATTAAATAATTCCATTTTTTTAACTTGGTCATAAAATTAAAAATTATTTTTTACTTTTTAGCGCATTTTCTTTAAGTCGGTTTTCCTGTGTTTTAAAAATATTTTATGACATAATAATGTTTGTAAAGAAGATTTGTAATTATGTATTTCGTGTCATAATAAAACTTCATATAATTTGCAATGACAAATATGGAAGAATTTTTATCCAGGTACAGGCCAACACTATCAAATGTTTATAGTTATAGCAAGCAAGGTGAATTGTGGGTTAAATTGCATTAAACGGTCACCCTTGGCGAGTTTTCTGAAAATGCAATATTCGCAAGGCTAATGTGTGGCGACAAAAGATGGTTTCATTACCAATAAAAGAACTTCTACAAAGGGCCGCCGAAAGGGTAACATACAAAAAATCAGGGTGACCGTTCAATGCATTTGACCGCCTAAATCAACAATAGTCATAAAAATTTATCTGTTAGATTACTGGATGCTGATTGCCTCATACCCACCCCTCCCTTTTATTTACAAATTTTTTTATTAAAAGATTAATAATTTTTATCAAAATACAGTGAACGGTAACCCTTGGGAAATTTACTAATATTCGCTACCCTAAAACCTTCCTTGACTATAAAAATCTAAAAAAAAGCTTCAGAAAAGTCGACAACGGTTACTCCAAGAATCTGTTATCGTTGCGAATATTGCGTTTTCAGAAAAAACAACAAGGGTTAATACAAAAATCTTTTAGCGTTGCGAGTATTGCTTTTTCAGAAAAGTCTTCAAGGGTTACTCCAAGAATCTGTAATCGTTGCGAATATTGGTTTTTCAGAAAAAACAACAAGGGTTTATACAAAAATCTGTTAGCGTTGCGAGTATAGCTTTTTCAGAAAAGTCGTCAAGGGTTACTCCAAGAATCTGTCATCGTTGCGAATATTGCGTTTTCAGAAAAAAAAACAAGGGTTAATAAAAAATCTGTTAGTGTTGCGAGTATTGCTTTTTCAGAAAAGTCGACACGGGTTACTCCAAGAATCTGTTATAGTTGCGAATATTGCGTTTTCAGAAAAAACAACAAGGGTTAATACAAAAATCTGTTAGCGTTGCGAGTATTGCTTTTTCAGAAAAGTCGACAAGGGTTACTCCAAGAATCTGTTAGTGTTGCGAGTATTGCGTTTTTGGAAAAGCCGACAAGGGTTACCGTTCAATGCATTTCACCCTTTAATAGAAACCAAATAACATCTTTTGCGTAATTAAAGTTTGCTTGCACAACAAATAAAATTGAAATGCATCAAACTTTTGTTTTATTTTTGCTTTTCTCCTCTATTTGAGAACTAAGGCAGTTTTGGTTTGCGAAGCAAACAAAATAGGATTGCGTAGCAATCCTCGGGGGTTGGCGGAGCGTTAGCGGAGCAGGGGGCAGAGCCCCCTAGTATATATATATATATATATATATATATATATATATATATATATATATATATATATATATATATATATATATATATATATATATATATATATATATAGTATATATATATATTGTATATATATATAGTATATATATATATTGTATATATATATAGTATATATATATATGTATATATATATATATATATATATATATATATATATATATAGTATATATATATATATATATATATATATATGTATATATATATATATATATATATATATGTATATATATATATATATATATATATATGTATATATATATATATAGTATATATATATATATATATAGTATATATATATATATAGTATATATATATATATAGTATATATATATATATATAGTATATATATATATATATAGTATATATATATATATATATATATATATATATATATATATATGTATATATATATATATATATGTATATGTATATATATATATATATATGTATATATATATATATATATATATATATGTATATATATATATATATAGTATATATATATATATATATAGTATATATATATATATATATATATATGTATATATATAGTATATATATATATATATAGTATATATATATATATAGTATATATATATATATATATAGTATATATATATATATATAGTATATATATATATATATAGTATATATATATATATATATATATATAGTATATATATATATAGTATATATATATAGTATATATATATATATAGTATATATATATAGTATATATATATATATAGTATATATATATATAGTATATATATAGTATATATATATATATATATATATATATATATATATATATAGTATATATAGATGAAAGATAATTTCAACCCCCTTTAACTTACCACCTCCTTTTACAAAACCACCCCTTTTGACTTCCTTCATTTCCATTCCTTTGTAAACTATCTCATTTAATTCTTGCTGACATTGCTAACAATCTGCATTCTCTATGTGCTTTTCTCAACCGTTCCCACGACCAAAGTTCCCTATCACCCGCGCTTTGAATTCCCTTTTGGCACCCCTCCTAAAACTTCATGTGTGTGCTCCGCCTTGACAAATCCCTACACATTATACTTTTCCCTATGTTAGCTGAGGTTCTCCCTATTGGGGGAAATCTCGCTCTCTTCTGACTTCGACTCTCAAACTGTAAGGACGTGTGTTTCACGGGCTCCTGGTGTGATCACTAATAAAGAATATAAATACAACCTTTGGCCCTCTTTTTATGAAATCAATCTTAATATTTCAAAAGTCGACAGCGATATGCCGATGTCGGAATTCCCCTAACAATTAATTAAAGTTAAAAAATTTAATTGAGATCACCGGGAGCCCAACCAGCGAACCATCCGCCCAGCCAGCCAATTATCCACCAGCCGAACCGAAAGTTGATGTCCGCAAACACCAGTATACGTTCAAGCTCCGACAGAACAGAAGCCCGTCTACCTTTTAGAAGATGCGACGACCGAACGTGCAACGGCAGCGACTCTCGTCAACCACGTCTCCTTCAGAAACGAAAGCTGACGGAACACGGCGCCATGACGTACGAAGCCAGACTCCCGGCCTACCCTCACCCACTCACCGCCGACTCTCCTTGTGTGTTGTGTTCTCCCGACTTGCTGAGAAATTAAAGTTCCGTTCAAAATTAAAGTGCCTTGAAACTAGTGAGTACTCCATCGCGAAATCAAAGTTCTACAAGTTACCTAGTGATCAGTGAAACACGAAGAATTAATGAATGGGCACCACGAAAACTAGTTTCGATTCTCCTTTTGTGTTCATTTCTACGATTTGTGTGCCGCTTCGATTCGAATCAAAACATTCGCCAGTACCAATGTTCGCGAAAGCAAAGTTCTTCAAGCTATATAAATCTTAAGTGATCAGAATAAAAAAATTCAAGAAACGTTTAACTATGATTATTTTGCATTCAGCGTCGCCTCAATAGTTCTACTTTGAAAAAGAAAGTTCTACTTTGAAAAGTTGTTAATTGTCAATATGATTTAATTATTTTTATTTTCATAAATGAAAAGTGTTATAATATTTTAATTTTAAAATTCTGAAATTTAGTTTTGTTTAAATTTTTTATGAGATAGTTTGGTTTTCTATTGAGATAGTTTGGTTTTCTATTACAGTGCTTTTCATCACAATTAATAGTGAAATGAGATTAACTTTTCAATTATAATAATTATTAAATTAATTATTGTTTAGTGCATAATAAATTTTGATTTTAATATTAATTTTATTACAGATTTTGATAAAGTTTGGAGATGTCATTAAATTTAATATTGTCAAATATAATCAGTAGTGATATCTTTTGGAGAAGATAATTGTTTTAAATTTTTAATGGAATAGTTTGATTTAGCATAATAATTTTTTTGTTAAATTTTAGGAATCTTTGTAAATAATTGTGTTAACTTAAAATTGATATTTTGTGAACTAGGATGTACAAATTTTATAATTCATGTTCGAGAGAAGTTTTTCTAAATTAATGGTACTTAGAATATAATATACTGGAATTCGTCCTTTTTGAAAAATGTCATGTTATACGACCAGAATGGATAGAGTGCTCTGAACCCTTCATTGGCTCTATTACGTGAAACCCTGTAGATCTTCATTTGAATTGCGTACCCTGTTTGTTTTGGAAAATATAGGTGTATTTGCTTTTGAAGGATGAAATTTGAGTAGATTATTTTAATGGTAAAGATAATTATAATGGTGATATTGCTATTACATTAAGGTTTTTATTTTACATTGTTGCAACCAAAATTTTAACGAAAGGTTTTCACTGATTTTTTGGAACACATTTAACCCTCTCTGAGTCTGTTAATAACTTTTTCCAATTTATTATTATATGTTCTTCTGGCTTACCCATTTCAACATGTAAACTCTAATAAGTTTCCCACAAATTTATTTGGACACACACTTAGTTCTGGACTGGTTGCAGGTGAATTCGACACCACACATGTTTAACCATGTGCTTACCTTTTTCTTTAATCAAAGGAAATTTATTTCAATCAATCACATATTTTCCTTCAATTTCAACTGTTTCACTTTGTGTATCTGTTTATTCACATCAGTATACCTATATGTCAATTGTACATTTTCATTTTATACTTTGATAATTGTATTGTTTATAATCAAAAAGTGCATTTTGAATACTTCATAATTTAATTACTTATATTAATTATTTCATATTGTTTGTCAAACAACCTTACTGGTTCATCACTGTTCCTTAGTCAAATGTTTTGTTTTTCTAAAACCCAATCAAATTATGTCAACATAGTAATATAATCAAACTAAGAGGATATTACAT
Organism: Troglohyphantes excavatus; assembly: GCA_963932185.1. Classification (NCBI taxonomy): domain Eukaryota; kingdom Metazoa; phylum Arthropoda; class Arachnida; order Araneae; family Linyphiidae; genus Troglohyphantes; species Troglohyphantes excavatus. Next base: position 67,265,548 of record OZ010677.1, on the reverse strand, counting down.
TGTATAATTGAGATGAATGAGTTCATGTGTAAGTGTTCAGTAGTAATGGTACACGGCTGATTATTCGCAAGATTACTAAAAATGCTTTATTTTGCACATGACTGGTAGTAGCAAATACTGCAAATTCCGCATGTATTTCCAGAATAGTATTGAATACCAATGACAACAGAGAATTGCGCTTTGTTCTCCATCGAGCAAAATTCCGTCTAAATGCATTGACCGACTACCTGTAGCGATATTAACAAGATTAACACGTTTGGCGACAAAGGCCGGTTTCATTGCCAATAAAAGAACTTCCTCCTGCAGCGTTGCCGAAAAGGTAACACGCTAAAAATCAGTGTCCGTTCAATACATGTCAACAACATGCGTGAATCAACAGTAGTCATAAAAATTCATCTGTTAGGTTAATAAACACCGAGTGCATATCCACTCCTTCCTGTTTACATACATTAATACATTTACAAATTATTTTTTTAAAAGCTGAATATACAATTTTAGGTTAAAATGTAGTGAACGGTACCAATTGGCAAATTTTCCAATATTCGATATTGGCGCAGCTTAGCCGAGTTTGGCTCTTGCGCCATAAAACTCCATCCAACCAACCAATATTCGATATGCTAACCGTACTTGATGACAAAAACTTCCCTTGCGGTTGCCTAAAAAGGTTACCAGATTTGTTGAAAGCTGTGTGACCGGTAAATG